>CM060948.1:158394690-158635827 GCA_030765055.1 Mantis religiosa | reverse complement strand
CCATACGTATGAACTGAATCACTACATTTTATCTCTGAAAAAAAAAAATGTATGGGGAACAGAATAGAGCATTTTCATTTTACGTCCACAGGACCATTTATTTTTTCGTATAAATGTCCGTTTTATGTGCGCGTCACATTTTTGTCACATATTTATATGCGGATCAAGACCAGGTCTTTCCACTGTTTCAATTTTACCTTGTCTACTAATCATAATATATAAAATAGCCTACCTTATGTCATCACCTTCCAGGTATATGTTATGCAAATTTGAAGCAGTGCGCGGTCTAGCCTCAATCTCAATCTCGAGCACGAGCTTTGTCTCAGGGTCTGCGTGAGTATATTAGGAGTAAGGATGACGCTGATGACACTGGAATCCAAGCTTAAGACTTGTTTCATAACTGCTGTTTCTTATAATCACATAAATCACTAAGTTACCGACCAAGGTACACCTGTCCGGAGTTACCGTACGTGAAGTGCATATTACATGATAATATTTTATTCGTGATTTACGCAGGAACAGATGCGTTCCTTCTCGGGTCACGTCTGCCCTCTTGGTCTGGCAGTCCAGATGTGTAAGAACCTGTTCAAGAAAACTGTTATTCACACCGCAATACCCTTACTCAAGTCGACCTTTTGTTACAAGTGAACTTTTGTATCTTTTGTTACGGTCATCACTCATCAGTTACTAAGGAAAGGTCTAAGAAAGCCAAGTGTCGACCAGATGGACCACTCGCGACGATGCCTTTCCTCCAGTGAACTACTAACCCAGCAAACATCCTGTTTTACATTTAACGAATATTTCCGATGTTCTTATCTAATTTACTGGGTCACTAATTTCGGTATCACCTAGTAAAACGTTTAATTTAATAGTTTTAGTTAAATAAATAAAACTTCAATCTTGGTACTCATACTTGAGTCTTTAGTATTCCCAACAGAAGCATAACTTTCTTTTAATTGCCTGCTGTACAGTGCAGTTAACATTAGAAAACGATGATTAATTTAATTTTAAGTATGAACAACGGAAAATGATGAATGTAATATAAAACATTTTTCTGCTAACGTTTTACACTGTTAATCTTATCATAAATGGCTTACGTAATTTCCCAAGATAGCATATTAGTCTTAGTTGAGTAGAATTGGCGCTACTAATTGTTATGTGCTGCCAACGATAGGCTTGCCAGCAATTAAGCGACAGGAATTTCTCCTATTCCGTCGCTGCACCACTCGCCGCTAAAGTCATGTGTCATTGTGGAGAAAGACGTAGTTTCGAGCCAGATTCTATGTGAAACGAATCCATAGAATAGTAACATAATAGCGTTCAAACTGAAAGCTTACAGTGACTTCTTCCACCGATGTGGTTTTCTGTGTGTAATAAACACATTTCACTGCATCTTGAACATTAGTAAGCAAAACCACATTAGGAGCATGCAAACAATTTAAAATCATATTTCAGCCCCCTTTTATGGCAGTGCCATGGCATGCGGACACTACCTCAGGAGCCGCCATCGTTCTCGACTAATTAACCATTCTTCTTTTAATATATTTAGTTGTAAGAACGTTGAAGATTGTTACAAAGCTTCCGCGCAAATTTCACCATTTCAGCTGCTTTATATTTTTTCTGAACAATAACAATATTGTTTAGTGTCGCATCCGATCATCAATTTCTATATCTGACCTTTCCCGTGATTAGCTTTTTATAATTGTTTTTGTAAGGATACCGACTACCAGGACGTTAAGCTCTCTTAAATGCACAAATACATCATCATCATAATCATCATCATATACCTATTATGTGTTTCAAATGCGATTATGTTTGTCTTTGAGCGCTGCTAGGTGAGCAACCAATCTGTTGTATGGCATTTCCGCTATGTGGTGTGTGACGAGCGCCAAACTAACCAATCTCCAATAAAATACTATTCGCGCTAAGACAAAAATTCAGAGTTTGCAAAAACTGATCCATGAGGAAGGAGAGAGTAATATATTTAACAAAACCGTAGAAACCCCATACTTTTAGCTCAAATAGTTTTCCTAATACAAATAAATAAAGTACATACCATTATATTATAACAATGTATTGCGACGTAAGCACTGTAATGAACATCATCATTGGTTGTCATGTATGCATGAACGTATATTTTAAATTACTCAGAACTGAAACCTAAACATTTGACATGACGTGATAAAGGAAATATGTACTTTGTGAATAAGCCAAGGTGTTTGAAATTCGAGGAGAGGAAACAATACACTTCCCGCTGGCCTGGCAGAACGTGTCTGGTCACATATCTTTGTTTATGAATGGTTCGTAATCTCTATTTACTCTAGAGTTCAAAGCAGTTTTGTTCAGTTACTCTTCTATGAAAAAGTGTATCAGCTGGATCAATGAGACACGGTCTACCTTCCCCCTTACTACTGCCAAAACAATACAATTCGTTAATGTGGGCTCAAGTTATGTTGTAAAACAGAAATAATACTTTTAAACTGACTGAGGTTGGACGACTTATTCACAAATAAATTAACAAGGGACACAAGACTGGGAAAACTGCATGAGACATCAGATAAACTGCAAGAAGACAACTTTTCGAAATAAATAGCACGTAACGAGATTTTGGAATCTATTATAATAAATTTGCAGTACTCAGACGATGAAGACAATGGCAATGACGAGTTATCTTTTAACGTAACATTCACAGCTATACGGATGCACCACTGGTATTTTCGTTGGATTAGGAAAATGGGTAATTCTTAAACTATAATTAATTTTAATCCAAATATTTAAACCATTTGCGTAATATATGAATATCTATGTTGCAATTGTAATTTCAGCAACTGCATTATTATAAAACCTTGGAAAATTCTGTTTGCGTTAGCGCCAAGAACACCCGCAAGTGTACGAGAGAGAGGGAAATATATAAAGAGTGGGAGTAACCAGGTGGCAACGCTGAATGCACTAACGCATCTGATTCGCTACAGGCGAGAACTCTTCCCATTTGAAACACACCACAAATGTTGTAAAAGAGCTTTATTTGTCCTTTACTTCTTGTCTTACTTTCTGTTTTCAGTGGTTGAATTTTCTGCATGCTTCAAAGACAACAGTGGGATTCCATCTATTCTTGAATAAAATATAGTCGCAATATGTATTTATTTACAAAACCTGCATAAAGGAAACTACTTCGTCAGGTCACGTAATGTATTAAAACTAATCTGTCTGACACAAATTGTGTGTGATAAGCAATGTGATAGTTCTGCAAATTATTTGCCACTATCCTCATCAGTGAAGACTGTATTCCTTTAGAGAGTGACACGTCATGAAATATAGAAGTCGACCTATAAATTCACGTATGATACGTATTGTTTTAATACATAGGTCTATCGTAAATGCATGAAAATCTGTTGCTGACAGGTAATCGAAGCATACGTTTCCTGTCTTGACCTGAGTCTGCGCTTTGACGTTTCTGTATAATTTACCTCGAATATTTTTTTCAGTGCTATTTTCTATCGCTGCGATGCTATCGCTCAGCCACGCTAGGTCTGCACACTTCCAGATCACTGTTTATCAGGTGCGGCTCCGGAGGTGGTGTTTCTATGTCATGACACTGCCTTAAAGAGGAACTGTATACATTTTAAATTATTGGCATACTCCAAATGCGGTCATGTTTATATTGTTCAAGACGCAGTGAAATGACTAAGTTCTCTGTTTGAACGCTATTGTGTTACTGTTCTGTGGATTCGTACTATATGGAATCTGGCACGAAAATATGTCCTTTTCCCCAATGAATCAGGACTTAAAGAGGTACAGGTGCGGTGAAGGCATGGGAGGAATACTTGCCGGTTAATTGATGGCACGCCTATCGTTGGCAGCACACGCCAACAGTAGTAGCAATTATGCTCCCACGAAGACTAATACGCTACATTGAGGAATGACAGATAAGCCACCTATCAATATTGCTCACCACGGGGGCGTAAATGGTAGCGTGTCTGCCTCACGTTCAAGAGGTCCCGAGTTCGAATCACCGTCTGAGTGAGTTACCTGGAGGTTTTTCCGGGGTTTTCCTTTATCCTGAAAGACGAATGTAGGGTAACTCTAAGCTCTATGGTACCTGGGCTCATTTGAGCATATTTCACCCATTGCATTCGTCATCCGATGTGACTTAATGTTGGAGGACGTAAAAAATCAAAACACACACACACACACACACACACACACACACACACACACACACACACACACACACACACACACACACACACACACACACACACACACACACCACTTATCAATAAGATTAATGATGTGCAATGAAAACAGAACACAGCGTTTTATATCATATCCGTTATTTCTCTTGTTCGTACTTTAAATTGATAGTTGTATTCTAATGTTGCATACATTGTACAGGAAACGATTAAAAGAAAAGTTTGCTTCTGTTGGATATACTAAAAGCTTTTAAGTATATAAATGCTGTGATTTGATATTTTTTGTTTTTATTATTTAACTAACACTAATAAAATAAGGTTTATACTAATTTAAGTGGTTTTCTCCATTAATTGTTAGTAGGTAAGATAAAGCAGAAATAGATGTCAACACCTGCTCCTGTTCTACAAACAAATATACATATAACAGAGATGGGATGCGCATAAGAATTAAACGGACAGTCACACAAAAAATAAGTGTTTATCTTAAGTGAGGTCAAAAATGCTTTGTTCTATCTTTCATGCGTTTTGTTTAGTGGCAATAAACTAGTCTGGAAGAAAAGGTGTGTTGGATTTAGTTCATGCGTGTGGAAACATTAAGATGCCCGCGACAGAGTCTTAAATTAATATTTTGTTCAATATATTTGTAAATTTTATGGTAGTTTGTGATTTGATTTAGCAAAGTGTCCATGATTAGCTGATTAGTTCCAGTTAACATTGTAGGTAGTGCTTACTGTGCAGTGAAAGAAAAGGTAGCTATTATATATGGTACACATATCGAATTATAAAGTTAACCACCGGCGCGACAACCTAAGAGGGCCAAGGCCTACCAACCCGACTGCCGATCTTACGCCCACTTACGCACGGCGTAGGTGGCCGATCATCCAACCGGTACGGGGAGGAGATGTGATCAGCCGGATTGTTGGTTTTCGTGACCAGGGTCGCTTATCGTAAGCTCCTCATTTTCCTCACGATGCTGAGTGGGCACCGGTCCTACACCTGGGAACTAAAATCCGCATCCCATAAGTGGGATCGAACTCGGGCCGCTTTCCGTGGCCAGGGACCAAGGCATGCTGCCTTAGCCCGTTACACCACGGCGCAGGACCGTATCGCATTATACCTAGGTATAATAACATCAGTTAAGCTATTTCTTCCATTCATTTACACACGAATATCTCCTGCCCGTTTGTTAAATGACCGCAATGTACTGTGACAGTGCATTCGTGCTCAGCTGCCACTCCTCCTTATGACCACAACTCAGCACTACACATCACAGAAAATGCCACAACTCTTGAAGATCTCAAGACGACATTTCAGACCCTCATAGTCCGCGATGCGATGTGAAAGGAACCTCTAGGCCACGCTCTCGAGTATGTCCAGGAATTCTTTCACAGCTTGGAGCCGTTGATCTAGAAAACAAGTAATGAGGACCACTTTAACGGACAACTGGACAAGACATTCAAATACACTGACTCCAGTTTTTACAAAGTTCATAGAGATTAACACAACGCTATAAAAGCACATTGTGTTATTACTAACGAGGCTCTCCAACACGCAAAACCTACTGACAACTGCCAATCAGCTCGAAGGAGATCTGATAAGCACAAAGCCACTTCAAATTTCAGGTCGATGTCTGGGCGAAACCGAGACTGTACTAATAGCTCACTTCACTGGTTTTCCTTTGGCATATTGGGCTTCGTGTATCCGTTTGTTCTATAAAATTCAGACTATAAATAATAACCAAAATAAAGAAAGAGATGTCATCAAATTTTAACCTTCCGCTACCGAGAGGGATGGCTCAGGTGGCTACCTCTGTGGTACGCATTCGGGAGGCCTGGGTTTGATTACCATGGTCGACCTACCTGACCCATGGGATTTTTCGGGAGTTTTCTCGGGTTGGCAGGTGAATGCTGGATAGGTTAATTACATCCCACGAATGTCCTGTCCCTCCATTTTATCTCCATCATCTCTCATCTGGTGGCCTCTTTCAAGGTAGAAGTGTCGGCAGGTGCCTCGGCGCGGTCGTGACCCCTTACGTCGACTGCCCTCTGGCTCCTCTCACCTCAATCTTCCACCCGGGGACGGCCCACTTGCGACTTAGGTACAATCAACCACAGGTTTCGGTCCTGAATCCCTTCCTTAGTAATCCTAACCCTAATGTTGGCCTCCCAAACCCTCATGTGTCCCAAATCTTAATTAAACAACCTTATGTCCTCCGCAATGGAAGACAAAACTCACAACGGCTTTTTGTACGTACATAACGGTTTTTGCACAAGACCATGAGTTCAGTTTGTGTTCTAGAATACCTGAGTGTTGTTTACAATACGAATATGGATCCTGACCGTTGTCTATATGCCAAATTATGTGTAATTAATAGATAAGTAAATAGGAAACAGTTCACTTGAGAAGAACAAAATACATAAATTGCACAATTATTTCCGCTTTGGCCCATCAGACTTTTGAGACTTTTAGCAAATATGCTTTAGTACACTGTAATGGCCCTGCACCTTGGTGTAGAGAAGAAAGGCGTTGTATTTTCGTTCCCTGCCTTGGAATGCATCCTGGATCGAACCCACCCGTGGGCTTGCGGATTTTACGTCCCAGGTATAGGACCTGTGCCCACTCAGCATCGTGAGGTAATTTAGGAGCTACGCTAGGTAGCAAACGCTTGTCTAAAAATCCAATTTTCTTGCTGGGGGTGCCATGATGCTGACCACATCTCCTTCCTGTATCGGTTAGATGATCATCCACCTCTACCTTGTGTACATATGTGGTCGTGAGGCTAGCAGTAGGTTTGGCAGCCTCCGGTTCACTTGCGCCATGGATTACACTACACTTATATTCTAATTCTGCAACCCATAATGTATACTATATCGAAGAACAGGGCCAATAATATCTTTAAGCCTACCAACACCTACTCTACTCGCAATAAACATTTAATATTTGGTTATGGACACTATAGGTATATATGGGCTTTAGATCTGTCACATAAAATATAACTGTTTTTAACTTAAGTGTAAAAAGTGTATATTTATTATTTCTCAACTGATTGTACCCACAGGCTGTGTCTCAGGATGATGGAATTTTTTTGTTTTTTACATTTACATATTTTAGTTTCAAAACTTAGAAACGTGAACAATGGGATAGTACGTCATATCATTTTGTTTTGACTTACCACTCGCTCCCTAACAAACCTTAGTATAGTTACCTCGCCGGTGTCCGCCGCCAATTGCCTAACACCACTTTACTCCAGTTTGCCACAGTAGAGAAAGTCCCAGGTGAATGAGGCGTAGGGGGAAATTGCTCATTAGACACGGTTCCGATGCCCTGCCTAGCAGTTGTTTATGCCACTCGAACATTCCAGTTACGTCCCATTCAAAAACATGTTTTCATAAAGGTGCAGGGCGAATAATTGAATGCAGGTTGCTTTGAGTGACTTTATAAAAACTTGTAAGTGCTGGTCGCTATATGGCGTCTAGGAACTTCTGTCCTCGTTGCATAGCCAAGAGATAAAAAATAATAACGACTTCCCCTTTAAAACAAAAGTATAGGTATTGTAAAATTATAACAATTATTTTGTAATATATCTGAAATGTTTATTGCAACAAAGATATATTTCAACTGAATGGCGTATTTTAACAGGATCTGTAGGTTTTGTGCAGTAAGATCTTATCTATTTTTACCAGTTCGATAATTGGATTAGTTCGGAGGGAACTCGGCACAGAAAATACCCATGGTTTGTTGTATGTATGCCCCAAATAGGGCATCCGCAAGCGAGAAGGATTAGGCGAGAGGAGACACAGGGCGGCTGTCCTAAGCAATCACGACAGTGCAAGGGCAAGTTCCCTGCATTTCACTTAGATGGAAACTTCCCCCGGCAGGCCAGGTCAACGGACAACCCACCCTACCGTGGTTCGGAAACCGTCGCCACCGAGACACCTGGGTGCGGAGACCGGCAACCGTACCTCCGGAGGAGGAATTGATTCACCCAGAGCATATCGTCCTGCCATGCACCGTCTTTACCAATTACTGAAATCTCATTCAGAATGTAGAAAATTTCTAACTTCCCAGATAAATTCAAGAACAACATTTCAGCTGCAGTGAAAACAGCTTAAACATCTAGTATTTTAAACAAAATCGCTGGTGCCATTTTCGACAAAGTCAATAGTTTCCGAACAATTTGAATCCTCGGAAGATTTTAAACGGAAATACCATTTATTTATTGTCGAGTTTTTTTATTATATAATATTATTGCTTTTATTGTTGAGTTATGCTACTCAGATCACAGAAACACACTAACACACGGGCGGACGCACACAAAACACAAACACACACACACACACAAACACACACACACACACACACACACACACACACACACACACACACACAAGACGCGTTTACTAAAAATGGCTTTATTTTATGCATAGGGTCTCAAAACGTGTATTACTGCTGAAATCTCTGAATTAAATTTTTTGGTGGAATACAGTACTTCCACTGCTTAAGCGCAATTCAGTAAACTTAAAATCATATGGGCAAAACATTGCCCAAATATACAAGAAGTGTTCACAAAAACTCATAGGTTGCAACGATTTACTCTCAAGGACGTAAGTTTTAGCTCTTTTTTTTTTTTGGAATACATATATCCCTCAACAATTTGATAAAGTTGCCGCAGGTTCAATATATTTGCGCAACAAAATGTGTAGCTCGAGTTTTCTGGCAAATGTCTTAGAAGTCCTCCCCATTCTGAATAACTTTTGTGAACATTTCTGGCCCTTGTAACTCGCAATTTATAGACCAAATCTTGTTTACGTAGATCTGCTTTAGTAGTCTAATTTATGTCAAATTATTTTATCCCATTAATGATTTTCGAGATGTTCTTTGCTTCTAGTTTCAATTTGATCATATTTTTATATACTAAAAGCTTTGTCCGCACATTCGTGCGTATCTGTTGGTTTCATAGGATCTTAATAGAGTTAGAAATGTGATTTGTGTTGACCAAATTTTTAACACTTCTGACTTCATCCTAGTTATATCTACAATTAAATGGCCATTTAAAGGTACTTTTTAAACGTATATCGTCCGGCAAAAACCAGTTTAACTCTAGCAGAATCCAAGTAAACTCTTGATTCTGTCCACAGATGGCTCCACCTGTAATATCTTACACCGGAAAGGAATCATTGCAATTATTTATATAAGTTCTCAAGCGTGACATTTTTGCTAAACAAACGTGTAGATCTGCAGAAATTACAAATCATATGTTTTCATGTGTCTGAAATATTTATTGCCACAAAGATGAATTTCAACTGTACGACTCATTTTAACCGGATCTGTAAACTTTGTGCAGTAAAATCTTATTTATCTTTACCAGATAGTTAACTGGATTAGTTCTGTGGGAACTCGGTAGGGAAACTTCCTATGGTTTGTTGTATGTGTGCCCCAAGTGGAGCATCTCCGAGGAGGAAGGATTAGGTGAGATGAGACACAGGGCGGCCCTCCCAAGGGGTCACGACAGTGCAAGGGCAAGGTCCCTATGTTTCACTTAGATGGAAACTTCCCTCGGCAGGACAGGACAACGGACATCCCACACTACCGTGGTTCGGAAACCGTCCCACCACGAAACCTGTGTGCTGAGACCGGCAACCGTACTTCCTGAGGAGGAATTGGTTCACTCAGAGCATATCGTCCTGCCATTGACAGTTTTTACCAATTACGCAAATCTCATCCATAATGTAGACAATTTCAAACTTTCCGGAAAAATACAAGAAAAACATTTCAACTGCAGTGTAAGAGTCGTAAACAACTGGTATTTTAATCAAGATCGCTGCTGCCATATTTTACAAAGTCAGAGCTTTCGAACATTTTGAATCTTCGGAAGATATTAAACGGAAATACCAAGCATTCTTTTATTGTTGAGTTATGCTACTCAGATCACAGAAAAAAGCACACGTACACACGTGCGGACACACAGACACACGCGCGCGCGCGCACACACACACACACACACACACACACACACACACACACACACCAAACACGCTTTTACTAAAAATGGTTTTTTATTCATTGGGTCTCAAAAGGTGTTTTTCTGGTGAAATCTCGGAATTAAATATTTTGGTGCAATACAGTACTTACCCTGCTTAAGTGCAATTAAGTGAACTTGAAACCATATAGACAAAAATTGCACAAATATACAAGAAGTGTTAACAAACACTTGTAGGTTGCAACGATTTACACTCAAAGAACATTTTTTTTAATTTTTTATTTTTTTCATTTTATTTATCTATTTTTTTAGTACTTACATCGCTTATCAGTTTAATCAAAGTGCCGCAGGTTCAATACTTTTGCGCAACAAACTGTGTAGCTCGAGTTTTCTGGGAAATGTCTCGGAAGTCCTCCTCATTCTGAATATCTTTTGTAAGTATTTCTTTCACCTCTAACTCGCAATATGTAGACAAAATCTCGTTAAAATCTATCTACGTTAATAATGTCATTTATGTCAACTTTTTTAACCCATTAATTATTTTCGAGATCTTCTTTGTTTTTAGTTTCAATTAGATCATATTTTTATATCTTTAAAACTTTGTCCGCATATGAGTGTTTACCTGTTGGTTTCATAGGAACACAATATGATTAGAAAGGCGATTTGTATTGCCCAAATTTATAAACATATTCGACTAATCCTGGTTATATCTACAATGCAATGGCCTATCAAAGTACTTTTGTAAACGTATATCCTCAAATTTGCATAGATGAAGAGATAAACTGCTCTGTATGAGGGGGTTGAGAATGTAGTGTGATTGTAACACCTCAATTTACTATTATAAACATATGTTATGCACGACACAAGATTTTACTTACATAGGACAGTGCATTTTAGCTCAGAAGCAGAATCCAAGTAAACTCTTGTTTCTGTCCACAGGTGGCTCCACCTGAAATATCTTATATCGGAAAAGAATAATTGCAATTATTTATATAAGTTCTCAAGCGTACGTTATTGTGTTACTGAGGGTTAGGATAGATTTAAGAGCGTTTTACGAAGAGTAAACGAAGACCAGCTAGAATGTATACAGTTACAATATCTAACCGCACAAGTAATTGTGATCGAGAACAGAAGCATTCCAGCCAGCCAGCACGACGAGCGAGCGAAGCTTAAGTATGGGTCAATGCTACTGTGTCATCACACGTGAAAACAGCGTTTTCTTAGAAGGTTGGTCAAGGAAATTCTAAGGAACATTTATTAAGTGAATGCTTTAATTTCCTCTGAGAAAACGTTTTGCTGAATGTATTCTCAGTAGTGAAATTATTTGCTGATATGATGCAAGATACTCTTTGCTCCATTATTCAATCCTCACGAGTTTAGGAACATGGCTGGTAGTTTGGCCTCCTAACTCAGTCAGTGGGGCACGTGCCTGCCGTGCTAGGGGTCCCGGTTCGATTCCCAGCAGCGATGTTGGCGATTTTTCTCTGACCGAGATATATTCCCCATCTTCCCCAGAGTCTGGAAGTATGAATGAGAGTACGAAAGTGTACGTGATCTAATGATTAAACTCCAACGAATACGAGTTAACATCTTTGATATGTTTCAAAGGAGAACGTTCAGCGATATGACCATTGGAGTTAAAGGCGGAGTATAAATGGAACAAATTAAAAAAAAATGAATTCAATCACTTCTTTATTACAGTGACTATGTGGAAGATGTGAAAAAATGCTCCAGCTATGTGATGAACAAAATTGAGGTAGCAAGTATCACTACAGCAGTAAATGCTTGCAATGAGAAGAGTCTCCACAGTAAATTAGTGTTTATTTAGAGCTACTTTAGTAAAATCCCAGCCGTATTTATACGTTTGGAAGAAAAAGGGATGCCTTTATTTTCTGCCCTACAGGTACACGAAGTCTCTGTCGAGGAAAGTTTCTCCAGATCACAAATGACAAAATTGAAGTGAGGAATACATGTTTCTCGCAATTTGAATCAGATACTACAAGGATAATCTTAAAGAAAGCTTTAGGCCTATTTTTTCACATACCCTCTTTTCTGTGGCTTAAACACATGTGACACTATCGCTGCTGTATGTGCAACGAAACGGGTACGAAACTACATCTGTAAACATTATCCGTTAAATTTTGAATAGATGGACCGCTAAGGCGTTGTGGAGGAGCGATTTGACAATGTAATGTGATTTTAATACGTTCAGTCATTATTATAAACGTATGTTTGTAATGAAAGCAAACGAAATCGATTCGCAGCATGTGACATCATACGAGAACTTGCATTCGAATGAAAGTTTCGATTTTTCAAAGTATTCGAATACAGTGTATTCGATTCTTAAAATCATTCGATTCTGCCCATCACTAATATAGGCATATAGCTATGGGCTTTAGATCTGTCACATAAATATAACTGTTTTTTGACTTAGGTGTAAAAAGTGTATATTTATTATTTCTCAAATAATTGTACACACAGGTTGTTTTTCTGGATGAAGGAAATATCCAACCCAATTGCGCGGATCTTAAAAATTCCCTACTTAATTTTTAAACTTAAAAGCGTGAACATTGAGATAGTACGTCATATCATTTTGTATTGACTTACCACTCGCTCCCTAACAACCTGTAGTATAGTTACCTCGCCGTTGTCCGCCGCCAATTGTTTACCACCACTTTACTTCAGTTTGCCACAGCAGAGAAAGTCCCAGCAGAATGAGGCGTAGAGAAATTGCTCATTAGACACGGTTCCGATGTCCTACTTAGCAGTTGCTTATGACACTCAGAACAGTTCAATAACGTCCCATTCAAAAACATATTTTCTTTAAAGTGCAGGGCGATTAGTGGAATACAGGTGGCTTTGTGTGACCTTCAAAACTTGTAAGTGCTGGTCGTTCTATAGTGTCTAGGAACTTCTGTTCTCTTCGCATGGCCAAGAGATAAAATAAAATGACTTGCCCCTTAAAACAAAAGTGTAGGTATTGTAAAATTATAACATATGTCCTGTAATATATATGAAATGTTTAATGCCACAAAGATGTATGTTAACAGGATCTGTAGTTTTTGTGCAGTAAGGTCTTATCTATCTTTACCAGTGGGATAACTGGATTAGTTTGGAGGGAACTCGTACACGGAAACTACCCGTGGTTTGTTGTATGTATGCCCCAAGTGGGGTATCCGCGAACGGGAACGATTAAGCGAGAGAAGACACAGCGGACATCCCAGGAGTCATGACAGTGTAAGGGCAAGGTCCCTACATTTCGCTTAGATTGAAACATTCCCCAGCAGGCCAGGACAACAGACAACCCACCCTACTGTGTTTCGGAAACTCTCCCACAACGAGACCTGGGTGCGGAGATCGGCAATCTTAATTCCGGAGGAGGAATTGGTTCACTGTGCGCATATCGTCCTGCCATGCGCCGTCTTTACCAATTACAGAAATTTCATCCATAATGCAGTCGGTTTCCAACTTCCCGGAAAAAATACAAGAAAAATATTTCAGCTGCAGTGATAATATACTAAATAACTGGTATTTTAATAAAAAGCGCTGGTGCCATTTTTGACAAAGTCAGACTTTTCGAACAATTTGAATCCTCAGAAGATATTAAACGGAAATACCAAGTATGCTTTTATTGTTGAGTTATGCTACTCAGATCACAGAAACAAACAAACAAACACACAACACGCGCGCGGACACACACACACACACACACACACACACACACACACACACACACACACACACACACACACACACACACACACACACACACACAAACATACACGGAAAGGTTTTACTAAAATGTTTTTATTTTATTCATAGGGTCTGAAAACGTGTAATTCTGGTGAAATCTCGGAATTAAATTTTTTGCTGGAATACAGTACTTCCCCTGCTTAAGTGCAATTAATTAAACTAGAAACCATTAGGACAAAATATTGCACAAATATACAATAAGTGTTGACAGAACACATAGGTCGCAACGATTCACTCTTACAGTTGTTTTTGTAATACGTAAAAAGCTTAAGAATTTAATCAATGTGCCGCATGTTCAATATATTTGCCCAACAGAATGTGTAGCTCGAGCTTTCTGGGAAATGTCTCAGAAGTCCTCCCCATTCTGAATAACCTTTGTAAGCTTCTCTGTCACTTCTAGCTCGCTAAGTGTAGACCAAAACGTGCTTACGTAGATCTACTTTAATATTGTAATTGATGTCAAATTATTTTATCCCATTAATGATTTTCGAGATGTTCTTTGCCTTTAGTTTCAATTTGATCATATTCTTATATACTAAAAGCTTTGTCCGCAATTCGTGTGTATCTGTTGGTTTCATAGGATCTTAATACTGTTAGAAAAGTGATTTGTGTTGACCAAATTTTTAACACGTCTGGCTTCATTCTATATATATCTACAATTAAATGGCCTATTAAAGTACTTTTTAAACGTATATCTCCAAATTTGCATAGATGAAGAGATAAACCGTTGTGAATTAGGTAATTGAGAATGTAGTGTGACTGTAACACCTCAATTTACTATTATAATCATATGTTTCACACTAAACAATATTTTAATTGTATTGATTATCGTGTGGCAAAACCAGTTTATCGCAAGCAAAATCCAAGTAAACTCCTGATTCTGTCCACAGATGGCTCCACCTGTAATATCTTACACCGGAACGGAATTATTGCAATTATTTATATAAGTTCTCAAGCGTGCGATATTATGTTATTGACGGGTAGCCTATACTTGAGTGCGTGTTATGAATAATACACGAAGAGTAGCAAGAATGAATACAGTTAAAATATCTAACTAAATAAAGAACTGTGTATGAGAACGGAAGCGCTCTAAAGCGAATATATATGTAAACCTTTTTGCTAAACAAAAGTGTAGATCTGCAGAAATTACAAATGATACATTTTCATATGTCTGAAATATTTATTGACACAAAGATATATTTAAACTGAATGACTCATTTTAACGGGATCTGTAATCTTTGTGCAGTAAAATCTTATTTATCTTTACCAGTTGGATAACTGGATTAGTTCCGGGGTAACTCGGCACTGAAACTTCTTATGGTTTGTTGTATGTGTGCCCCAAGTGGAGCATCTCCGAGGTGGAAGGATTAGGTCAGATGAGACACAGGGCGGCCCTCCCAAGGGGTCAAGACAGTGCAAGGGCAAGGTCCCTACATTTCGCTTAGATGGAAACTTCCCCCTGCAGGCCAGGACAACGGAACCCCACATTACCGTCGTTCGTAAACTGTCACACACACACACACACACAAACATACGCGGAAAGGTTTTACTAAAAACGTTTTCGTTTTTATCATGGGGTCTCAAAATGTGTAATTCTGGTGAAATCTCGGAATTAAATTTTTGGTAGTATACAATCCTTCCCCTGCTTAAGTGCAATTAAGTAAATTTGAAACCATATGGACAAAACATTCCACAAATATACAATAAGTGTTGACAAACGCTCATAGGTTGCAACGATTTACTCTCAAAGAACGTCAGTTCTTTATTTATTTATTTATTTATTTATTTATTTATTTATTTATTTATTTATTTATTTATTTATTTATTTATTTATTTATTTATTTATTTATTTATTTATTTATTTATTTATTTATTTATTTATTTATTTATTTATTTATTTATTTATTTATTTATTTATTTATTTATTTATTTATTTATTTATTTATTTATTTATTTATTTATTTATTTATTTATTTATTTATTTATTTATTTATTTATTTATTTATTTATTTATTTATTTATTTATTTATTTATTTATTTATTTATTTATTTATTTATTTATTTATTTATTTATTTATTTATTTATTTATTTATTTATTTATTTATTTATTTATTTATTTATTTATTTATTTATTTATTTATTTATTTATTTATTTATTTATTTATTTATTTATTTATTTATTTATTTATTTATTTATTTATTTATTTATTTATTTATTTATTTATTTATTTATTTATTTATTTATATATTTATTTATTTATTTATATATTTATTGGTTGATTGATTAATTGGTTGGTTGATTGATTTATTTATATATTTATTTATTTTTTATTTATTTTTTATTTATTTTTATTTACTCTTTTTATTTAACTTTTTTATCTATTTTTTATTTATTTTTTACTTTTTATTTTTTTTTTATTTATTTATTTTTATTTATTTATTTTTATTTATTTATTTTTGTATATTTATTTATTTTTATTTATTTACCTACTTATTTACTTATTTATTTACTTACTTTGTTATTTATTTACATAGTTATTTATTTATTTATTCACTTATTTACTTGTTTATTTACATACTTATTTATTTACTTATTTATTTACTTATTTTTTGTTTATTTATTTATTTGTTTATTTATTAATTAGTTTATTTATTTATTTGTTGTTTATTTATTTGTTTGTTTTGTATTGTTTGTTTTGTTTTGTTGGTTTCTTTTGTTGGTTTGTTTTGTCGGTTAGTTTTGTTGGTTTGTTTTGTTGGTTTGGTTGGGTTGTTCGGTTGGGTTGTTCGGTTGGGTTGTTCGGTTGGGTTGTTTGGTTGGTATTTTGGTTGGTATTTTGGTTGGTATTTTGGTTGGTTGTTTGGTTGTTTGTTTGGTTGTTTGTTTGGTTGTTTGTTTGGTTGTTTGTTTGGTTGTTTGTTTGGTTGGTAGTTTGGTTGTTTGTTTGGTCATTTGGTTGTTTGTTTGTTTGGTTGTTTGTTTGATTGTTTGGTTGTTTGTTTGGTTGTTTGTTGGTTTGGTTGTTTGTTTGGTTGTCTGTTTGTTTGGTTGTTTGTTTGGTTGTTTGTTTGGTTGTTTGTTTGTTTGGTGATTTGGTTGGTTGTTTGTTTGGTGATTTGGTTGGTTGTTTGTTTGGTGATTTGTTTGGTTGTTTGTTTGGTTGGTTGTTTGTTGTTTGTTGGTTTGGTTTTTTTTTGGTTTGGTTGTTTGTTGTTTGTTTGGTTGTTTGTTTGGTTGTTTGTGTGCTTGGTTGTTAGTTTGTTTGTTTGGCTATTTGGTTGTTTGTTTGGTAATTTGGTTGGTAGTTTGTTTGGTGATTTGTTTGGTTGTTTGGTTGGTTGTTTGGTTGTTTGGTTGGTTGTTTGATTGATTGGTTGTTTGGTTGTTTCTTTGGTTGTTTGTTGGATTGGTTGTTTGGTTATTTGTTTGGTTTTTTGGTTGTTTTGTGGATTGGTGGCCCGGTGGACTGGTGGATTGGTGGACTGGTGGATTGGTGGACTGGTTGTTTGGTGGATTGGTTGTTTGGTTGGTTGATTGGTTGGTTGTTTGTTTGGTTGGTTGGTTGGTTGTTTGTTTGGTTGTTTGGTTGTTTGGTTGTTTGTTTGTTTGGTTGGTTGTTTGGTGGATTGGTGGACTGGTGGAATGGTTGTTTGGTTGTTTGGTTGTTGAAAGCTTGAAAGCTTTGTCCGCACATTCGTGTTTATCTGTTGGTTTCATACGATCACAATACGATTAGAAAGGCGATTTGTAATGACCAAATACTTAAACACATCTGACCTAATCCTAGTTATATCTACAATGAAATGGCCTATTAAAGTACTTTTTAAACGTATATACTCAAATCTGCATAGATGGAGATAAACTGCTCTGAACGAGGGAGTTGAGAATGTAGTGTGATTGTAACACCTCAATTTACTATTATACACTAATGTTTCACACGAAACAATATTTTAGTTGCATTGATTATGCTCTAGCAAAAAGCAGTTTAGCTCAGAAACAGAATCCTAGAAAACTCTTCTTTCTGTCCACAGATGACCTCACTGGTAAATATCTTATACCGGAAAGGAATTATTGCAGTTATTTATATAAGTTCTCAAGCGTGCGATATTATGTTATTGACGGGTAGCCTAGATTTGAGTGCGTGTTATGAATAATAAACGAAGAGTAGCAAGAATGAATACAGTTAAAATATCTAACTAAATAAACAACTGTGTGTGAGAGCGGAAGCGCTCTAAAGCGAATATATATGTATAACTTTTTGTTAAAGAAAGTACAGATCTTGTGAAATTTCAACCTTCTCCTTGTGATGTATCTGCAATATTTATTGCCACAAAGATGAATTTCAACTGTACGACTCATTTTAACGGGATCTGTAATCTTTGTGCAGTAAAATCTTATTTATCTTTACCAGTTGGTTAACTGGATTAGTTCCGTGGGAACTCGGTAGGGAAACTTCCTATGGTTTGTTGTATGTGTACCCCAAGTGGAGCATCTCCGAGGAAGGAAGGACTAGGTGAGATGAGACACAGGGCGGCCCTCCCACGGGGTCACGACAGTGCAAGGGCAAGGTCCCTATACACTTAGATGGAAACTTTCCCCGGCAGGACAGGACAACGGACACCCCACGTTACCGTGGTTCGTAAACTGTCCCACCACGAAACCTGGGTGCTGAGACCGGCAACCGTACTTCCTGAGGAGGAATTGGTTCACTCCGAGCATATTCTCCTGCCATGCACAGCCTTTACCAATTACGCAAATCTCGTCCATAATGTAGACAATTTCTAACTTCCCGGAAAAATACAAGAAAAACTTTTCAACTGCAGTGTAAGAGTCGTAAACAACTGGTATTTTAATCAAGATCGCTGCTGCTATATTTTACAAAGTCAGAGCTTTCGAACAATTTGAATCTTCGGAAGATATTAAACGGAAATACCAAGCAGTCTTTTATTGTTGAGTTATGCTACTCATATCACAGAAACAAGCACACGTACACGCGTGCGGACACACAGACACACACACACACACACACACACACACACACACACACACACACACACACACACACACACACACAAACACACACAAACACACAAGACACTTTTACTAAAAATGGCTTTATTTTATTCATAGGGTCACAAAAGTTGTATTTCTGGTGAAACCTCGGAATTAAATGTTTTGGTGGAATACAGTACTTACCCTGGTTAAGTGCAATTAAGTAAACTTGAAACGTTATGGACTAAATTGCACAAGTATACAATAAATGTTGACACTCATAGGTTGCAAGGGTTTACTCTCAAGGAACATAAGTTCTTTTTTATATATTTCTTTTAGTACATACATCGCTTAACAATTTAATCAAGGTGCCGCAGGTTCAATATTTTTGCGCAACAAAATGTGTAGCTCGAGTTTTTGGGAAATGTCTCAGAAGTCCTCCTCATTCTGAATAACTTTTGTAAGCTTTTCTGTCACTTCTAACTTGCCACATGTAGACAAAACCTTGCTAACGTAGATCTACTTTAATAGTATAATTTATGTCAAATTATTTGATCCCATTAATGATTTTCGAGGTGTTCTTCGCTTTTAGTTTCAATTTTATCATATTTTATATACTAAAAGCTTTGTCCACACATTCGTGTTTATCTGTTGGTTTCATAGGATCTTAATACTGTTAGAAAAGTTATTTGTGTTGACCAAATTTTTAACACGTCTGGCTTCATTCTATATATATCTACAATTAAATGGCCTATTAAAGTACTTTTCAAACGTATATCTCCAAATTTGCATAGATGAAGAGATAAACCGTTGTGAATTAGGTAATTGAGAATGTAGTGTGACTGTAACACCTCAATTTACTATTATAATCATATGTTTCACACTAAACAATATTTTAATTGTATTGATTATCGTGTGGCAAAACCAGTTTATCTCAAGCAAAATCCAAGTAAACTCCTGATTCTGTCCACAGATGGCTCCACCTGTAATAAACTAACACCGGAGAGGAATCATTGCAATTATTTATGTAAGTTCTCAAGCGTACGTTATTATTTTATTGATGGGTAGCCTAGATTTTAGTGCGTGTTATGAATAATGCACGAAGAGTAGCAAGAGTGAATACAGTTAAAATGTCTAACTAAATAAAAAACTGTGCGTGAGAACGGAAGCGCTCTAAAGCGAATATATATGTACACCTTTTTGCTAAACAAAAGTGTAGATGCTCCCAAATTACAACTCATAACTAATCATATATGTGAAATATTTATTGCCACAAAGATGTATTTGAACTGAATGACTCATTTTAACGGGATCTGTAATCTTTGTGCAGTAAAATCTTATTTATCTTTACCAGTTGGATAACTGGATTAGTTCCGGGGGAAGTCGGCACGGAAACTTCTTATGGTTTGTTGTATGTGTGCCCCAATTGGAGCATCTCCGAGGAGGAAGGATTAGGTGAGATGAGACACAGGGCGGCCCTCCCAAGGGGTCAAGACAGTGAAAGGGCAAGTTCCCTACATTTCGCTTAGATGGAAACTTCCCCCTGCAGGCCAGGACGACGGACACCACACATTACCGTCGTTCGTAAACTGTCACACACACACACACACACACACACACACACACACACACATACAAGGAAAGGTTTTACTAAAAACGTTTTCGTTTTAATCATGGGGTCTCAAAATGTGTAATTCTGGTGAAATCTCGGAATTAAATTTTTGGTAGAATACAATCCTTCCCCTGCTTAAGTGCAATTAAGTAAATTTGAAACCATATGGAGAAAACATTGCACAAATATACAATAGGTGTTGACAAACGCTCATAGGTTGCAACGATTTACTCTCAAAGAACGTCAGTTCTTTATATATTGATTGATTAATTAATTTATTTATATAAATGTATATATATTTATTGGTTGATTGATTGGTTGATTGATTGATTGGTTGGTTGATTGATTTATTTATATATTTATTTATTTTTTATTTATTTTTTATTTATTTTTATTTACTCTTTTTATTTAACTTTTTTATCTATTTTTTATTTATTTTTTACTTTTTATTTATTTATTTTTATTTATTTATTTTTATATATTTATTTTTATTTATTTATTTTTATTTATTTATTTATTTTTATTTATTTATTTATTTACTTACTTATTTACTTATTTATTTAGTTACTTTGTTATTTATTTACATAGTTATTTATTTACTTATTCACTTATTTACTTGTTTATTTACATACTTATTTATTTACTTATTTATTTACTTATTTTTGTTTATTTATTTATTTGTTTGTTTGTTTATTTGTTTGTTTATTAATTTGCTTATTTATTTATTTGTTGTTTATTTATTTGTTTGTTTTGTATTGTTTGTTTTGTTGGTTTCTTTTGTTGGTTTGCTTTTTTGGTTTGTTTTGTTGGTTTGGTTGGTTGGTTTGGTTGGTTGGTTGGGTTGTTCTGTTGGGTTGTTCTGTTGGGTTGTTTGGTTGGGTCATTTGGCTGGTATTTTGGTTGGTTGTTTGGTTGGTTGGTTGTTTGGTTGATTGTTTGTTTGGTTGTTTGGTTTGGTTGTTTGGTTGTTTGTTTGATTGTTTGTTTGGTTGTTTGTTTGTTTGGTTGGTTGGTTATTTGGTTGATTGTTTGGTTGTTTGTTTGGTTGTTTGTTTGATTGTTTGGTTGTTTGTTTGGTTGTTTGTTTGATTGTTTGGTTGTTTGGTTGTTTTTTGTTTGGTTGTTTGTTTGGTGATTTGGTTGGTTGTTTGTTGGTGATTTGTTTGGTTGTTTGTTGTTTGTTTGTTTGGTTGATTTTGTTTGGTTGTTTGTTTGGTTGTTTGTTAGTTTGTTTGTTTGGTTATTTGGTTGTTTGTTTGGTAATTTGGTTGGTTGTTTGTTTGGTGATTTGTTTGGTTGTTTGGTTGGTTGTTTGGTTGGTTGGTTGTTTGGTTGTTTGACTGATTGGTTGTTTGGTTGTTTCTTTTGTTGTTTGGTGGATTGGTTGTTTGGTTATTTGTTTGGTTGTTTGGTTGTTTTGTGGATTGGTGGATTGGTAGATTGGTAGATTGGTGGATTGGTGGCCCGGTGGACTAGTGGATTGGTGGAGTGGTTGTTTGGTGGATTGGTTGTTTGGTTGGTTGTTTGTTTGGTTGTTTGTATGTTTGGTGGTTTGGTTGGTTGTTTGTTTCGTTGGTTGTTTATTTGGTTGTTTGGTGGATTGGTGAATTGGTGGATTGGTGGACTGGTGGATTGGTGGATTGGTGGACTGGTGGAATGGTTGTTTGGTTGTTTGGTTGTTTGGTTGTTTGGTTGTTGAAAGCTTGAAAGCTTTGTCCGCACATTCGTGTTTATCTGTTGGGTTCATACGATCACAATACGATTGGAAAGGCGATTTGTAATGGCCAAATACTTAAACACATCTGACCTAATCCTAGTTATATCTACAATGAAATGGCCTATTAAAGTACTTTTTAAACGTATATACTCAAATCTGCATAGATGGAGATAAACTGCTCTGAACGAGGGAGTTGAGAATGTAGTGTGATTGTAACACTCAATTTACTATTATACACAAATGTTTCACACGAAACAATATTTTAGTTGCATTGATTATGCTCTAGCAAAAAGCAGTTTAGCTCAGAAACAGAATCCTAGTAAACTCTTGTTTCTGTCCACAGATGGCCTCACATGTAAATATCTTATACCGGAAAGGAATTATTGCAATTATTTATATAAGTTCTCAAGCGTGCGACATTATGTTATTGACTGGTATCCTAGATTTGAGTGCGTGTTACGAATAATAAACGAAGAGTAGCAAGAATGAATGCAGTTAAAATATCTAACTAAATAAACAACTGTGTGTGAGAACGGAAGCGCTCTAAAGCGAATATATATGAACACTTTTTGTTAAAGAAAAGTGTGGATCTCCTGAAATTTCAATCCTTTCCTTGTAATTTATCTGCAATATTTATTGCCACAAAGATGAATTTCAACTGTACGACTCATTTTAACGGGATCTGTAATCTTTGTGCAGTAAAATCTTATTTATCTTTACCAGTTGGTTAACTGGATTAGTTCCGTGGGAACTCGGTAGGGAAACTTCCTATGGTTTGTTGTATGTGTACCCCAAGTGGAGCATCTCCGAGGAAGGAAGGACTAGGTGAGATGAGACACAGGGCGGCCCTCCCAAGGGGTCACAACAGTGCAAGGGCAGGGTCCCTATACATTTAGATGGAAACTTCCTATGGTTTGTTGTATGTGTACCCCAAGTGCAGCATCTCCGAGGAGGAAGGATTAGGTGAGATGAGACACAGGGCGGCCCTCCCAAGGGGTCAAGACAGTGAAAGGGCAAGTTCCCTACATTTCGCTTAGATGGAAACTTCCCCCTGCAGGCTAGGACGACGGACACCCCACATTACCGTCGATCGTAAACTGTCACACACACACACACAAACATACACGGAAAGTTTTTACTAAAAACGTTTTCATTTTAATCATGGGGTCTCAAAATGTGTAATTCTGGTGAAATCTCGGAATTAAATTTTTGGTAGAATACAATCCTTCCCCTGCTTAAGTGCAATTAAGTAAATTCGAAACCATATGGAAAAAACATTGCACAAATATACAATAGGTGTTGACAAACGCTCATAGGTTGCAACGATTTACTCTCAAAGAACGTCTGTTCTTTATATATTGATTGATTGATTTATTTATATATATATTTATTGGTTGATTGATTGGTTGATTGATTGATTGGTTGGTTGATTGATTTATTTATATATTTATTTATTTTTTATGTATTTTTTATTTATTTTTATTTACTCTTTTTATTTAACTTTTTATCTATTTTTTATTTATTTTTTACTTTTTATTTATTTATTTTTATTTATTTATTTTTATTTATTTATTTTTATATATTTATTGTTATTTATTTATTTTTATTTATTTATTTTTATTTATTTAATTACTTACTTATTTACTTATTTATTTAGTTAGTTATTTATTTACATAGCTATTTATTTAATTATTCACTTATTTACTTGTTTATTTACATACTTATTTATTTACTTATTTATTTACTTATTTTTTGTATATTTATTTATTTGTTTGTTTATTTATTTGTTTGTTTTGTATTGTTTGTTTTGTTTTGTTGGTTTCTTTTGTTGATTTGTTTTGTTGGTTAGTTTTGTTAGTTTGGTTTGTTGGTTTGGTTGGTTGGTTTGGTTGGTTGGTTGGGTTGTTCTGTTGGGTTGTTTGGTTGGTATTTTGATTGGTACTTTGGTTGGTTGTTTGGTTGGTTGTTTGGTTGATTGTTTGTTTGGTTGATTGTTGTTTGGTTGTTTGTTTGGTTGTTTGTTTGGTTTGTTTGGTTGTTTGTTTGTTTGGTTGGTTGGTTGTTTGGTTGTTTGTTTGGTTGTTTGGTTGTTTGTTTGGTTGTTTGTTTGATTGTTTGGTTGTTTGTTTGGTTGTCTGTTTGGTTGTTTGTTTGGTTGTTTGTTTGGTTGTTTGTTTTGTTTGGTTGTCTGTTTGTTTGGTTGTCTGTTTGTTTGTTTGTTTGTTTGTTTGGTTGTTTGTTTGTTTGGTTGGTTGGTTGTTTGTTTGGTTGTTTGTTTGGTTGTTTGTTTGGTTGTTTGGTTGTTTGTTTGTTTGTTTGGTTGTTTGTTTGTTTGTTTGTTTGTTTGTTTGGTTGTTTGTTTGGTTGTTTGGTTGGTAGTTTGGTTGTTTGTTTGTTTGGTTGGTTGTTTGTTTGTTTGGTTGTTTGGTTGTTTTTTGTTTGGTTGTTTTTTGTTTGGTTGTTTTTTGTTTGGTTGTTTTTTGTTTGGTTGTTTTTTGTTTGGTTGTTTTTTGTTTGGTTGTTTTTTGTTTGGTTGTTTTTTGTTTGGTTGTTTGTTAGTTTGTTTGTTTGTTTGGTTATTTGGTTGTTTGTTTGGTGATTTGTTTGGTTGTTTGGTTGGTAGTTTGGTTGGTTGGTAGTTTTTTTGTTGTTTTGTGGATTGGTTGTTTGGTTATTTGTTTGGTTGTTTGGTTGTTTTGTGGATTGGTGGATTGGTAGATTGGTGGATTGGTGGCCCGGTGGACTGGTGGATTGGTGGACTGGTTGTTTGGTGGATTGGTTGTTTGGTTGGTTGTTTGTTTGGTTGTTTGTTTGGTTGGTTGTTTGTTTGGTTGTTTGTTTGGTTGTTTGGTTGTTTGTTTGTTTGGTTGTTTGGTGGTTTGGTGAATTGGTGGACTGGTGGACTGGTGGACTGGTGGAATGGTTGTTTGGTTGTTTGGTTGTTTGGTTGTTTGGTTGTTCGGTTGTTTGGTTGTCTGGTTGTTTGGTTGTTGAAAGCTTGAAAGCTTTGCCGTACATTCGTGTTTATCTGTTGGTTTCATACGATCACAATACGATTAGAAAGGCGATTTGTAATGACCAAATACTTAAACACATCTGACCTAATCCTAGTTATATCTACAATGAAATGGCCTATTAAAGTACTTTTTTAAACGTATATACTCAAATTTGCATAGATGGAGATAAACTGCTCTGAACGAGGGAGTTGAGAATGTAGTGTGATTATAACACTCAATTTACTATTATACACAAATGTTTCACACGAAACAATATTTTAGTTGCATTGATTATGCTTCAAAGCAGTTTAGCTCAGAAACAGAATCCTAGTAAACTCTTGTTTCTGTCCACAGATGGCCTCACATGTAAATATCTTATAGCGGAAAGGAATTATTGCAGTTATTTATATAAGTTCTCAAGCGTGCGATATTATGTTATTGACGGGTAGCCTAGATTTGAGTGCGTGTTATGAATAATAAACGAAGAGTAGCAAGAATGAATACAGTTAAAATATCTAACTAAATAAACAACTGTGTGTGAGAACGGAAGCGCTCTAAAGCGAATATATATGTATAACTTTTTGTTTAAGAAAAGTGTGGATCTCCTGAAATTTCAATCTTTTCCTTGTGATGTATCTGCAATATTTATTGCCACAAAGACGAATTTCAACTGTACGACTCATTTTAACGGGATCTGTAATCTTTGTGCAGTAAAATCGTATTTATCTTTACCAGTTAGTTAACTGGATTAGTTCCGTGGGAACTCGGTAGGGAAACTTCCTATGGTTTGTTGTATGTGTACCCCAAGTGGAGCATCTCCGAGGAAGGAAGGACTAGGTGAGATGAGACACAGGGCGGCCCTCCCAAGGGGTCACGACAGTGCAAGGGCAAGGTCCCTATACACTTAGATGGAAACTTTCCCCGGCAGGACAGGACAACGGACACCCCACGTTACCGTGGTTCGTAAACTGTCCCACCACGAAACCTGGGTGCTGAGACCGGCAACCGTACTTCCTGAGGAGGAATTGGTTCACTCCGAGCATATTCTCCTGCCATGCACAGCCTTTACCAATTACGCAAATCTCGTCCATAATGTAGACAATTTCTAACTTCCCGGAAAAATACAAGAAAAACTTTTCAACTGCAGTGTAAGAGTCGTAAACAACTGGTATTTTAATCAAGATCGCTGCTGCTATATTTTACAAAGTCAGATCTTTCGAACAATTTGAATCTTCGGAAGATATTAAACGGAAATACCAAGCAGTCTTTTATTGTTGAGTTATGCTACTCATATCACAGAAACAAGCACACGTACACGCGTGCGGACACACAGACACACACGCACACACACACACACACACACACTCACACAAACATACACACACACACACACACACACACACACACACACACACACACAAGACGCTTTTACTAAAAATGGCTTTATTTTACTCATAGGGTCACAAAAGTTGTATTTCTGGTGAAACCTCGGAATTAAATGTTTTGGTGGAATACAGTACTTACCCTGGTTAAGTGCAATTAAGTAAACTTGAAACGTTATGGACTAAATTGCACAAGTATATAATAAATGTTGACACTCATAGGTTGCAAGGGTTTACTCTCAAAGAACATAAGTTCTTTTTTATATTTTTCTTTTAGTACATACATCGCTTAACAATTTAATCAAGGTGCCGCAGGTTCAATATTTTTGCGCAACAAAATGTGTAGCTCGAGTTTTCTGGGAAATGTCTTAGAAGTCCTCCTCATTCTGAATAACTTTTGTAAGCTTTTCTGTCACTTCTAACTTGCCACATGCTAACGTAGATCTACTTTAATAGTATAATTTATGTCAAATTATTTGATCCCATTAATGATTTTCGAGGTGTTCTTCGCTTTTAGTTTCAATTTGATCATATTTTATATACTAAAAGCTTTGTCCGCACATTCGTGTTTATCTGTTGGTTTCATAGGATCTTAATACTGTTAGAAAGGTGATTTGTGTTGACCAAATTTTTAACACGTCTGGCTTCATTCTATATATATCTGCAATTAAATGGCCTATTAAAGTACTTTTTAAACGTATATCTCCAAATTTGCATACATGAAGAGATAAACCGTTGTGAATTAGGTAATTGAGAATGTAGTGTGACTGTAACACCTCAATTTACTATTATAATCATATGTTTCACACTAAACAATATTTTAATTGTATTGATTATCGTGTGGCAAAACCAGTATATCTCAAGCAAAATCCAAGTAAACTCCTGATTCTGTCCACAGATGGCTCCACCTGTATTAAACTAACACCGGAAAGGAATCATTGCAATTATTTATATAAGTGCTCAAGCGTACGTTATTATTTTAATGATGGGTAGCCTAAATCTGAGTGCGTGCTATGAATAATACACGAAGAGTAGCAAGAGTGAATTCAGTTAAAATGTCTAACTAAATAAAAAACTGTGTGTGAGAACGGAAGCGCTCTAAAGCTAATATATATGTACACCTTTTTGCTAAACAAAAGTGTAGATGCTCCCAAATTACAACTCATAACTAATCATATATGTGAAATATTTATTGCCACAAAGATGTATTTAAACTGAATGACTCATTTTAACGGGATCTGTAATATTTGTGCAGCAAAATCTTATTTATCTTTACCAGTTGGATAACTGGATTAGTTCCGGGGGAATTCGGCACGGAAACTTCTTATGGTTTGTTGTATGTGTGCCCCAATTGGAGCATCTCCGAGGAGGAAGGATTAGGTGAGATGAGACACAGGGCGGCCCTCCCAAGGGGTCAAGACAGTGAAAGGGCAAGTTCCCTACATTTCGCTTAGATATAAACTTCCCCCTGCAGGCCAGGACGACGGACACCACACATTACCGTCGTTCGTAAACTGTCACACACACAAACATACACGGAAAGGTTTTACTAAAAACGTTTTCGTTTTAATCATGGGGTCTCAAAATGTGTAATTCTGGTTAAATCTCGGAATTAAATTTTTGGTAGAATAAAATCCTTGCCCTGCTTAAGTGCAATTAAGTAAATTTGAAACCATATGGAAAAAACATTGCACAAATATACAAAAGGTGTTGACAAACGCTCATAGGTTGCAACGATTTACTCTCAAAGAACGTCAGTTCTTTATATATTTATTTATTGATTTATTTATATATATTTATTTATATATTTATTTATTTATTTTTATTTATTTATTTATTTATTTATTTATATATTTATTGGTTGATTGATTGATTGGTTGGTTGATTGATTTATTTATAAATTTATTTATTTTTTTATTTATTGTTTATTTATTTTTATTTACTCTTTTTATTTAACTTTTTTATCTATTTTTTATTTATTTTTTACTTTTTATTTATTTATTTTTATTTATTTATTTTTATTTATTTATTTTTATTTATTTATTTTTGTATATTTATTTATTTTTATTTATTTACCAACTTATTTACTTATTTATTTACTTACTTTGTTATTTATTTACATAGTTATTTATTTACTTATTCACTTATTTACTTGTTTATTTACATACTTATTTATTTACTTATTTATTTACTTATTTTTTGTTTATTTATTTATTTGTTTGTTTATTAATTTGTTTATTTATTTGTTGTTTATTTATTTGTTTGTATTGTATTGTTTGTTTTGTTTTGTTGGTTTCTTTTGTCGGTTAGTTTTGTTGGTTTGTTTTGTTGGTTTGGTTGGTTGGTTGGGTTGTTCGGTTGGGTTGTTCGGTTGGGTTGTTCGGTTGGGTTGTTCGGTTGGGTTGTTTGGTTGGTATTTTGTTCGGTATTTTCGTTGGTTGTTTGTTTGGTTGTTTGTTTGGTTGTTTGTTTGGTTGTTTGGTTGTTTGGTTGTTTGTTTTGTTGTTTGTTTGGTTGTTTGTTTGGTTGTTTGTTTGGTTGTTTGTTTGGTTGGTTGTTTGGTTGTTTGTTTGGTCATTTGGTTGTTTGTTTGGTTGTTTGTTTGGTTGTTTGGTTGTTTGTTTGATTGTTTGGTTGTTTGTTTGGTTGTTTGTTGGTTTGGTTGTTTTTTTGGTTGTCTGTTTGTTTGGTTGTTTGTTTGTTTATTTATTTGTTTGGTTGTTTGTTTGTTTGGTGATTTGGTTGGTTGTTTGTTTGGTGATTTGGTTGGTTGTTTGTTTGGTTGGTTGTTTGTTGTTTGTTGGTTTGGTTGTTTGTTGTTTGTTGGTTTGGTTGTTTGTTGTTTGTTTGGTTGTTTGTTTCGTTGCTTGTTTGGTTGTTTGTTTGGTTATTTGGTTGTTTGTTTGGTAATTTGGTTGGTGATTTGTTTGGTTGTTTGGTTGGTTGTTTGGTTGGTTGGTTGTTTGGTTGGTTGTTTGATTGATTGGTTGTTTGGTTGTTTCTTTGGTTGTTTGTTGGATTGGTTGTTTGGTTATTTGTTTGGTTGTTTGGTTGTTTTGTGGATTGGTGGCCCGGTGGACTGGTGGATTGGTGGACTGGTTGTTTGGTGGATTGGTTGTTTGGTTGGTTGTTTGTTTGGTTGTTTGGTTGGTTGTTTGTTTGGTTGGTTGTTTGGTTGGTTGTTTGTTTGGTTGTTTGTTTGTTTGGTTGTTTGTTTGTTTGGTTGTTTGGTGGATTGGTGGACTGGTGGATTGGTGGACTGGTGGAATGGTTGTTTGGTTGTTTGGTTGTTGAAAGCTTGAAAGCTTTGTCCGCACATTCGTGTTTATCTGTTGGTTTCATACGATCACAATACGATTAGAAAGGCGATTTGTAATGACCAAATACTTAAACACATCTGACCTAATCCTAGTTATATCTACAATGAAATGACCTATTAAAGTACTTTTTAAACGTATATACTCAAATCTGCATAGATGGAGATAAACTGCTCTGAACGAGGGAGTTGAGAATGTAGTGTGATTGTAACACTCAATTTACTATTATACACAAATGTTTCACACGAAACAATATTTTAGTTGCATTGATTATGCTCTAGCAAAAAGCAGTTTAGCTCAGAAACAGAATCCTAGTAAACTCTTGTTTCTGTCCACAGATGGCCTCACATGTAAATATCTTATACCGGAAAGGAATTATTGCAATTATTTATATAAGTTCTCAAGCGTGCGATATTATGTTATTGCCTGGTATCCTAGATTTGAGTGCGTGTTATGAATAATAAACGAAGAGTAGCAAGAATGAATGCAGTTAAAATATCTAACTAAATAAACAACTGTGTGTGAGCACGGAAGCGCTCTAAAGCGAATATATATGTATAACTTTTTGTTAAAGAAAAGTGTAGCTCTCCTAAAATTTCAATCTTTTCCTTGTAATTTATCTGCAATATTTATTGCCACAAAGATGAATTTCAACTGTACGACTCATTTTAACGGGATCTGTAATCTTTGTGCAGTAAAATCTTATTTATCTTTACCAGTTGGTTAACTGGATTAGTTCCGTGGGAACTCGGTAGGGGAACTTCCTATGGTTTGTTGTATGTGTACCCCAAGTGGAGCATCTCCGAGGAAGGAAGGACTAGGTGAGATGAGACACAGGGCGGCCCTCCCAAGGGGTCACGACAGTGCAAGGGCAAGGTCCCTATAAACTTAGATGGAAACTTTCCCCGGCAGGACAGGACAACGGACACCCCACGTTACCGTGGTTCGTAAACTGTCCCACCACGAAACCTGGGTGCTGAGACCGGCAACCGTACTTCCTGAGGAGGAATTGGTTCACTCCGAGCATATTGTCCTGCCATGCACAGCCTTTACCAATTACGCAAATCTCGTCCATAATGTAGACAATTTCTAACTTCCCGGAAAAATACAAGAAAAACTTTTCAACTGCAGTGTAAGAGTCGTAAACAACTGGTATTTTAATCAAGATCGCTGCTGCTATATTTTACAAAGTCAGAGCTTTCGAACAATTTGAATCTTCGGAAGATGTTAAACGGAAATACCAAGCATTCTTTTATAGTTGAGTTATGCTACTCATATCACAGAAACAAGCACACGTACACGCGTGCGGACACACACACGCACGCACACGCACACACACACACACTCACACACACACTCACACAAACACACACACACACACACACAAGACGCTTTTACTAAAAATGGCTTTATTTTATTCATAGGGTCACAAAAGTTGTATTTCTGTTGAAACCTCGGAATTAAAGGTTTTGGTGGAATACAGTACTTACCCTGGTTAAGTGCAATTAAGTAAACTTGAAACGTTATGGACTAAATTGCACAAGTATACAATAAATATTGACACTCATAGGTTGCAAGGGTTTACTCTCAAAGAACATAAGTTCTTTTTTATTTTTTAGTACATACATCGCTTAACAATTTAATCAAGGTGCCGCAGGTTCAATATTTTTGCGCAACAAAATGTGTAGCTCGAGTTTTCTGGGAAATGTCTCAGAAGTCCTCCTCATTCTGAATAACTTTTGTAAGCTTTTCTGTCACTTCTAACTTGCCACATGTAGACAAAACCTTGCTAACGTAGATCTACTTTAATAGTATAATTTATGTCAAATTATTTGATCCCATTAATGATTTTCGAGGTGTTCTTCGCTTTTAGTTTCAATTTGATCATATTTTATATACTAAAAGCTTTGTCCGCACATTCGTGTTTATCTGTTGGTTTCATAGGATCTTAATACTGTTAGAAAGGTGATTTGTGTTGACCAAATTTTTAACACGTCTGGCTTCATTCTAGTTATATCTACAATTAAATGGCCTATTAAAGTACTTTTTAAACGTATATCTCCAAATTTGCATAGATGAAGAGATAAACCGTTGTGAATTAGGTAATTGAGAATGTAGTGTGACTGCAACACCTCAATTTGCTATTATAATCATATGTTTCACACTAAACAATATTTTAATTGTATTGATTATCGTGTGGCAAAACCAGTTTATCTCAAGCAAAATCCAAGTAAACTCCTGATTCTGTCCACAGATGGCTCCACCTGTAATAAACTAACACCGGAAAGGAATCATTGCAATTATTTATATAAGTTCTCAAGTGTACGTTATTATTTTAATGATGGGTAGCCTAAATTTGAGTGCGTGTTATGAATAATACACGAAGAGTAGCAAGAGTGAATACAGTTAAAATGTCTAACTAAATAAAAAACTGTGTGTGAGAACGGAAGCGCTCTAAAGCTAATATATATGTACACCTTTTTGCTAAACAAAAGTGTAGATGCTCCCAAATTACAACTCATAACTAATCATATATTTGAAATATTTATTGCCATAAAGATGTATTTAAACTGAATGACTCATTTTAACGGGATCTGTAATCTTTGTGCAATAAAATCTTATTTATCTTTACCAGTTGCATAACTGGATTAGTTCCGGGGGAACTCGACACGAAAACTTCTTATGGTTTGTTGTATGTGTGCCCCAATTGGAGCATCTCCGAGGAGGAAGGATTAGGTGAGATGAGACACAGGGCGGCCCTCCCAAGGGGTCAAAACAGTGAAAGGGCAAGTTCCCTACATTTCGCTTAGATGGAAACTTCCCCCTGCAGGCCAGGACGACGGACACCACACATTACCGTCGTTCGTAAACTGTCACACACACACACACACACACACACACACACACACACACACACACACACACACACAAACATACACGGAAAGGTTTTACTAAAAACGTTTTCGTTTTAATCATGGGGTCTCAAAATGTGTAATTCTGGTGAAATCTCGGAATTAAATTTTTGGTAGAATACAATCCTTCCCCTGCTTAAGTGCAATTAAGTAAATTTGAAACCATATGGAGAAAACATTGCACAAATATACAATAGGTGTTGACAAACGCTCATAGGTTGCAGCGATTTACTCTCAAAGAACGTCAGTTCTTTATATATTGATTGATTTATTTATTTATTTATATAAATATATATATATTTATTGGTTGATTGATTGGTTGATTGATTGATTGGTTGGTTGATTGATTTATTTATATATTTATTTATTTTTTATTTATTTTTTATTTATTTTTATTTACTCTTTTTATTTAACTTTTTTATCTATTTTTTATTTATTTTTTACTTTTTATTTATTTATTTTTATTTATTTATTTTTATATATTTATTTTTATTTATTTATTTTTATTTATTTATTTATTTTTATTTATTTATTTATTTACTTACTTATTTACTTATTTATTTAGTTACTTTGTTATTTATTTACATAGTTATTTATTTACTTATTCACTTATTTACTTCTTTATTTACATACTTATTTATTTACTTATTTTTGTTTATTTATTTATTTGTTTGTTTGTTTGTTTATTTGTTTGTTTATTAATTTGCTTATTTATTTATTTGTTGTTTATTTATTTGTTTGTTTTGTATTGTTTGTTTTGTTGGTTTCTTTTGTTGGTTTGCTTTTTTGGTTAGTTTTGTTGGTTTGTTTTGTTGGTTTGGTTGGTTGGTTTGGTTGGTTGGTTGGTTGGGTTGTTCTGTTGGGTTGTTCTGTTGGGTTGTTTGGTTGGGTCGTTTGGCTGGTATTTTGGTTGGTTGTTTGGTTGGTTGGTTGTTTGGTTGATTGTTTGTTTGGTTGTTTGGTTTGGTTGTTTGGTTGTTTGTTTGATTGTTTGTTTGTTTGGTTGGTTGGTTATTTGGTTGATTGTTTGGTTGTTTGTTTGGTTGTTTGTTTGATTGTTTGGTTGTTTTTTTGTTTGGTTGTTTGTTTGGTGATTTGGTTGGTTGTTTGTTGGTGATTTGTTTGGTTGTTTGTTGTTTGTTGTTTGTTGTTTGTTTGTTTGGTTGATTTTGTTTGGTTGTTTGTTTGGTTGTTTGTTAGTTTGTTTGTTTGGTTATTTGGTTGTTTGTTTGGTAATTTGGTTGGTTGTTTGTTATGTGATTTGTTTGGTTGTTTGGTTGGTTGTTTGGTTGTTTGACTGATTGGTTGTTTGGTTGTTTCTTTTGTTGTTTGGTGGATTGGTTGTTTGGTTATTTGTTTGGTTGTTTGGTTGTTTTGTGGATTGGTGGATTGGTAGATTGGTAGATTGGTGGATTGGTGGCCCGGTGGACTAGTGGATTGGTGGAGTGGTTGTTTGGTGGATTGGTTGTTTGTTTGGTTGTTTGTATGTTTGGTGGTTTGGTTGGTTGTTTGTTTCGTTGGTTGTTTATTTGGTTGTTTGGTGGATTGGTGAATTGGTGGATTGGTGGACTGGTGGATTGGTGGATTGGTGGACTGGTGGAATGGTTGTTTGGTTGTTTGGTTGTTTGGTTGTTTGGTTGTTGAAAGCTTGAAAGCTTTGTCCGCACATTCGTGTTTATCTGTTGGTTTCATACGATCACAATACGATTGGAAAGGCGATTTGTAATGGCCAAATACTTAAACACATCTGACCTAATCCTAGTTATATCTACAATGAAATGGCCTATTAAAGTACTTTTTAAACGTATATACTCAAATCTGCATAGATGGAGATAAACTGCTCTGAACGAGGGAGTTGAGAATGTAGTGTGATTGTAACACTCAATTTACTATTATACACAAATGTTTCACACGAAACAATATTTTAGTTGCATTGATTATGCTCTAGCAAAAAGCAGTTTAGCTCAGAAACAGAATCCTAGTAAACTCTTGTTTCTGTCCACAGATGGCCTCACATGTAAATATCTTATACCGGAAAGGAATTATTGCAATTATTTATATAAGTTCTCAAGCGTGCGACATTATGTTATTGACTGGTATCCTAGATTTGAGTGCGTGTTACGAATAATAAACGAAGAGTAGCAAGAATGAATGCAGTTAAAATATCTAACTAAATAAACAACTGTGTGTGAGAACGGAAGCGCTCTAAAGCGAATATATATGAACACTTTTTGTTAAAGAAAAGTGTGGATCTCCTGAAATTTCAATCTTTTCCTTATAATTTATCTGCAATATTTATTGCCACAAAGATGAATTTCAACTGTACGACTCATTTTAACGGGATCTGTAATCTTTGTGCAGTAAAATCTTATTTATCTTTACCAGTTGGTTAACTGGATTAGTTCCGTGGGAACTCGGTAGGGAAACTTCCTATGGTTTGTTGTATGTGTACCCCAAGTGGAGCATCTCCGAGGAAGGAAGGACTAGGTGAGATGAGACACAGGGCGGCCCTCCCAAGGGGTCACAACAGTGCAAGGGCAGGGTCCCTATACATTTAGATGGAAACTTCCTATGGTTTGTTGTATGTGTACCCCAAGTGCAGCATCTCCGAGGAGGAAGGATTAGGTGAGATGAGACACAGGGCAGCCCTCCCAAGGGGTCAAGACAGTGAAAGGGCAAGTTCCCTACATTTCGCTTAGATGGAAACTTCCCCCTGCAGGCTAGGACGACGGACACCCCACATTACCGTCGATCGTAAACTGTCACACACACACACACACACAAACATACACGGAAAGTTTTTACTAAAAACGTTTTCATTTTAATCATGGGGTCTCAAAATGTGTAATTCTGGTGAAATCTCGGAATTAAATTTTTGGTAGAATACAATCCTTCCCCTGCTTAAGTGCAATTAAGTAAATTCGAAACCATATGGAAAAAACATTGCACAAGTATACAATAGGTGTTGACAAACGCTCATAGGTTGCAACGATTTACTCTCAAAGAACGTCTGTTCTTTATATATTGATTGATTGATTTATTTATATATATATTTATTGGTTGATTGATTGGTTGATTGATTGATTGGTTGGTTGATTGATTTATTTATATATTTATTTATTTTTTATGTATTTTTTATTTATTTTTATTTACTCTTTTTATTTAACTTTTTATCTATTTTTTATTTATTTTTTACTTTTTATTTATTTATTTTTATTTATTTATTTTTATTTATTTATTTTTATTTATTTATTTTTATATATTTATTGTTATTTATTTATTTTTATTTATTTATTTTTATTTATTTATTTACTTATTTATTTAGTTAGTTATTTATTTACATAGCTATTTATTTACTTATTCACTTATTTACTTGTTTATTTACATACTTATTTATTTACTTATTTATTTACTTATTTTTTGTATATTTATTTATTTGTTTGTTTATTTATTTGTTTGTTTTGTATTGTTTGCTTTGTTTTGTTGGTTTCTTTTGTTGATTTGTTTTGTTGGTTAGTTTTGTTAGTTTGTTTTGTTGGTTTGGTTGGTTGGTTTGGTTGGTTGGTTGGGTTGTTCTGTTGGGTTGTTTGGTTGGTATTTTGATTGGTATTTTGGTTGGTTGTTTGGTTGATTGTTTGTTTGGTTGATTGTTTGTTTGGTTGTTTGTTTGGTTGTTTGTTTGGTTTGTTTGGTTGTTTGTTTGTTTGGTTGGTTGGTTGTTTGGTTGTTTGTTTGGCTGTTTGGTTGTTTGTTTGGTTGTTTGGTTGTTTGTTTGGTTGTCTGTTTGGTTGTTTGTTTGTTTGTTTGGTTGTTTGTTTGTTTGGTTGTTTGTTTGGTTGTTTGTTTGTTTGTTTGGTTGTTTGTTTGTTTGGTTGTTTGTTTTGTTTGGTTGTTTGTTTGTTTGGTTGTTTGTTTTGTTTGGTTGTCTGTTTGTTTGTTTGTTTGTTTGGTTGTTTGTTTGGTTGTTTGTTTGGTTGTTTGTTTGGTTGTTTGTTTGGTTGTTTGGTTGTTTGTTTGTTTGTTTGTTTGGTTGTTTGTTTGTTTGGTTGTTTGTTGTTTGTTTGGTTGTTTGGTTGGTAGTTTGGTTGTTTGTTTGTTTGGTTGGTTGTTTGTTTGTTTGGTTGTTTTTTGTTTGGTTGTTTTTTGTTTGGTTGTTTTTTGTTTGGTTGTTTTTTGTTTGGTTGTTTTTTGTTTGGTTGTTTTTTGTTTGGTTGTTTTTTGTTTGGTTGTTTTTTGTTTGGTTGTTTGTTAGTTTGTTTGTTTGGTTATTTGGTTGTTTGTTTGGTGATTTGTTTGGTTGTTTGGTTGGTAGTTTGGTTGGTTGGTTGGTAGTTTTTTTGGTTGTTTTGTGGATTGGTTGTTTGGTTATTTGTTTGGTTGTTTGGTTGTTTTGTGGATTGGTGGATTGGTAGATTGGTGGATTGGTGGCCCGGTGGACTGGTGGATTGGTGGACTGGTTGTTTGGTGGATTGGTTGTTTGGTTGGTTGTTTGTTTGGTTGTTTGTTTGGTTGGTTGTTGTTTTGGTTGTTTGTTTGGTTGTTTGTTTGTTTGGTTGTTTGGTGGTTTGGTGAATTGGTGGACTGGTGGACTGGTGGAATGGTTGTTTGGTTGTTTGGTTGTTTGGTTGTTTGGTTGTTCGGTTGTTTGGTTGTCTGGTTGTTTGGCTGTTGAAAGCTTGAAAGCTTTGCCGTACATTCGTGTTTATCTGTTGGTTTCATACGATCACAATACGATTAGAAAGGCGATTTGTAATGACCAAATACTTAAACACATCTGACCTAATCCTAGTTATATCTACAATGAAATGGCCTATTAAAGTACTTTTTTAAACGTATATACTCAAATTTGCATAGATGGAGATAAACTGCTCTGAACGAGGGAGTTGAGAATGTAGTGTGATTATAACACTCAATTTACTATTATACACAAATGTTTCACACGAAACAATATTTTAGTTGCATTGATTATGCTTCAAAGCAGTTTAGCTCAGAAACAGAATCCTAGTAAACTCTTGTTTCTGTCCACAGATGGCCTCACATGTAAATATCTTATAGCGGAAAGGAATTATTGCAGTTATTTATATAAGTTCTCAAGCGTGCGATATTATGTTATTGACGGGTAGCCTAGATTTGAGTGCGTGTTATGAATAATAAACGAAGAGTAGCAAGAATGAATACAGTTAAAATATCTAACTAAATAAACAACTGTGTGTGAGAACGGAAGCGCTCTAAAGCGAATATATATGTATAACTTTTTGTTTAAGAAAAGTGTGGATCTCCTGAAATTTCAATCTTTTCCTTGTGATGTATCTGCAATATTTATTGCCACAAAGATGAATTTCAACTGTACGACTCATTTTAACGGGATCTGTAATCTTTGTGCAGTAAAATCTTATTTATCTTTACCAGTTGGTTAACTGGATTAGTTCCGTGGGAACTCGGTAGGGAAACTTCCTATGGTTTGTTGTATGTGTACCCCAAGTGGAGCATCTCCGAGGAAGGAAGGACTAGGTGAGATGAGACACAGGGCGGCCCTCCCAAGGGGTCACGACAGTGCAAGGGCAAGGTCCCTATACACTTAGATGGAAACTTTCCCCGGCAGGACAGGACAACGGACACCCCACGTTACCGTGGTTCGTAAACTGTCCCACCACGAAACCTGGGTGCTGAGACCGGCAACCGTACTTCCTGAGGAGGAATTGGTTCACTCCGAGCATATTCTCCTGCCATGCACAGCCTTTACCAATTACGCAAATCTCGTCCATAATGTAGACAATTTCTAACTTCCCGGAAAAATACAAGAAAAACTTTTCAACTGCAGTGTAAGAGTCGTAAACAACTGGTATTTTAATCAAGATCGCTGCTGCTATATTTTACAAAGTCAGAGCTTTCGAACAATTTGAATCTTCGGAAGATATTAAACGGAAATACCAAGCAGTCTTTTATTGTTGAGTTATGCTACTCATATCACAGAAACAAGCACACGTACACGCGTGCGGACACACAGACACACACGCACACACACACACACACACACACACACACACTCACACAAACATACACACACACACACACACACACACACAAGACGCTTTTACTAAAAATGGCTTTATTTTACTCATAGGGTCACAAAAGTTGTATTTCTGGTGAAACCTCGGAATTAAATGTTTTGGTGGAATACAGTACTTACCCTGGTTAAGTGCAATTAAGTAAACTTGAAACGTTATGGACTAAATTGCACAAGTATATAATAAATGTTGACACTCATAGGTTGCAAGGGTTTACTCTCAAAGAACATAAGTTCTTTTTTATATTTTTCTTTTAGTACATACATCGCTTAACAATTTAATCAAGGTGCCGCAGGTTCAATATTTTTGCGCAACAAAATGTGTAGCTCGAGTTTTCTGGGAAATGTCTCAGAAGTCCTCCTCATTCTGAATAACTTTTGTAAGCTTTTCTGTCACTTCTAACTTGCCACATGCTAACGTAGATCTACTTTAATAGTATAATTTATGTCAAATTATTTGATCCCATTAATGATTTTCGAGGTGTTCTTCGCTTTTAGTTTCAATTTGATCATATTTTATATACTAAAAGCTTTGTCCGCACATTCGTGTTTATCTGTTGGTTTCATAGGATCTTAATACTGTTAGAAAGGTGATTTGTGTTGACCAAATTTTTAACACGTCTGGCTTCATTCTATATATATCTGCAATTAAATGGCCTATTAAAGTACTTTTTAAACGTATATCTCCAAATTTGCATACATGAAGAGATAAACCGTTGTGAATTAGGTAATTGAGAATGTAGTGTGACTGTAACACCTCAATTTACTATTATAATCATATGTTTCACACTAAACAATATTTTAATTGTATTGATTATCGTGTGGCAAAACCAGTTTATCTCAAGCAAAATCCAAGTAAACTCCTGATTCTGTCCACAGATGGCTCCACCTGTATTAAACTAACACCGGAAAGGAATCATTGCAATTATTTATATAAGTGCTCAAGCGTACGTTATTATTTTAATGATGGGTAGCCTAAATCTGAGTGCGTGTTATGAATAATACACGAAGAGTAGCAAGAGTGAATTCAGTTAAAATGTCTAACTAAATAAAAAACTGTGTGTGAGAACGGAAGCGCTCTAAAGCTAATATATATGTACACCTTTTTGCTAAACAAAAGTGTAGATGCTCCCAAATTACAACTCATAACTAATCATATATGTGAAATATTTATTGCCACAAAGATGTATTTAAACTGAATGACTCATTTTAACGGGATCTGTAATATTTGTGCAGCAAAATCTTATTTATCTTTACCAGTTGGATAACTGGATTAGTTCCGGGGGAATTCGGCACGGAAACTTCTTATGGTTTGTTGTATGTGTGCCCCAATTGGAGCATCTCCGAGGAGGAAGGATTAGGTGAGATGAGACACAGGGCGGCCCTCCCAAGGGGTCAAGACAGTGAAAGGGCAAGTTCCCTACATTTCGCTTAGATATAAACTTCCCCCTGCAGGCCAGGACGACGGACACCACACATTACCGTCGTTCGTAAACTGTCACACACACAAACATACACGGAAAGGTTTTACTAAAAACGTTTTCGTTTTAATCATGGGGTCTCAAAATGTGTAATTCTGGTTAAATCTCGGAATTAAATTTTTGGTAGAATAAAATCCTTGCCCTGCTTAAGTGCAATTAAGTAAATTTGAAACCATATGGAAAAAACATTGCACAAATATACAAAAGGTGTTGACAAACGCTCATAGGTTGCAACGATTTACTCTCAAAGAACGTCAGTTCTTTATATATTTATTTATTGATTTATTTATATATATTTATTTATATATTTATTTATTTATTTTTTTTTATTTATTTATTTATTTATATATTTATTGGTTGATTGATTGATTGGTTGGTTGATTGATTTATTTATAAATTTATTTATTTTTTTATTTATTGTTTATTTATTTTTATTTACTCTTTTTATTTAACTTTTTTATCTATTTTTTATTTATTTTTTACTTTTTATTTATTTATTTTTATTTATTTATTTTTATTTATTTATTTTTATTTATTTATTTTTGTATATTTATTTATTTTTATTTATTTACCTACTTATTTACTTATTTATTTACTTACTTTGTTATTTATTTACATGGTTATTTATTTACTTATTCACTTATTTACTTGTTTATTTACATACTTATTTATTTACTTATTTATTTACTTATTTTTTGTTTATTTATTTATTTGTTTGTTTATTAATTTGTTTATTTATTTGTTGTTTATTTATTTGTTTGTATTGTATTGTTTGTTTTGTTTTGTTGGTTTCTTTTGTCGGTTAGTTTTGTTGGTTTGTTTTGTTGGTTTGGTTGGTTGGTTGGGTTGTTCGGTTGGGTTGTTCGGTTGGGTTGTTCGGTTGGGTTGTTTGGTTGGTATTTTGGTCGGTATTTTCGTTGGTTGTTTGTTTGGTTGTTTGTTTGGTTGTTTGGTTGTTTGGTTGTTTGTTTTGTTGTTTGTTTGGTTGTTTGTTTGGTTGTTTGTTTGGTTGTTTGTTTGGTTGTTTGTTTGGTTGGTTGTTTGGTTGTTTGTTTGGTCATTTGGTTGTTTGTTTGGTTGTTTGGTTGTTTGTTTGATTGTTTGGTTGTTTGTTTGGTTGTTTGTTGGTTTGGTTGTTTTTTTGGTTGTCTGTTTGTTTGGTTGTTTGTTTGTTTATTTATTTGTTTGGTTGTTTGTTTGTTTGTTTGGTGATTTGGTTGGTTGTTTGTTTGGTGATTTGGTTGTTTGTTTGTTTGGTTGGTTGTTTGTTGTTTGTTGGTTTGGTTGTTTGTTGTTTGTTGTTTGTTTGGTTGTTTGTTGTTTGTTTGGTTGTTTGTTTCGTTGCTTGTTTGGTTGTTTGTTTGGTTATTTGGTTGTTTGTTTGGTAATTTGGTTGGTGATTTGTTTGGTTGTTTGGTTGGTTGGTTGTTTGGTTGGTTGTTTGATTGATTGGTTGTTTGGTTGTTTCTTTGGTTGTTTGTTGGATTGGTTGTTTGGTTATTTGTTTGGTTGTTTGGTTGTTTTGTGGATTGGTGGCCCGGTGGACTGGTGGATTGGTGGACTGGTTGTTTGGTGGATTGGTTGTTTGGTTGGTTGTTTGTTTGGTTGTTTGGTTGGTTGTTTGTTTGGTTGGTTGTTTGGTTGGTTGTTTGTTTGGTTGTTTGGTTGTTTGGTTGTTTGTTTGTTTGGTTGTTTGTTTGTTTGGTTGTTTGGTGGACTGGTGGATTGGTGGACTGGTGGAATGGTTGTTTGGTTGTTTGGTTGTTGAAAGCTTGAAAGCTTTGTCCGCACATTCGTGTTTATCTGTTGGTTTCATACGATCACAATACGATTAGAAAGGCGATTTGTAATGACCAAATACTTAAACACATCTGACCTAATCCTAGTTATATCTACAATGAAATGACCTATTTAAGTACTTTTTAAACTTATATACTCAAATCTGCATAGATGGAGATAAACTGCTCTGAACGAGGGAGTTGAGAATGTAGTGTGATTGTAACACTCAATTTACTATTATACACAAATGTTTCACACGAAACAATATTTTAGTTGCATTGATTATGCTCTAGCAAAAAGCAGTTTAGCTCAGAAACAGAATCCTAGTAAACTCTTGTTTCTGTCCACAGATGGCCTCACATGTAAATATCTTATACCGGAAAGGAATTATTGCAATTATTTATATAAGTTCTCAAGCGTGCGATATTATGTTATTGCCTGGTATCCTAGATTTGAGTGCGTGTTATGAATAATAAACGAAGAGTAGCAAGAATGAATGCAGTTAAAATATCTAACTAAATAAACAACTGTGTGTGAGCACGGAAGCGCTCTAAAGCGAATATATATGTATAACTTTTTGTTAAAGAAAAGTGTAGCCCTCCTGAAATTTCAATCTTTTCCTTGTAATTTATCTGCAATATTTATTGCCACAAAGATGAATTTCAACTGTACGACTCATTTTAACGGGATCTGTAATCTTTGTGCAGTAAAATCTTATTTATCTTTACCAGTTGGTTAACTGGATTAGTTCCGTGGGAACTCGGTAGGGGAACTTCCTATGGTTTGTTGTATGTGTACCCCAAGTGGAGCATCTCCGAGGAAGGAAGGACTAGGTGAGATGAGACACAGGGCGGCCCTCCCAAGGGGTCACGACAGTGCAAGGGCAAGGTCCCTATAAACTTAGATGGAAACTTTCCCCGGCAGGACAGGACAACGGACACCCCACGTTACCGTGGTTCGTAAACTGTCCCACCACGAAACCTGGGTGCTGAGACCGGCAACCGTACTTCCTGAGGAGGAATTGGTTCACTCCGAGCATATTGTCCTGCCATGCACAGCCTTTACCAATTACGCAAATCTCGTCCATAATGTAGACAATTTCTAACTTCCCGGAAAAATACAAGAAAAACTTTTCAACTGCAGTGTAAGAGTCGTAAACAACTGGTATTTTAATCAAGATCGCTGCTGCTATATTTTACAAAGTCAGAGCTTTCGAACAATTTGAATCTTCGGAAGATGTTAAACGGAAATACCAAGCATTCTTTTATAGTTGAGTTATGCTACTCATATCACAGAAACAAGCACACGTACACGCGTGCGGACACACACACGCACGCACACGCACACACACACACACTCACACACACACTCACACAAACACACACACACACACACAAGACGCTTTTACTAAAAATGGCTTTATTTTATTCATAGGGTCACAAAAGTTGTATTTCTGTTGAAACTTCGGAATTAAAGGTTTTGGTGGAATACAGTACTTACCCTGGTTAAGTGCAATTAAGTAAACTTGAAACGTTATGGACTAAATTGCACAAGTATACAATAAATATTGACACTCATAGGTTGCAAGGGTTTACTCTCAAAGAACATAAGTTCTTTTTTATTTTTTTAGTACATACATCGCTTAACAATTTAATCAAGGTGCCGCAGGTTCAACATTTTTGCGCAACAAAATGTGTAGCTCGAGTTTTCTGGGAAATGTCTCAGAAGTCCTCCTCATTCTGAATAACTTTTGTAAGCTTTTCTGTCACTTCTAACTTGCCACATGTAGACAAAACCTTGCTAACGTAGATCTACTTTAATAGTATAATTTATGTCAAATTATTTGATCCCATTAATGATTTTCGAGGTGTTCTTCGCTTTTAGTTTCAATTTGATCATATTTTATATACTAAAAGCTTTGTCCGCACATTCGTGTTTATCTGTTGGTTTCATAGGATCTTAATACTGTTAGAAAGGTGATTTGTGTTGACCAAATTTTTAACACGTCTGGCTTCATTCTAGTTATATCTACAATTAAATGGCCTATTAAAGTACTTTTTAAACGTATATCTCCAAATTTGCATAGATGAAGAGATAAACCGTTGTGAATTAGGTAATTGAGAATGTAGTGTGACTGCAACACCTCAATTTGCTATTATAATCATATGTTTCACACTAAACAATATTTTAATTGTATTGATTATCGTGTGGCAAAACCAGTTTATCTCAAGCAAAATCCAAGTAAACTCCTGATTCTGTCCACAGATGGCTCCACCTGTAATAAACTAACACCGGAAAGGAATCATTGCAATTATTTATATAAGTTCTCAAGTGTACGTTATTATTTTAATGATGGGTAGCCTAAATTTGAGTGCGTGTTATGAATAATACACGAAGAGTAGCAAGAGTGAATACAGTTAAAATGTCTAACTAAATAAAAAACTGTGTGTGAGAACGGAAGCGCTCTAAAGCTAATATATATGTACACCTTTTTGCTAAACAAAAGTGTAGATGCTCCCAAATTACAACTCATAACTAATCATATATTTGAAATATTTATTGCCATAAAGATGTATTTAAACTGAATGACTCATTTTAACGGGATCTGTAATCTTTGTGCAATAAAATCTTATTTATCTTTACCATTTGCATAACTGGATTAGTTCCGGGGGAACTCGACACGAAAACTTCTTATGGTTTGTTGTATGTGTGCCCCAATTGGAGCATCTCCGAGGAGGAAGGATTAGGTGAGATGAGACACAGGGCGGCCCTCCCAAGGGGTCAAAACAGTGAAAGGGCAAGTTCCCTACATTTCGCTTAGATGGAAACTTCCCCCTGCAGGCCAGGACGACGGACACCACACATTACCGTCGTTCGTAAACTGTCACACACACACACACACACACACACACACACACACACAAACATACACGGAAAGGTTTTACTAAAAACGTTTTCGTTTTAATCATGGGGTCTCAAAATGTGTAATTCTGGTGAAATCTCGGAATTAAATTTTTGGTAGAATACAATCCTTCCCCTGCTTAAGTGCAATTAAGTAAATTTGAAACCATATGGAGAAAACATTGCACAAATATACAATAGGTGTTGACAAACGCTCATAGGTTGCAACGATTTACTCTCAAAGAACGTCAGTTCTTTATATATTGATTGATTTATTTATTTATTTATATAAATATATATATATTTATTGGTTGATTGATTGGTTGATTGATTTATTGGTTGGTTGATTGATTTATTTATATATTTATTTATTTTTTATTTATTTTTTATTTATTTTTATTTACTCTTTTTATTTAACTTTTTTATCTATTTTTTATTTACTTTTTACTTTTTATTTATTTATTTTTATTTATTTATTTTTATATATTTATTTTTATTTATTTATTTTTATTTATTTATTTATTTTTATTTATTTATTTATTTACTTACTTATTTACTTATTTATTTAGTTACTTTGTTATTTATTTACATAGTTATTTATTTACTTATTCACTTATTTACTTCTTTATTTACATACTTATTTATTTACTTATTTTTGTTTATTTATTTATTTGTTTGTTTGTTTGTTTATTTGTTTGTTTATTAATTTTCTTATTTATTTATTTGTTGTTTATTTATTTGTTTGTTTTGTATTGTTTGTTTTGTTGGTTTCTTTTGTTGGTTTGCTTTTTTGGTTAGTTTTGTTGGTTTGTTTTGTTGGTTTGGTTGGTTGGTTTGGTTGGTTGGTTGGTTGGGTTGTTCTGTTGGGTTGTTCTGTTGGGTTGTTCTGTTGGGTTGTTTGGTTGGGTCGTTTGGCTGGTATTTTGGTTGGTTGTTTGGTTGGTTGGTTGTTTGGTTGATTGTTTGTTTGGTTGTTTGGTTTGGTTGTTTGGTTGTTTGTTTGATTGTTTGTTTGTTTGGTTGGTTGGTTATTTGGTTGATTGTTTGGTTGTTTGTTTGGTTGTTTGTTTGATTGTTTGGTTGTTTGGTTGTTTTTTTGTTTGGTTGTTTGTTTGGTGATTTGGTTGGTTGTTTGTTGGTGATTTGTTTGGTTGTTTGTTGTTTGTTGTTTGTTGTTTGTTTGTTTGGTTGATTTTGTTTGGTTGTTTGTTTGGTTGTTTGTTAGTTTGTTTGTTTGGTTATTTGGTTGTTTGTTTGGTAATTTGGTTGGTTGTTTGTTATGTGATTTGTTTGGTTGTTTGGTTGGTTGTTTGGTTGTTTGACTGATTGGTTGTTTGGTTGTTTCTTTTGTTGTTTGGTGGATTGGTTGTTTGGTTATTTGTTTGGTTGTTTGGTTGTTTTGTGGATTGGTGGATTGGTAGATTGGTAGATTGGTGGATTGGTGGCCCGGTGGACTAGTGGATTGGTGGAGTGGTTGTTTGGTGGATTGGTTGTTTGTTTGGTTGTTTGTATGTTTGGTGGTTTGGTTGGTTGTTTGTTTCGTTGGTTGTTTATTTGGTTGTTTGGTGGATTGGTGAATTGGTGGATTGGTGGACTTGTGGATTGGTGGATTGGTGGACTGGTGGAATGGTTGTTTGGTTGTTTGGTTGTTTGGTTGTTGAAAGCTTGAAAGCTTTGTCCGCACATTCGTGTTTATCTGTTGGTTTCATACGATCACAATACGATTGGAAAGGCGATTTGTAATGGCCAAATACTTAAACACATCTGACCTAATCCTAGTTATATCTACAATGAAATGGCCTATTAAAGTACTTTTTAAACGTATATACTCAAATCTGCATAGATGGAGATAAACTGCTCTGAACGAGGGAGTTGAGAATGTAGTGTGATTGTAACACTCAATTTACTATTATACACAAATGTTTCACACGAAACAATATTTTAGTTGCATTGATTATGCTCTAGCAAAAAGCAGTTTAGCTCAGAAACAGAATCCTAGTAAACTCTTGTTTCTGTCCACAGATGGCCTCACATGTAAATATCTTATACCGGAAAGGAATTATTGCAATTATTTATATAAGTTCTCAAGCGTGCGACATTATGTTATTGACTGGTATCCTAGATTTGAGTGCGTGTTACGAATAATAAACGAAGAGTAGCAAGAATGAATGCAGTTAAAATATCTAACTAAATAAACAACTGTGTGTGAGAACGGAAGCGCTCTAAAGCGAATATATATGAACACTTTTTGTTAAAGAAAAGTGTGGATCTCCTGAAATTTCAATCCTTTCCTTGTAATTTATCTGCAATATTTATTGCCACAAAGATGAATTTCAACTGTACGACTCATTTTAACGGGATCTGTAATCTTTGTGCAGTAAAATCTTATTTATCTTTACCAGTTGGTTAACTGGATTAGTTCCGTGGGAACTCGGTAGGGAAACTTCCTATGGTTTGTTGTATGTGTACCCCAAGTGGAGCATCTCCGAGGAAGGAAGGACTAGGTGAGATGAGACACAGGGCGGCCCTCCCAAGGGGTCACAACAGTGCAAGGGCAGGGTCCCTATACATTTAGATGGAAACTTCCTATGGTTTGTTGTATGTGTACCCCAAGTGCAGCATCTCCGAGGAGGAAGGATTAGGTGAGATGAGACACAGGGCGGCCCTCCCAAGGGGTCAAGACAGTGAAAGGGCAAGTTCCCTACATTTCGCTTAGATGGAAACTTCCCCCTGCAGGCTAGGACGACGGACACCCCACATTACCGTCGATCGTAAACTGTCACACACACACACACACACACACACACACACACACAAACATACACGGAAAGTTTTTACTAAAAACGTTTTCATTTTAATCATGGGGTCTCAAAATGTGTAATTCTGGTGAAATCTCGGAATTAAATTTTTGGTAGAATACAATCCTTCCCCTGCTTAAGTGCAATTAAGTAAATTCGAAACCATATGGAAAAAACATTGCACAAGTATACAATAGGTGTTGACAAACGCTCATAGGTTGCAACGATTTACTCTCAAAGAACGTCTGTTCTTTATATATTGATTGATTGATTTATTTATATATATATTTATTGGTTGATTGATTGGTTGATTGATTGATTGGTTGGTTGATTGATTTATTTATATATTTATTTATTTTTTATGTATTTTTTATTTATTTTTATTTACTCTTTTTATTTAACTTTTTATCTATTTTTTATTTATTTTTTACTTTTTATTTATTTATTTTTATTTATTTATTTTTATTTATTTATTTTTATATATTTATTGTTATTTATTTATTTTTATTTATTTATTTTTATTTATTTATTTACTTACTTATTTACTTATTTATTTAGTTAGTTATTTATTTACATAGCTATTTATTTACTTATTCACTTATTTACTTGTTTATTTACATACTTATTTATTTACTTATTTATTTACTTATTTTTTGTATATTTATTTATTTGTTTGTTTATTTATTTGTTTGTTTTGTATTGTTTGTTTTGTTTTGTTGGTTTCTTTTGTTGATTTGTTTTGTTGGTTAGTTTTGTTAGTTTGTTTTGTTGGTTTGGTTGGTTGGTTGGGTTGTTCTGTTGGGTTGTTTGGTTGGTATTTTGATTGGTATTTTGGTTGGTTGTTTGGTTGGTTGTTTGGTTGATTGTTTGTTTGGTTGATTGTTTGTTTGGTTGTTTGTTTGGTTGTTTGTTTGGTTTGTTTGGTTGTTTGTTTGTTTGGTTGGTTGGTTGTTTGGTTGTTTGTTTGGTTGTTTGGTTGTTTGTTTGGTTGTTTGTTTGATTGTTTGGTTGTTTGTTTGGTTGTCTGTTTGGTTGTTTGGTTGTTTGTTTGTTTGGTTGTTTGTTTGTTTGGTTGTTTGTTTTGTTTGGTTGTCTGTTTGTTTGTTTGTTTGTTTGTTTGGTTGTTTGTTTGTTTGGTTGTTTGTTTGGTTCTTTGGTTGTTTGTTTGGTTGTTTGTTTGTTTGTTTGTTTGGTTGTTTGTTTGTTTGGTTGTTTGTTGTTTGTTTGGTTGTTTGGTTGGTAGTTTGGTTGTTTGTTTGTTTGGTTGGTTGTTTGTTTGGTTGGTTGTTTGTTTGTTTGGTTGTTTTTTGTTTGGTTGTTTTTTGTTTGGTTGTTTTTTGTTTGGTTGTTTTTTGTTTGGTTGTTTTTTGTTTGGTTGTTTTTTGTTTGGTTGTTTTTTGTTTGGTTGTTTGTTAGTTTGTTTGTTTGGTTATTTGGTTGTTTGTTTGGTGATTTGTTTGGTTGTTTGGTTGGTAGTTTGGTTGGTTGGTTGGTAGTTTTTTTGGTTGTTTTGTGGATTGGTTGTTTGGTTATTTGTTTGGTTGTTTGGTTGTTTTGTGGATTGGTGGATTGGTAGATTGGTGGATTGGTGGCCCGGTGGACTGGTGGATTGGTGGACTGGTTGTTTGGTGGATTGGTTGTTTGGTTGGTTGTTTGTTTGGTTGTTTGTTTGGTTGGTTGTTGTTTTGGTTGTTTGTTTGGTTGTTTGGTTGTTTGTTTGTTTGGTTGTTTGGTGGTTTGGTGAATTGGTGGACTGGTGGACTGGTGGAATGGTTGTTTGGTTGTTTGGTTGTTTGGTTGTTTGGTTGTTCGGTTGTTTGGTTGTCTGGTTGTTTGGTTGTTGAAAGCTTGAAAGCTTTGCCGTACATTCGTGTTTATCTGTTGGTTTCATACGATCACAATACGATTAGAAAGGCGATTTGTAATGACCAAATACTTAAACACATCTGACCTAATCCTAGTTATATCTACAATGAAATGGCCTATTAAAGTACTTTTTTAAACGTATATACTCAAATTTGCATAGATGGAGATAAACTGCTCTGAACGAGGGAGTTGAGAATGTAGTGTGATTATAACACTCAATTTACTATTATACACAAATGTTTCACACGAAACAATATTTTAGTTGCATTGATTATGCTTAAAAGCAGTTTAGCTCAGAAACAGAATCCTAGTAAACTCTTGTTTCTGTCCACAGATGGCCTCACATGTAAATATCTTATAGCGGAAAGGAATTATTGCAGTTATTTATATAAGTTCTCAAGCGTGCGATATTATGTTATTGACGGGTAGCCTAGATTTGAGTGCGTGTTATGAATAATAAACGAAGAGTAGCAAGAATGAATACAGTTAAAATATCTAACTAAATAAACAACTGTGTGTGAGAACGGAAGCGCTCTAAAGCGAATATATATGTATAACTTTTTGTTTAAGAAAAGTGTGGATCTCCTGAAATTTCAATCTTTTCCTTGTGATGTATCTGCAATATTTATTGCCACAAAGATGAATTTCAACTGTACGACTCATTTTAACGGGATCTGTAATCTTTGTGCAGTAAAATCTTATTTATCTTTACCAGTTGGTTAACTGGATTAGTTCCGTGGGAACTCGGTAGGGAAACTTCCTATGGTTTGTTGTATGTGTACCCCAAGTGGAGCATCTCCGAGGAAGGAAGGACTAGGTGAGATGAGACACAGGGCGGCCCTCCCAAGGGGTCACGACAGTGCAAGGGCAAGGTCCCTATACACTTAGATGGAAACTTTCCCCGGCAGGACAGGACAACGGACACCCCACGTTACCGTGGTTCGTAAACTGTCCCACCACGAAACCTGGGTGCTGAGACCGGCAACCGTACTTCGTGAGGAGGAATTGGTTCACTCCGAGCATATTCTCCTGCCATGCACAGCCTTTACCAATTACGCAAATCTCGTCCATAATGTAGACAATTTCTAACTTCCCGGAAAAATACAAGAAAAACTTTTCAACTGCAGTGTAAGGGTCGTAAACAACTGGTATTTTAATCAAGATCGCTGCTGCTATATTTTACAAAGTCAGAGCTTTCGAACAATTTGAATCTTCGGAAGATATTAAACGGAAATACCAAGCAGTCTTTTATTGTTGAGTTATGCTACTCATATCACAGAAACAAGCACACGTACACGCGTGCGGACACACAGACACACACGCACACACACACACACACACACACACACACACACACACACTCACACAAACATACACACACACACACACACACACAAGACGCTTTTACTAAAAATGGCTTTATTTTACTCATAGGGTCACAAAAGTTGTATTTCTGGTGAAACCTCGGAATTAAATGTTTTGGTGGAATACAGTACTTACCCTGGTTAAGTGCAATTAAGTAAACTTGAAACGTTATGGACTAAATTGCACAAGTATATAATAAATGTTGACACTCATAGGTTGCAAGGGTTTACTCTCAAAGAACATAAGTTCTTTTTTATATTTTTCTTTTAGTACATACATCGCTTAACAATTTAATCAAGGTGCCGCAGGTTCAATATTTTTGCGCAACAAAATGTGTAGCTCGAGTTTTCTGGGAAATGTCTCAGAAGTCCTCCTCATTCTGAATAACTTTTGTAAGCTTTTCTGTCACTTCTAACTTGCCACATGCTAACGTAGATCTACTTTAATAGTATAATTTATGTCAAATTATTTGATCCCATTAATGATTTTCGAGGTGTTCTTCGCTTTTAGTTTCAATTTGATCATATTTTATATACTAAAAGCTTTGTCCGCACATTCGTGTTTATCTGTTGGTTTCATAGGATCTTAATACTGTTAGAAAGGTGATTTGTGTTGACCAAATTTTTAACACGTCTGGCTTCATTCTATATATATCTGCAATTAAATGGCCTATTAAAGTACTTTTTAAACGTATATCTCCAAATTTGCATACATGAAGAGATAAACCGTTGTGAATTAGGTAATTGAGAATGTAGTGTGACTGTAACACCTCAATTTACTATTATAATCATATGTTTCACACTAAACAATATTTTAATTGTATTGATTATCGTGTGGCAAAACCAGTTTATCTCAAGCAAAATCCAAGTAAACTCCTGATTCTGTCCACAGATGGCTCCACCTGTAATAAACTAACACCGGAAAGGAATCATTGCAATTATTTATATAAGTGCTCAAGCGTACGTTATTATTTTAATGATGGGTAGCCTAAATCTGAGTGCGTGTTATGAATAATACACGAAGAGTAGCAAGAGTGAATACAGTTAAAATGTCTAACTAAATAAAAAACTGTGTGTGAGAACGGAAGCGCTCTAAAGCTAATATATATGTACACCTTTTTGCTAAACAAAAGTGTAGATGCTCCCAAATTACAACTCATAACTAATCATATATGTGAAATATTTATTGCCACAAAGATGTATTTAAACTGAATGACTCATTTTAACGGGATCTGTAATATTTGTGCAGCAAAATCTTATTTATCTTTACCAGTTGGATAACTGGATTAGTTCCGGGGGAATTCGGCACGGAAACTTCTTATGGTTTGTTGTATGTGTGCCCCAATTGGAGCATCTCCGAGGAGGAAGGATTAGGTGAGATGAGACACAGGGCGGCCCTCCCAAGGGGTCAAGACAGTGAAAGGGCAAGTTCCCTACATTTCGCTTAGATATAAACTTCCCCCTGCAGGCCAGGACGACGGACACCACACATTACCGTCGTTCGTAAACTGTCACACACACAAACATACACGGAAAGGTTTTACTAAAAACGTTTTCGTTTTAATCATGGGGTCTCAAAATGTGTAATTCTGGTTAAATCTCGGAATTAAATTTTTGGTAGAATAAAATCCTTGCCCTGCTTAAGTGCAATTAAGTAAATTTGAAACCATATGGAAAAAACATTGCACAAATATACAAAAGGTGTTGACAAACGCTCATAGGTTGCAACGATTTACTCTCAAAGAACGTCAGTTCTTTATATATTTATTTATTGATTTATTTATATATATTTATTTATATATTTATTTATTTATTTATTTTTTTTTATTTATTTATTTATTTATTTATATATTTATTGGTTGATTGATTGATTGGTTGGTTGATTGATTTATTTATAAATTTATTTATTTTTTTATTTATTGTTTATTTATTTTTATTTACTCTTTTTATTTAACTTTTTTATCTATTTTTTATTTATTTTTTACTTTTTATTTATTTATTTTTATTTATTTATTTTTATTTATTTATTTTTATTTATTTATTTTTATTTATTTATTTTTGTATATTTATTTATTTTTATTTATTTACCTACTTATTTACTTATTTATTTACTTACTTTGTTATTTATTTACATAGTTATTTATTTACTTATTCACTTATTTACTTGTTTATTTACATACTTATTTATTTACTTATTTATTTACTTATTTTTTGTTTATTTATTTATTTATTTGTTTGTTTATTAATTTGTTTATTTATTTATTTGTTGTTTATTTATTTGTTTGTATTGTATTGTTTGTTTTGTTTTGTTGGTTTCTTTTGTTGGTTTGTTTTGTCGGTTAGTTTTGTTGGTTTGTTTTGTTGGTTTGGTTGGTTGGTTGTGTTGTTCGGTTGGGTTGTTCGGTTGGGTTGTTCGGTTGGGTTGTTTGGTTGGTATTTTGGTCGGTATTTTCGTTGGTTGTTTGTTTGGTTGTTTGTTTGGTTGTTTGTTTGGTTGTTTGGTTGTTTGTTTTGTTGTTTGTTTGGTTGTTTGTTTGGTTGTTTGTTTGGTTGTTTGTTTGGTTGTTTGTTTGGTTGGTTGTTTGGTTGTTTGTTTGGTCATTTGGTTGTTTGTTTAGTTGTTTGTTTGGTTGTTTGGTTGTTTGTTTGATTGTTTGGTTGTTTGTTTGGTTGTTTGTTGGTTTGGTTGTTTTTTTGGTTGTCTGTTTGTTTGGTTGTTTGTTTGTTTATTTATTTGTTTGGTTGTTTGTTTGTTTGTTTGGTGATTTGGTTGTTTGTTTGGTGATTTGGTTGGTTGTTTGTTTGGTTGGTTGTTTGTTGTTTGTTGGTTTGGTTGTTTGTTGTTTGTTGGTTTGGTTGTTTGTTGGTTTGGTTGTTTGTTGTTTGTTTGGTTGTTTGTTTGGTTGTTTGTTTCGTTGCTTGTTTGGTTGTTTGTTTGGTTATTTGGTTGTTTGTTTGGTAATTTGGTTGGTAGTTTGTTTGGTGATTTGTTTGGTTGTTTGGTTGGTTGTTTGGTTGGTTGGTTGTTTGGTTGGTTGTTTGATTGATTGGTTGTTTGGTTGTTTCTTTGGTTGTTTGGTTGGTTGTTTGTTTGGTTGTTTGGTTGGTTGTTTGTTTGGTTGTTTGGTTGGTTGTTTGTTTGGTTGTTTGGTTGTTTGGTTGTTTGGTTGTTTGTTTGTTTGGTTGTTTGTTTGTTTGGTTGTTTGGTGGATTGGTGGACTGGTGGATTGGTGGACTGGTGGAATGGTTGTTTGGTTGTTTGGTTGTTGAAAGCTTGAAAGCTTTGTCCGCACATTCGTGTTTATCTGTTGGTTTCATACGATCACAATACGATTAGAAAGGCGATTTGTAATGACCAAATACTTAAACACATCTGACCTAATCCTAGTTATATCTACAATGAAATGACCTATTAAAGTACTTTTTAAACGTATATACTCAAATCTGCATAGATGGAGATAAACTGCTCTGAACGAGGGAGTTGAGAATGTAGTGTGATTGTAACCCTCAATTTACTATTATACACAAATGTTTCACACGAAACAATATTTTAGTTGCATTGATTATGCTCTAGCAAAAAGCAGTTTAGCTCAGAAACAGAATCCTAGTAAACTCTTGTTTCTGTCCACAGATGGCCTCACATGTAAATATCTTATAGCGGAAAGGAATTATTGCAGTTATTTATATAAGTTCTCAAGCGTGCGATATTATGTTATTGACGGGTAGCCTAGATTTGAGTGCGTGTTATGAATAATAAACGAAGAGTAGCAAGAATGAATACAGTTAAAATATCTAACTAAATAAACAACTGTGTGTGAGAACGGAAGCGCTCTAAAGCGAATATATATGTATAACTTTTTGTTTAAGAAAAGTGTGGATCTCCTGAAATTTCAATCTTTTCCTTGTGATGTATCTGCAATATTTATTGCCACAAAGATGAATTTCAACTGTACGACTCATTTTAACGGGATCTGTAATCTTTGTGCAGTAAAATCTTATTTATCTTTACCAGTTGGTTAACTGGATTAGTTCCGTGGGAACTCGGTAGGGAAACTTCCTATGGTTTGTTGTATGTGTACCCCAAGTGGAGCATCTCCGAGGAAGGAAGGACTAGGTGAGATGAGACACAGGGCGGCCCTCCCAAGGGGTCACGACAGTGCAAGGGCAAGGTCCCTATACACTTAGATGGAAACTTTCCCCGGCAGGACAGGACAACGGACACCCCACGTTACCGTGGTTCGTAAACTGTCCCACCACGAAACCTGGGTGCTGAGACCGGCAACCGTACTTCCTGAGGAGGAATTGGTTCACTCCGAGCATATTCTCCTGCCATGCACAGCCTTTACCAATTACGCAAATCTCGTCCATAATGTAGACAATTTCTAACTTCCCGGAAAAATACAAGAAAAACTTTTCAACTGCAGTGTAAGGGTCGTAAACAACTGGTATTTTAATCAAGATCGCTGCTGCTATATTTTACAAAGTCAGAGCTTTCGAACAATTTGAATCTTCGGAAGATATTAAACGGAAATACCAAGCAGTCTTTTATTGTTGAGTTATGCTACTCATATCACAGAAACAAGCACACGTACACGCGTGCGGACACACAGACACACACGCACACACACACACACACACACACACACACACACACACACACTCACACAAACATACACACACACACACACACACACAAGACGCTTTTACTAAAAATGGCTTTATTTTACTCATAGGGTCACAAAAGTTGTATTTCTGGTGAAACCTCGGAATTAAATGTTTTGGTGGAATACAGTACTTACCCTGGTTAAGTGCAATTAAGTAAACTTGAAACGTTATGGACTAAATTGCACAAGTATATAATAAATGTTGACACTCATAGGTTGCAAGGGTTTACTCTCAAAGAACATAAGTTCTTTTTTATATTTTTCTTTTAGTACATACATCGCTTAACAATTTAATCAAGGTGCCGCAGGTTCAATATTTTTGCGCAACAAAATGTGTAGCTCGAGTTTTCTGGGAAATGTCTCAGAAGTCCTCCTCATTCTGAATAACTTTTGTAAGCTTTTCTGTCACTTCTAACTTGCCACATGCTAACGTAGATCTACTTTAATAGTATAATTTATGTCAAATTATTTGATCCCATTAATGATTTTCGAGGTGTTCTTCGCTTTTAGTTTCAATTTGATCATATTTTATATACTAAAAGCTTTGTCCGCACATTCGTGTTTATCTGTTGGTTTCATAGGATCTTAATACTGTTAGAAAGGTGATTTGTGTTGACCAAATTTTTAACACGTCTGGCTTCATTCTATATATATCTGCAATTAAATGGCCTATTAAAGTACTTTTTAAACGTATATCTCCAAATTTGCATACATGAAGAGATAAACCGTTGTGAATTAGGTAATTGAGAATGTAGTGTGACTGTAACACCTCAATTTACTATTATAATCATATGTTTCACACTAAACAATATTTTAATTGTATTGATTATCGTGTGGCAAAACCAGTTTATCTCAAGCAAAATCCAAGTAAACTCCTGATTCTGTCCACAGATGGCTCCACCTGTAATAAACTAACACCGGAAAGGAATCATTGCAATTATTTATATAAGTGCTCAAGCGTACGTTATTATTTTAATGATGGGTAGCCTAAATCTGAGTGCGTGTTATGAATAATACACGAAGAGTAGCAAGAGTGAATACAGTTAAAATGTCTAACTAAATAAAAAACTGTGTGTGAGAACGGAAGCGCTCTAAAGCTAATATATATGTACACCTTTTTGCTAAACAAAAGTGTAGATGCTCCCAAATTACAACTCATAACTAATCATATATGTGAAATATTTATTGCCACAAAGATGTATTTAAACTGAATGACTCATTTTAACGGGATCTGTAATATTTGTGCAGCAAAATCTTATTTATCTTTACCAGTTGGATAACTGGATTAGTTCCGGGGGAATTCGGCACGGAAACTTCTTATGGTTTGTTGTATGTGTGCCCCAATTGGAGCATCTCCGAGGAGGAAGGATTAGGTGAGATGAGACACAGGGCGGCCCTCCCAAGGGGTCAAGACAGTGAAAGGGCAAGTTCCCTACATTTCGCTTAGATATAAACTTCCCCCTGCAGGCCAGGACGACGGACACCACACATTACCGTCGTTCGTAAACTGTCACACACACAAACATACACGGAAAGGTTTTACTAAAAACGTTTTCGTTTTAATCATGGGGTCTCAAAATGTGTAATTCTGGTTAAATCTCGGAATTAAATTTTTGGTAGAATAAAATCCTTGCCCTGCTTAAGTGCAATTAAGTAAATTTGAAACCATATGGAAAAAACATTGCACAAATATACAAAAGGTGTTGACAAACGCTCATAGGTTGCAACGATTTACTCTCAAAGAACGTCAGTTCTTTATATATTTATTTATTGATTTATTTATATATATTTATTTATATATTTATTTATTTATTTATTTTTTTTTATTTATTTATTTATTTATTTATATATTTATTGGTTGATTGATTGATTGGTTGGTTGATTGATTTATTTATAAATTTATTTATTTTTTTATTTATTGTTTATTTATTTTTATTTACTCTTTTTATTTAACTTTTTTATCTATTTTTTATTTATTTTTTACTTTTTATTTATTTATTTTTATTTATTTATTTTTATTTATTTATTTTTATTTATTTATTTTTATTTATTTATTTTTGTATATTTATTTATTTTTATTTATTTACCTACTTATTTACTTATTTATTTACTTACTTTGTTATTTATTTACATAGTTATTTATTTACTTATTCACTTATTTACTTGTTTATTTACATACTTATTTATTTACTTATTTATTTACTTATTTTTTGTTTATTTATTTATTTATTTGTTTGTTTATTAATTTGTTTATTTATTTATTTGTTGTTTATTTATTTGTTTGTATTGTATTGTTTGTTTTGTTTTGTTGGTTTCTTTTGTTGGTTTGTTTTGTCGGTTAGTTTTGTTGGTTTGTTTTGTTGGTTTGGTTGGTTGGTTGTGTTGTTCGGTTGGGTTGTTCGGTTGGGTTGTTCGGTTGGGTTGTTTGGTTGGTATTTTGGTCGGTATTTTCGTTGGTTGTTTGTTTGGTTGTTTGTTTGGTTGTTTGTTTGGTTGTTTGGTTGTTTGTTTTGTTGTTTGTTTGGTTGTTTGTTTGGTTGTTTGTTTGGTTGTTTGTTTGGTTGTTTGTTTGGTTGGTTGTTTGGTTGTTTGTTTGGTCATTTGGTTGTTTGTTTAGTTGTTTGTTTGGTTGTTTGGTTGTTTGTTTGATTGTTTGGTTGTTTGTTTGGTTGTTTGTTGGTTTGGTTGTTTTTTTGGTTGTCTGTTTGTTTGGTTGTTTGTTTGTTTATTTATTTGTTTGGTTGTTTGTTTGTTTGTTTGGTGATTTGGTTGTTTGTTTGGTGATTTGGTTGGTTGTTTGTTTGGTTGGTTGTTTGTTGTTTGTTGGTTTGGTTGTTTGTTGTTTGTTGGTTTGGTTGTTTGTTGGTTTGGTTGTTTGTTGTTTGTTTGGTTGTTTGTTTGGTTGTTTGTTTCGTTGCTTGTTTGGTTGTTTGTTTGGTTATTTGGTTGTTTGTTTGGTAATTTGGTTGGTAGTTTGTTTGGTGATTTGTTTGGTTGTTTGGTTGGTTGTTTGGTTGGTTGGTTGTTTGGTTGGTTGTTTGATTGATTGGTTGTTTGGTTGTTTCTTTGGTTGTTTGGTTGGTTGTTTGTTTGGTTGTTTGGTTGGTTGTTTGTTTGGTTGTTTGGTTGGTTGTTTGTTTGGTTGTTTGGTTGTTTGGTTGTTTGGTTGTTTGTTTGTTTGGTTGTTTGTTTGTTTGGTTGTTTGGTGGATTGGTGGACTGGTGGATTGGTGGACTGGTGGAATGGTTGTTTGGTTGTTTGGTTGTTGAAAGCTTGAAAGCTTTGTCCGCACATTCGTGTTTATCTGTTGGTTTCATACGATCACAATACGATTAGAAAGGCGATTTGTAATGACCAAATACTTAAACACATCTGACCTAATCCTAGTTATATCTACAATGAAATGACCTATTAAAGTACTTTTTAAACGTATATACTCAAATCTGCATAGATGGAGATAAACTGCTCTGAACGAGGGAGTTGAGAATGTAGTGTGATTGTAACCCTCAATTTACTATTATACACAAATGTTTCACACGAAACAATATTTTAGTTGCATTGATTATGCTCTAGCAAAAAGCAGTTTAGCTCAGAAACAGAATCCTAGTAAACTCTTGTTTCTGTCCACAGATGGCCTCACATGTAAATATCTTAATACCGGAAAGGAATTATTGCAATTATTTATATAAGTTCTCAAGCGTGCGATATTATGTTATTGCCTGGTATCCTAGATTTGAGTGCGTGTTATGAATAATAAACGAAGAGTAGCAAGAATGAATGCAGTTAAAATATCTAACTAAATAAACAACTGTGTGTGAGCACGGAAGCGCTCTAAAGCGAATATATATGTATAACTTTTTGTTAAAGAAAAGTGTAGCTCTCCTGAAATTTCAATCTTTTCCTTGTAATTTGTCTGCAATATTTATTGCCACAAAGATGAATTTCAACTGTACGACTCATTTTAACGGGATCTGTAATCTTTGTGCAGTAAAATCTTATTTATCTTTACCAGTTGGTTAACTGGATTAGTTCCGTGGGAACTCGGTAGGGGAACTTCCTATGGTTTGTTGTATGTGTACCCCAAGTGGAGCATCTCCGAGGAAGGAAGGACTAGGTGAGATGAGACACAGGGCGGCCCTCCCAAGGGGTCACGACAGTGCAAGGGCAAGGTCCCTATAAACTTAGATGGAAACTTTCCCCGGCAGGACAGGACAACGGACACCCCACGTTACCGTAGTTCGTAAACTGTCCCACCACGAAACCTGGGTGCTGAGACCGGCAACCGTACTTCCTGAGGAGGAATTGGTTCACTCCGAGCATATTGTCCTGCCATGCACAGCCTTTACCAATTACGCAAATCTCGTCCATAATGTAGACAATTTCTAACTTCCCGGAAAAATACAAGAAAAACTTTTCAACTGCAGTGTAAGAGTCGTAAACAACTGGTATTTTAATCAAGATCGCTGCTGCTATATTTTACAAAGTCAGAGCTTTCGAACAATTTGAATCTTCGGAAGATGTTAAACGGAAATACCAAGCAGTCTTTTATTGTTGAGTTATGCTACTCATATCACAGAAACAAGCACACGTACACGCGTGCGGACACACACACGCACGCACACGCACACACACACACACTCACACACACACTCACACAAACACACACACACAAGACGCTTTTACTAAAAATGGCTTTATTTTATTCATAGGGTCACAAAAGTTGTATTTCTGTTGAAACCTCGGAATTAAAGGTTTTGGTGGAATACAGTACTTACCCTGGTTAAGTGCAATTAAGTAAACTTGAAACGTTATGGACTAAATTGCACAAGTATACAATAAATATTGACACTCATAGGTTGCAAGGGTTTACTCTCAAAGAACAAGAGTTCTTTTTTATTTTTTTAGTACATACATCGCTTAACAATTTAATCAAGGTGCCGCAGGTTCAATATTTTTGCGCAACAAAATGTGTAGCTCGAGTTTTCTGGGAAATGTCTCAGAAGTCCTCCTCATTCTGAATAACTTTTGTAAGCTTTTCTGTCACTTCTAACTTGCCACATGTAGACAAAACCTTGCTAACGTAGATCTACTTTAATAGTATAATTTATGTCAAATTATTTGATCCCATTAATGATTTTCGAGGTGTTCTTCGCTTTTAGTTTCAATTTGATCATATTTTATATACTAAAAGCTTTGTCCGCACATTCGTGTTTATCTGTTGGTTTCATAGGATCTTAATACTGTTAGAAAGGTGATTTGTGTTGACCAAATTTTTAACACGTCTGGCTTCATTCTAGTTATATCTACAATTAAATGGCCTATTAAAGTACTTTTTAAACGTATATCTCCAAATTTGCATAGATGAAGAGATAAACCGTTGTGAATTAGGTAATTGAGAATGTAGTGTGACTGTAACACCTCAATTTGCTATTATAATCATATGTTTCACACTAAACAATATTTTAATTGTATTGATTATCGTGTGGCAAAACCAGTTTATCTCAAGCAAAATCCAAGTAAACTCCTGATTCTGTCCACAGATGGCTCCACCTGTAATAAACTAACACCGGAAAGGAATCATTGCAATTATTTATATAAGTTCTCAAGTGTACGTTATTATTTTAATGATGAGTAGCCTAAATTTGAGTGCGTGCTATGAATAATACACGAAGAGTAGCAAGAGTGAATACAGTTAAAATGTCTAACTAAATAAAAAACTGTGTGTGAGAACGGAAGCGCTCTAAAGCTAATATATATGTACACCTTTTTGCTAAACAAAAGTGTAGATGCTCCCAAATTACAACTCATAACTAATCATACATTTGAAATATTTATTGCCATAAAGATGTATTTAAACTGAATGACTCATTTTAACGGGATCTGTAATCTTTGTGCAATAAAATCTTATTTATCTTTACCAGTTGCATAACTGGATTAGTTCCGGGGGAACTCGACACGAAAACTTCTTATGGTTTGTTGTATGTGTGCCCCAATTGGAGCATCTCCGAGGAGGAAGGATTAGGTGAGATGAGACACAGGGCGGCCCTCCCAAGGGGTCAAGACAGTGAAAGGGCAAGTTCCCTACATTTCGCTTAGATATAAACTTCCCCCTGCAGGCCAGGACGACGGACACCACACATTACCGTCGTTCGTAAACTGTCACACACACAAACATACACGGAAAGGTTTTACTAAAAACGTTTTCGTTTTAATCATGGGGTCTCAAAATGTGTAATTCTGGTTAAATCTCGGAATTAAATTTTTGGTAGAATAAAATCCTTGCCCTGCTTAAGTGCAATTAAGTAAATTTGAAACCATATGGAAAAAACATTGCACAAATATACAAAAGGTGTTGACAAACGCTCATAGGTTGCAACGATTTACTCTCAAAGAACGTCAGTTCTTTATATATTTATTTATTGATTTATTTATATATATTTATTTATATATTTATTTATTTATTTATTTTTTTTTATTTATTTATTTATTTATTTATATATTTATTGGTTGATTGATTGATTGGTTGGTTGATTGATTTATTTATAAATTTATTTATTTTTTTATTTATTGTTTATTTATTTTTATTTACTCTTTTTATTTAACTTTTTTATCTATTTTTTATTTATTTTTTACTTTTTATTTATTTATTTTTATTTATTTATTTTTATTTATTTATTTTTATTTATTTATTTTTATTTATTTATTTTTGTATATTTATTTATTTTTATTTATTTACCTACTTATTTACTTATTTATTTACTTACTTTGTTATTTATTTACATAGTTATTTATTTACTTATTCACTTATTTACTTGTTTATTTACATACTTATTTATTTACTTATTTATTTACTTATTTTTTGTTTATTTATTTATTTATTTGTTTGTTTATTAATTTGTTTATTTATTTATTTGTTGTTTATTTATTTGTTTGTATTGTATTGTTTGTTTTGTTTTGTTGGTTTCTTTTGTTGGTTTGTTTTGTCGGTTAGTTTTGTTGGTTTGTTTTGTTGGTTTGGTTGGTTGGTTGTGTTGTTCGGTTGGGTTGTTCGGTTGGGTTGTTCGGTTGGGTTGTTTGGTTGGTATTTTGGTCGGTATTTTCGTTGGTTGTTTGTTTGGTTGTTTGTTTGGTTGTTTGTTTGGTTGTTTGGTTGTTTGTTTTGTTGTTTGTTTGGTTGTTTGTTTGGTTGTTTGTTTGGTTGTTTGTTTGGTTGTTTGTTTGGTTGGTTGTTTGGTTGTTTGTTTGGTCATTTGGTTGTTTGTTTAGTTGTTTGTTTGGTTGTTTGGTTGTTTGTTTGATTGTTTGGTTGTTTGTTTGGTTGTTTGTTGGTTTGGTTGTTTTTTTGGTTGTCTGTTTGTTTGGTTGTTTGTTTGTTTATTTATTTGTTTGGTTGTTTGTTTGTTTGTTTGGTGATTTGGTTGTTTGTTTGGTGATTTGGTTGGTTGTTTGTTTGGTTGGTTGTTTGTTGTTTGTTGGTTTGGTTGTTTGTTGTTTGTTGGTTTGGTTGTTTGTTGGTTTGGTTGTTTGTTGTTTGTTTGGTTGTTTGTTTGGTTGTTTGTTTCGTTGCTTGTTTGGTTGTTTGTTTGGTTATTTGGTTGTTTGTTTGGTAATTTGGTTGGTAGTTTGTTTGGTGATTTGTTTGGTTGTTTGGTTGGTTGTTTGGTTGGTTGGTTGTTTGGTTGGTTGTTTGATTGATTGGTTGTTTGGTTGTTTCTTTGGTTGTTTGGTTGGTTGTTTGTTTGGTTGTTTGGTTGGTTGTTTGTTTGGTTGTTTGGTTGGTTGTTTGTTTGGTTGTTTGGTTGTTTGGTTGTTTGGTTGTTTGTTTGTTTGGTTGTTTGTTTGTTTGGTTGTTTGGTGGATTGGTGGACTGGTGGATTGGTGGACTGGTGGAATGGTTGTTTGGTTGTTTGGTTGTTGAAAGCTTGAAAGCTTTGTCCGCACATTCGTGTTTATCTGTTGGTTTCATACGATCACAATACGATTAGAAAGGCGATTTGTAATGACCAAATACTTAAACACATCTGACCTAATCCTAGTTATATCTACAATGAAATGACCTATTAAAGTACTTTTTAAACGTATATACTCAAATCTGCATAGATGGAGATAAACTGCTCTGAACGAGGGAGTTGAGAATGTAGTGTGATTGTAACCCTCAATTTACTATTATACACAAATGTTTCACACGAAACAATATTTTAGTTGCATTGATTATGCTCTAGCAAAAAGCAGTTTAGCTCAGAAACAGAATCCTAGTAAACTCTTGTTTCTGTCCACAGATGGCCTCACATGTAAATATCTTAATACCGGAAAGGAATTATTGCAATTATTTATATAAGTTCTCAAGCGTGCGATATTATGTTATTGCCTGGTATCCTAGATTTGAGTGCGTGTTATGAATAATAAACGAAGAGTAGCAAGAATGAATGCAGTTAAAATATCTAACTAAATAAACAACTGTGTGTGAGCACGGAAGCGCTCTAAAGCGAATATATATGTATAACTTTTTGTTAAAGAAAAGTGTAGCTCTCCTGAAATTTCAATCTTTTCCTTGTAATTTGTCTGCAATATTTATTGCCACAAAGATGAATTTCAACTGTACGACTCATTTTAACGGGATCTGTAATCTTTGTGCAGTAAAATCTTATTTATCTTTACCAGTTGGTTAACTGGATTAGTTCCGTGGGAACTCGGTAGGGGAACTTCCTATGGTTTGTTGTATGTGTACCCCAAGTGGAGCATCTCCGAGGAAGGAAGGACTAGGTGAGATGAGACACAGGGCGGCCCTCCCAAGGGGTCACGACAGTGCAAGGGCAAGGTCCCTATAAACTTAGATGGAAACTTTCCCCGGCAGGACAGGACAACGGACACCCCACGTTACCGTAGTTCGTAAACTGTCCCACCACGAAACCTGGGTGCTGAGACCGGCAACCGTACTTCCTGAGGAGGAATTGGTTCACTCCGAGCATATTGTCCTGCCATGCACAGCCTTTACCAATTACGCAAATCTCGTCCATAATGTAGACAATTTCTAACTTCCCGGAAAAATACAAGAAAAACTTTTCAACTGCAGTGTAAGAGTCGTAAACAACTGGTATTTTAATCAAGATCGCTGCTGCTATATTTTACAAAGTCAGAGCTTTCGAACAATTTGAATCTTCGGAAGATGTTAAACGGAAATACCAAGCAGTCTTTTATTGTTGAGTTATGCTACTCATATCACAGAAACAAGCACACGTACACGCGTGCGGACACACACACGCACGCACACGCACACACACACACACTCACACACACACTCACACAAACACACACACACAAGACGCTTTTACTAAAAATGGCTTTATTTTATTCATAGGGTCACAAAAGTTGTATTTCTGTTGAAACCTCGGAATTAAAGGTTTTGGTGGAATACAGTACTTACCCTGGTTAAGTGCAATTAAGTAAACTTGAAACGTTATGGACTAAATTGCACAAGTATACAATAAATATTGACACTCATAGGTTGCAAGGGTTTACTCTCAAAGAACAAGAGTTCTTTTTTATTTTTTTAGTACATACATCGCTTAACAATTTAATCAAGGTGCCGCAGGTTCAATATTTTTGCGCAACAAAATGTGTAGCTCGAGTTTTCTGGGAAATGTCTCAGAAGTCCTCCTCATTCTGAATAACTTTTGTAAGCTTTTCTGTCACTTCTAACTTGCCACATGTAGACAAAACCTTGCTAACGTAGATCTACTTTAATAGTATAATTTATGTCAAATTATTTGATCCCATTAATGATTTTCGAGGTGTTCTTCGCTTTTAGTTTCAATTTGATCATATTTTATATACTAAAAGCTTTGTCCGCACATTCGTGTTTATCTGTTGGTTTCATAGGATCTTAATACTGTTAGAAAGGTGATTTGTGTTGACCAAATTTTTAACACGTCTGGCTTCATTCTAGTTATATCTACAATTAAATGGCCTATTAAAGTACTTTTTAAACGTATATCTCCAAATTTGCATAGATGAAGAGATAAACCGTTGTGAATTAGGTAATTGAGAATGTAGTGTGACTGTAACACCTCAATTTGCTATTATAATCATATGTTTCACACTAAACAATATTTTAATTGTATTGATTATCGTGTGGCAAAACCAGTTTATCTCAAGCAAAATCCAAGTAAACTCCTGATTCTGTCCACAGATGGCTCCACCTGTAATAAACTAACACCGGAAAGGAATCATTGCAATTATTTATATAAGTTCTCAAGTGTACGTTATTATTTTAATGATGAGTAGCCTAAATTTGAGTGCGTGCTATGAATAATACACGAAGAGTAGCAAGAGTGAATACAGTTAAAATGTCTAACTAAATAAAAAACTGTGTGTGAGAACGGAAGCGCTCTAAAGCTAATATATATGTACACCTTTTTGCTAAACAAAAGTGTAGATGCTCCCAAATTACAACTCATAACTAATCATACATTTGAAATATTTATTGCCATAAAGATGTATTTAAACTGAATGACTCATTTTAACGGGATCTGTAATCTTTGTGCAATAAAATCTTATTTATCTTTACCAGTTGCATAACTGGATTAGTTCCGGGGGAACTCGACACGAAAACTTCTTATGGTTTGTTGTATGTGTGCCCCAATTGGAGCATCTCCGAGGAGGAAGGATTGGGTGAGATGAGACACAGGGCGGCCCTCCCAAGGGGTCAAGACAGTGAAAGGGCAAGTTCCCTACATTTCGCTTAGATGGAAACTTCCCCCTGCAGGCTAGGACGACGGACACCCCACATTACCGTCGATCGTAAACTGTCACACACACACACAAACATACACGGAAAGTTTTTACTAAAAACGTTTTCATTTTAATCATGGGGTCTCAAAATGTGTAATTCTGGTGAAATCTCGGAATTAAATTTTTGGTATAATACAATCCTTCCCCTGCTTAAGTGCAATTAAGTAAATTTGAAACCATATGGAGAAAACATTGCACAAATATACAATAGGTGTTGACAAACGCTCATAGGTTGCAACGATTTACTCTCAAAGAACGTCAGTTCTTTATATATTGATTGATTGATTTATTTATATATATATTTATTGGTTGATTGATTGGTTGATTGATTGATTGGTTGATTGATTTATTTATATATTTATTTATTTTTATGTATTTTTTATTTATTTTTATTTACTCTTTTTATCTATTTTTTATTTATTTTTTACTTTTTATTTATTTATTTTTATTTATTTATTTTTATATATTTATTGTTATTTATTTATTTTTATTTATTTATTTTTATTTATTTATTTATTTACTTACTTATTTACTTATTTATTTAGTTACTTAGTTATTTATTTACATAGCTATTTATTTACTTATTCACTTATTTACTTGTTTATTTACATACTTATTTATTTACTTATTTATTTACTTATTTTTTGTTTATTTATTTATTTGTTTGTTTTGTATTGTTTGTTTTGTTTTGTTGGTTTCTTTTGTTGGTTTGTTTTGTTGGTTAGTTTTGTTAGTTTGTTTTGTTGGTTTGGTTGGTTGGTTTGGTTGGTTGGGTTGTTCTGTTGGGTTGTTTGGTTGGTATTTTGGTTGGTATTTTGGTTGGTATTTTGGTTGGTTGTTTGGTTGGTTGTTTGGTTGATTGTTTGTTTGGTTGATTGTTTGTTTGGTTGTTTGTTTGGTTGTTTGTTTGGTTGGTTGGTTGTTTGGTTGTTTGTTTGGTTGTTTGTTTGATTGTTTGGTTGTTTGTTTGGTTGTTTGTTTGGTTGTTTGTTTGTTTGGTTGTTTGTTTGTTTGTTTGTTTGTTTGTTTTGTTGTCTGTTTGTTTGGTTGTCTGTTTGTTTGGTTGTTTGTTTGTTTCGTTGTTTGTTTGTTTGGTTGTTTGTTTGGTTGTTTGGTTGTTTGTTTGGTTGTTTGTTTGGTTGTTTGTTTGTTTGTTTGGTTGTTTGTTTGGTTGTTTGGTTGTTTGTTTGGTTGTTTGGTTGTTTGTTTGTTTGTTTGTTTGTTTGTTTGTTTGTTTGTTTGTTTGTTTGTTTGGTTGTTTGTTTGTTTGGTTGTTTGGTTGTTTTTTGTTTGGTTGTTTTTTGTTTGGTTGTTTGTTTGGTTGTTTGTTAGTTTCTTTGTTTGGTTATTTGGTTGTTTGTTTGGTGATTTGTTTGGTTGTTTGGTTGGTAGTTTGGTTGGTTGGTTGGTAGTTTTTTTGGTTGTTTTGTGGATTGGTTGTTTGGTTATTTGTTTGGTTGTTTGGTTGTTTTGTGGATTGGTGGATTGGTAGATTGGTGGATTGGTGGCCCGGTGGACTGGTGGATTGGTGGACTGGTTGTTTGGTGGATTGGTTGTTTGGTTGGTTGTTTGGTTGTTTGTTTGGTTGTTTGTTTGGTTGTTTGTTTGGTTGGTTGTTTGGTTGTTTGGTTGTTTGGTTGTTTGGTGGTTTGGTGAATTGGTGGACTGGTGGACTGGTGGACTGGTGGACTGGTGGAATGGTGGAATGGTTGTTTGGTTGTTTGGTTGTTTGGTTGTTTGGTTGTTTGGTTGTTCGGTTGTTTGGTTGTCTGGTTGTTTGGTTGTTGAAAGCTTGAAAGCTTTGCCGCACATTCGTGTTTATCTGTTGGTTTCATACGATCACAATACGATTAGAAAGGCGATTTGTAATGACCAAATACTTAAACACATCTGACCTAATCCTAGTTATATCTACAATGAAATGGCCTATTAAAGTACTTTTTTAAACGTATATACTCAAATTTGCATAGATGGAGATAAACTGCTCTGAACGAGGGAGTTGAGAATGTAGTGTGATTATAACACTCAATTTACTATTATACACAAATGTTTCACACGAAACAATATTTTAGTTGCATTGATTATGCTCTAGCAAAAAGCAGTTTAGCTCAGAAACAGAATCCTAGTAAACTCTTGTTTCTGTCCACAGATGGCCTCACATGTAAATATCTCATACCGGAAAGGAATTATTGCAATTATTTATATAAGTTCTCAAGCGTGCGATATTATTTTATTGACGGGTAGCCTAGATTTGAGTGCGTGTTATGAATAATAAACGAAGAGTAGCAAGAATGAATACAGTTAAAATATCCAACTAAATAAACAACTGTGTGTGAGAATGGAAGCGCTCTAAAGCGAATATATATGTACACCTTTTTGCTAAACAAAAGTGTAGATCCTCCCAAATTACAACTCATAACTAATCATATATGTGAAATATTTATTGCCACAAAGATGTATTTGAACTGAATGACTCATTTTAACTGGATCTGTAATCTTCGTGCAGTAAAATCTTATTTATCTTTACCAGTTGCATAACTGGATCAGTTCCGGGGGAATTCGGCACGGAAACTTCTTATGGTTTGTTGTATGTGTGTCCCAAGTGGAGCATCTCCGAGGTGGAAGGATTAGGTGAGATGAGACACAGGGCGGCCCTCCCAAGGGGTCAAGATAGTGAAAGGGCAAGTTCCCTACATTTCGCTTAGATGGAAACTTCCCCCTGCAGGCCAGGACGACGGACACCCCACATTACCGTCGTTCGTAAACTGTCACACACACACACAAACATACACGGAAAGGTTTTACTAAAAACGTCTTCATTTTAATCATGGGGTCTCAAAATGTGTAATTCTGGTGAAATCTCGGAATTAAATTGTTGGTAGAATACAATCCTTCCCCTGCTTAAGTGCAATTAAGTAAATTTGAAACCATATGGAAAAAACATTGCACAAATATACAATAGGTGTTGACAAACGCTCATAGGTTGCAACGATTTACTCTCAAAGAACGTCAGTTCTTTATATATTGATTTATTTATTTATTTATTTATTTATTTATTTATTTATTTATTTATTTATTTATTTATTTATTTATTTATTTATATATATATTTATTTGTTGATTGATTGGTTGATTGATTGGTTGGTTGGTTGATTGATTTATTTATATATTTATTTATTTTTTATTTATTTTTATTTACTCTTTTTATTTAACTTTTTTATCTATTTTTTATTTATTTTTTACTTTTTATTTATTTATTTTTATTTATTTATTTTTATATATTTATTTTTATTTATTTATTTTTATTTATTTATTTATTTTTATTTATTTATTTATTTACTTACTTATTTATTAAGTTACTTAGTTATTTATTTACATAGTTATTTATTTACTTATTCACTTATTTACTTGTTTATTTACATACTTATTTATTTACTTATTTTTCGTTTATTTATTTATTTGTTTGTTTATTTATTTGTTTGTTTTGTATTGTTTGTTTTGTTGGTTTCTTTTGTTGGTTTGTTTTGTTGGTTTGGTTGGTTGGTTGGTTTGGTTGGTTGGGTTGTTCTGTTGGGTTGTTTGGTTGGTATTTTGGTTGGTTGTTTGGTTGATTGTTTGTTTGGTTGTTTGTTTGGTTGGTTGTTTGGTTGATTGTTTGTTTGGTTGTTTGTTTGGTTGTTTGTTTGGTTGTTTGTTTGGTTGTTTGTTTGGTTTGTTTGGTTGTTTGTTTTGTTGGTTGTTTGTTTGGTTGTTTGTTTGGTTATTTGGTTGTATGTTGGATTGTTTGGTTGTTTGTTTGGTTGTCTGTTTGTTTGGTTGTTTGTTTGTTTGGTTGTTTGTTTGGTTGTTTGTTTGTTTGGTTGTTTGTTTGGTGATTTGGTTGGTTGTTTGTTTGGTGAGTTGTTTGGTGATTTGTTTGGTTGTTTGTTTGTTTGTTTGGTTGTTTGTTTGTTTGGTTGTTTGTTTGGTGATTTGTTTGGTTGTTTGTTTGTTTGGTTGTTTGGTTGTTTGGTTGTTTGTTTGTTTGGTTGTTTGTTTGGTTGGTTTTTTTGTTTGGTTGTTTTTTGTTTGGTTGTTTTTTTGTTTGGTTGTTTTTTGTTTGGTTGTTTGTTTGGTTATTTGGTTGTTTGTTTGGTAATTTGGTTGGTTGGTTGTTTGTTTGGTGATTTGTTTGGTTGTTTGGTTGTTTGGTTGGGAGTTTGGTTGGTTGGTTGTTTGGTTGTTTCTTTGGTTGTTTGGTGGATTGGTTGTTTGGTTATTTGTTTGGTTGTTTTGTGGATTGTTGGATTGGTGGATTGGTAGATTGGTGGAATGGTGGATTGGTGGCCCGGTGGACTGGTGGATTGGTGGACTGTTTGTTTGGTGGATTGGTTGTTTGTTTGGTTGTTTGTTTGGTTGTTTGGTTGGTTGGTTGTTTGTTTGGTTGGTTGTTTGTTTGGTTGTTTGGTTGTTTGTTTGTTTGGTTGTTTGGTGGATTGGTGAATTGGTGGATTGGTGAATTGGTGGATTGGTGAATTGGTGGATTGGTGGACTGGTTGACTGGTGGAATGGTTGTTTGGTTGTTTGGTTGTTGAAAGCTTGAAAGCTCTGTCCGCACATTCGTGTTTATCTGTTGGTTTCATACGATCACAATACGATTAGAAAGGCGATTTGTAATGACCAAATACTTAAACACATCTGACCTAATCCTAGTTATATCTACAATGAAATGGCCTATTAAAGTACTTTTTTGAACGTATATACTCAAATTTGCATAGATGGAGATAAACTGCTCTGAACGAGGGAGTTGAGATTGTAGTGTGATTGTAACACTCAATTTACTATTATACACAAATGTTTCACACGAAACAATATTTTAGTTGCATTGATTATGCTCTAGCAAAAAGCAGTTTAGCTCAGAAACAGAATCCTAGTAAACTCTTGTTTCTGTCCACAGATGGCCTCACATGTAAATATCTTATACCGGAAAGGAATTATTACAATTTTTTATACAAGTTCTCAAGCGTGCGATATTATGTTAATGACGGGTAGCCTAGATTTGAGTGCGTGTTATGAATAATAAACGAAGAGTAGCAAGAATGAATACAGTTAAAATATCTAACTAAATAAACAACTGTGTGTGAGAACGGAAGCGCTCTAAAGCGAATATATATGTATAACTTTTTGTTTAAGAAAAGTGTAGCTCTCCTGAAATTTCAATCTTTTCCTTGTAATTTATCTGCAATATTTATTGCCACAAAGATGAATTTCAACTGTACGACTCATTTTAACGGGATCTGTAATCTTTGTGCAGTAAAATCTTATTTATCTTTACCAGTTGGTTAACTGGATTAGTTCCGTGGGAACTCGGTAGGGAAACTTCCTATAGTTTGTTGTATGTGTACCCCAAGTGGAGCATCTCCGAGGAAGGAAGGACTAGGTGAGATGAGACACAGGGCGGCCCTCCCAAGGGGTCACGACAGTGCAAGGGCAAGGTCCCTATACACTTAGATGGAAACTTTCCCCGGCAGGACAGGACAACGGACACCCCACGTTACCGTGGTTCGTAAACTGTCCCACCACGAAACCTGGGTGCTGAGACCGGCAACCGTACTTCCTGAGGAGGAATTGGTTCACTCCGAGCATATTGTCCTGCCATGCACAGCCTTTACCAATTACGCAAATCTCGTCCATAATGTAGACAATTTCTAACTTCCCGGAAAAATACAAGAAAAACTTTTCAACTGCAGTGTAAGAGTCGTAAACAACTGGTATTTTAATCAAGATCGCTGCTGCTATATTTTACAAAGTCAGAGCTTTCGAACAATTTGAATCTTCGGAAGATATTAAACGGAAATACCAAGCAGTCTTTTATTGTTGAGTTATGCTACTCATATCACAGAAACAAGCACACGTACACGCGTGCGGACACACAGACACACACGCACACACACACACACACACACACACACACACACATACACACACACACACACACACACACACACACACACACACAAGACGCTTTTACTAAAAATGGCTTTATTTTATTCATAGGGTCACAAAAGGTGTATTTCTGGTGAAACCTCGGAATTAAATGTTTTGGTGGAATACAGTACTTACCCTGGTTAAGTGCAATTAAGTAAACTTGAAACGTTATGGACTAAATTGCACAAGTATACAATAAATGTTGACACTCATAGGTTGCAAGGGTTTACTCTCAAAGAACATAAGTTCTTTTTTATATTTTTCTTTTAGTACATACATCGCTTAACAATTTAATCAAGGTGCCGCAGGTTCAATATTTTTGCGCAACAAAATGTGTAGCTCGAGTTTTCTGGGAAATGTCTCAGAAGTCCTCCTCATTCTGAATAACTTTTGTAAGCTTTTCTGTCACTTCTAACTTGCCACATGTAGACAAAACCTTGCTAACGTAGATCTACTTTAATAGTATAACTTATGTCAAATTATTTGATCCCATTAATGATTTTCGAGATGTTCTTCGCTTTTAGTTTCAATTTGATCATATTTTATATACTAAAAGCTTTGTCCACACATTCGTGTTTATCTGTTGGTTTCATACGATCACAATACGATTAGAAAGGCGATTTGTAATGACCAAATATTTAAACACATCTGACCTAATCCTATTTATATCTACAATGAAATGGCCTATTAAAGTACTTTTTAAACATAGTTTTATTTACTCTTTTTATTTAACTTTTTTATCTATTTTTTATTTATTTTTTACTTTTTATGATGTAAGAGTTAAGTTTTTCCGGCAGTGCATATTTCTAGGTAACCCTCAAGTGTGCCACTTATAGCGAGGCATTCAAAATGTTAAGGTTTATCTCCCTGGGACTACCTACACAAGCTCTACACTTTCTTTACTCCTTTCTTAAACACAAATCTTTCATAGTTTCTGTGGCGGGAAAGTCATCTTCAAGGTCTATCAGAGGTGGAGTCCCCGAAGGCTCTGTGCTATCTCCGACGCTCTTCAACTTCTACGTGGCTGACCTTCCCACTGAGCAGTACGTCAACATAGCACAAATTGCTGACGATGTGTTGCTATTCTCTACAGATAAACACCCACGCAGGGCCTTCAACCCCATACAAAGACACCATCACCTCATCCAAGAATGGTGCACGCTCTGGCGGTTGTCCATAAATACGGAGGAAAGCCAGGCAATTTTATTTACTAAGAGCCGCTTTCCCGCCAACCTCCCCACATTTACAAATTCTGGGCGTAGGATAGGGTGGGCGAACTCCATTAAGTGCTAGGGAGTGACGCTGGATAAGCGTCTAACTTACCGGGCGCATATTCGGAGCTTGTTGCATCGGGCGTGCGGAGTCTCGGCTTCGTTATACCCGGTGATGCGTTCCGGTATGCCGACACCCCTAAAGTTACACCTGGTTCAGGTTTTGGTGTTCCTTCTAATGCTCTACGCGAGTGAAGTCTGGGGCATAGCTACAGGCCCCAATCTGCTGCTACTTTAACGAGTGCAGAATAGATGCCTTCGGGTCATCTGTTCTGTCGTTCACAGTTTTCCCATGAGATACCTTCGCAAAGCCTCATCCATCCGTTACGTGGAGGATGAAATTAGGCGCCGGGCCACCAAATTTTACGATCATTTACCATTCCATCAGAGCGCCCTAGTTAGGTCTCTTGGGGATTATCGTTCCAGTGATCGCCGCAAGAGGCAGTACCGGCTCCACCGCATGGCTTGCGGGCACTACCGGTAACCCTAAGATACATCTAGCAATCTGAAATGTAAACCACCCAAGAACTAGTCTGGAAAATCAAAATTATGTTTTTCTAAATTTTAATCGCCGTCAGTGGTGCACAATGAGTCGTTGCACCTGCATTCTCAGTGGTGCTTATGTTACCTCCTTTCTTTCCCCACTAAACTTCACCCGTCACCCTACAAACCCCTTATTCCTGTCATTACGTGGTTAAGTCATTTCTAGGACAGGTACATGAATAACACATCTGCGGGCTGTCCCTTAGTCCGCCAACTGCACGACGACGATGTTAAGATGGACTCGGGAATTCTTTGAAATAAGAGAAGTACGCGAAGGTCCATGCGCATCCATGGTAATTTATTTCACACACGTTGCAATGTGTATGGTGAGTTATTATTCATTAAATTCCATACTTCACCACTGAATTATTTATTCTAAAATATTAGATTTTTGATTGGAAATTAAGTGGCAGGTAGTTTGTTTTGACAAGTTCATATTGAAAACGGGCTTTTTATGCCTTTTGGTATGTTATGGTTAATTATAGCTTTTATTGTTTTTGTTGTTTTTTTTTTTTGTATTTGGACATATTTATTTTATTGTCTTTTTCTCTTTTTTGAATATTTATCTCTGGCTATGGCCATGATTTAGTTTTTGTAAGGGCACTGATGACCAAACAGTTGAGCGCCCTTATATACAAGCCACCGCCACCACCACCGCCACCACCACCATCAAGTTCCATACTTAACGTACATTTGTATGCGGGTTGAACACAAGAGAAAGGAGAACAATCAGCTGTTATATACTAGCAACTCTGAAACTCTGACAAAGACCCAACCATAATATAGCCAAAACTCCGATATTGCAATTATTGGAGTTGGTGTTGGCTAAGCCATATGAATTGTCAAGAGTAATGTTCCATGGCCGAGGTATAGAGTATTAAAAACATAAACATAAGAAGGTTGTGTATCCAGAGTTGTAATTTGAACCCAAACCTTCTCAATAATAATTCAGCCTACTGAACCACTGCTTTACAAAGAGCATTTATAAAGGAACTATCAGCTTATCGGAGTTGGTGAATGTAGCAGTCCATTGGAAGCAGTTTATTTTGCTTCATCTTTAAAATATAGATTTATTTAGTTACTGAAGTACAGGATGAGAAGTTCAACCAGTATATTTCTTCTAATAAATAATAGCTTCAGTTATTATACAGTTTGGTTTCACTCAGCCTCATTTAAAATTCATGAAAAGTAATTAATTTCAATAGCATCTACAAATGTGATAACCAGGCATAGGAATTTCTAAGTATTAAACTCAAGATGGAAGTAAATAAGATTGAATTCTTCCTAGGTAATATGCATGGATTTTTCAGGAAACAAACCACCACCCCTACAGTCTCTTGCATTTGTAGATAGCCTTCACGGGTTTTTACCTCCCACCAGTGACCCTTGACCTCTATTGGTTTCCATTCTTTCTAGTGAAAATGCTTTGAGTATGGGCAACTTGAAGCCAATTGCTGAAGAATTTCTATGCCTTGAAATAACTAACTAAATTAAAGTAATATTAGCTAATGTGTTATTGCATCACAGGGACTTGAATGATAACATCTGACTGCAAACGGATGAAATTAGTGTAAAATACTTCAGTACTTAATTTTGGTTTCTTATTTCTTCCTTCTTGCAGGCAGTTATGGTGAGCAGGCAAGTTGGTGCCACTACATATGTAGAAACTTCAGCCAAGACATCAGGAAAAGCTGTGAAGGATGCTTTTGAAGTGGCAGCCTTAGCAGCACTTGGAAAGCTCAATAAAAACCACTCTGTTTTACAACGTCAGAAAGTATATACAGCTGCGGGTAGTGCATCTGGGAAGAGCAAATTGGATCTTAAGGCTGAGCTCAAGGGGAGGGCTAAGAGTTGCTCCATCATGTGATTGGGGGCCCACCCAGGCTCAGCCATGTGACCCAGCGAGAATGATGGCGACTGCCATTCACCAGTGGCCACTACAGCTGCAAAGTATAACTTTACTACAGATAGTAGTGCAAGTGGTCATACTAGGGCCCGTCCAGCCAGCAACTGTCCCATTATGTAAGATGGCTTAGACTTAATGATCAGTGCTCTGCCACATTCTCTGTATTGATTGGAAGGTGTAAGCATACTTAAAAATGAAACTAATTTCAGTGCTGCACATAAAATATGTCATTATTCTAAGAGGAGGTTAAAGACTACAAAATAGACTTAAGAAACAGAAAGACAACATTTGTAAGAGTACATCAGTTAATGTAGTAATTTTACAGGGCTCCTTGATTAATTTATGGTTAGTAAAACACGTTAGCTCCATAACTTGCAGGAATTATGACAGCATTTATGTTTTTAATTTATTTGGGTTAGTTCAGTAGTTAGTGCAATAGTCACCTTCCTAAAATTAACCCAGAGAAGTTTTTATTTAATTACATTAGATAATTACTGTATAATAATACATTAAGTATCCTAACAATACTCATAAATGCTTTTATGAACAACCTAAAAAACTGATAACAGATCAATTCTACAAACAGTTTTACAAACCTTATAAAACCATGTATGTGTTAATAGTTCCCCTGCTGCTGTAAATCCTAACTGTTAAATATAAAAGTAGAGGAATGTATTTGTTACACAGGAGTGGTATGTATTGTGCTTAAAATCAGTCTCAACTTTTATGGGGTATTAGCCGTTTTATACATTGAATACTAAAATTCATAATTAATAAAATGGAGAGCACTACTGCTGGCAGATGGGTCTCCAATTTTATATATTCACAGAATCCTTGATGATATAAAGAGAGACAAGAATGAATATTTAGATTCTGTTCATATTAAAGTTGTTACAAAGATGTAAATAGTATGTGTAATTAGATACTAAATCTAAGGTGAAGAGATATTTTTTAAGATTTATATCAAAACCATGTAAGTTTACCAGAGGCATTAGACAAGTACCTCAACTTTGTCTTCTGTGTTGTTCATAAAGAGACTCAATACAAAAACTGACATTATCTCTGGAAATGTTCATTAAATATATTCCAAATTAGCTGTCAAAGGAAGTTTGTCACCATCACTTGAACTTTTCCAGAGAAGCTATTTTGTTTTGTATCAAAATAAGATTCTACCAGTAAGCATCTGATAGTTGTGCATTGAACACATAGGTGTAGTAAGTGGCTTATGTAGAATCTTGAGTGAAAATCAATTGTGAAGATAATTTTACTGACACATTTTACAAAACGATGTTTTGTGTATCTCTGTTGTATATTTATTAGCTCCACTATCATGGAGCAGGTATATGTATGTATATAGCTATACATGCATATGTACATAAAAGGTGTAAGTTTCTCTTGAAGAGATACTAATAATCTCTACATATTAAAGAACAAGAAGTAGTAGTTGTATACACCGTGCCACTGTTTTCATATTTAGTGAATGAATCACTACATTGTGATCAATTGATTTCTTACAATTGCATCACATTAAAGATGTGATACAGTATCTTTTACTTTACAGCTCCAGACAATTCTCATCTGTAACATACATTGAAAGAAATTCCTGTTTCTAAAATATTCCAGTTAAATTGTTAATGTAAACAATCACAGCTGTTATGTGTGTATATTGCTCACTGCTTAAAAAGTGAAGCATGTCTCTCCATGTTCATAAGTTATAACTAAGCCAAACATTAAACGTAATAACTGGTGTATGTTTGGCATATTCATGAATCTGGATGGCTGGCTTTCAGCCTAATTAGTAGTTTCACCTTTAGCTACATGTTAAGTAGATAATGTTTATGAAAACATATTCCATGTTTGAATTATACATACGATTGAAAACTGTAATTGCCAGTAAAATGAACATAGAATATGTTTGTGTAAATATATTCCTGGGTGAATGTTGTATATAATTGAAAATCACAATTAATAGATGAATACACATCACATTTTTAATTTGAGGTAGGTATGCAAAAATAAAATGTAAACAAATATTATGTATCTAATATAGCAATCCCAATTATAACTTTCCAATCAAGCAAGTATGTAAAAATGTTTAAACTTTAAGTTAAGATTTATTGCAGCATAAAAACACCAAACCTTCTCTTCAGATTGAGATCTGATTCAAGTTTGCAAAATCCAAACTTTTTATAAAATATTTTATGGGGTAAATTAAAATTTTATATTTCCAAATTCTTTGATAGTTAATTAAAATCAGCATTACATATGCAGTATTTGTAATATTTAAAACTAAATCCTTTTCTAAAACTGATTCCTTTTCAGAAAGAATTTGGAGTAACATGTTCTGTATGAAAAAGAAGGTTCTTGACTTCCCCTTAACTCACCAGTATTGTAAAAATTTGAGTATTCTTTGCTATGTGAGTAATAAGGAAAACGGTGAAGTTGGTATAAATTTGCACCACTAGATTTTGTTGGACAATAAGTCTAAATGCTGATCTGTTGCAAACAGATGTAACCATGAAGAATTATGAGGCCAATAGTCTACAACTTGCCACCACACCTTATTGAAGTCATAGGAGTCATTCAGGTTCCTGAAGAAGATGATGTATGCCCCTAAAGTATTAATGTTCTGTCAAACCGCCACCTATCTATAAGTGGGAGGTTACCTAGAAATATGCACTGCCGGAAAAACTTAACTCTTACATCATTAATAATATTCACATTTACGTAAAGTTAACTGAAGTATCTTATATTCATATGTAATTTGTGACCAGACCACCGATTTTATTTCTATACTGTGTTATAAAGATTTTCAGCAGCGTAAGTAATGACTGCTTCACAATAATCTGAAAACAGAATGCACATCAATGACCATATCATTAGCAAATTTGGAAAGTCCATTTTACTCTATAGGATTGTTTTTTGAGACAATATCCAGTTTAACATTGCATATAAACAAACTACAGATGATATTTTAGTTTAAAAAAAAGTGTTGAATAGATAAGAGTAAGTGAGGATCTATAGTCAGGTACAGAGAAATTGCTCTAATTTCTTCCAGTTTCATGTTCCCAGGTTGCAGCTTGAGAGAGCTCTAGCACCTGTTTCTTTTATGATGCAGTGGCAAAGCATGGCATGATGTTGAGGGAAGTAGTTCATGTATATCTGCAACTTGTGGACTTGGGTTTGAAGCTTGTTTCCTATATACAGTTAGCACTTCCATAAACGTCATACCATGTTTCATCCCTATATGACTGCCTTAAATAATTTCTACCATAAAAGCCCAATATGCACAATATGGATTTAATATGCCATGGCCAGGAACAAGAACAAGACAGCTAAAGCCTGACCAAGATTTTTTCATTTTCCTTGGATCCTGGAGAGGTTCCTACTAATTTGAGAAAGTTGCATTATAATAAATGTACAGGGTTCTTTCTTTAAAACCTAATGGAGCACTCAGTGTTTCACCTCTCCTGTAACCTTGTTGAGTTCCCCCACTCGGCTGCTGTAGTGCATGAGGGCTGGTGATGTGCACTCCACTTGACAGTATTGGCCACCTATATGAATAGGCGCTTGACTCTAGAGCAACACATGTAGTGTAAAAGTTATTTTAAATGGGAATCAGAAAGCCATTTTTATACAGAGTATATTGAAATATTTTCTGGTGAAATACCTATTTCCAGATTTATAATCTACAAGATTGTGAAGAAATTTGAAAACATTGGTTCTGTGGCACAAAAAAAAAAGTAAATAAAAAGCATAAACATACAGTATTAACAGAGGAAAAGTTGGATGACATAGGTGCATGTTTTGAAATTCACAAACCAAATCCATTCCAAAATTAGCACCACAGGTGAGAATTTCAGAGTATTATGCAGATAGAACGACTAAATTATTACAACTAAAACCGTGTAAGCATACAGGTGTCCATGCTTTAAAACAAAGTGACCCAGTATTACAAATGCATTGTTGTGAATGGCTTCTTTCATCAATGAATGACGGTTTAATTGATCCACAGCTTCTGTTCTTTAACGATGAGGCATGGTTCCTCATCAGTGGTCACATCAACACTCACAACAGTCGGATTTTTACATTTATGAAAATCCACATTGCATTCAAGAAATCTCTCATTATGATTGGAGTGCTGGAGTTTGGTGTGCTGTTAGTGCTAGATGCATAATCGATCCCATATTCTACGAGCAGACTGTAAATGCAGAGAGTTGCCAAAATGACATTTTGACCCCATTTTATCATGAACTGATAGAAGAAGAGAAATCATATGGGTAATTTCAACCAGATTCTGCTACTGCCCATACATCAGAAGAGTCCATAAATAAAGTTAGGGAAGTGTTTGAAGCTAGAATGATTAGTGCTGGTGTATGGTGCTCTTGCTCCCCTGATCTAATAGTGTGATTCTTACTTGTGGGTTAAACTGAAAGACACAGTTAATGAGACAAATCCTCATTCATTGAAGAACTAACACAAAATATTAGATATGAAATCGATAACATTACAGTGGCCCAACATATTGAGTTATTCAGAATGTGTTCTCCAGGGCCGTAGTGGAGGCGGAATACAGATGTATGCCATCCCCCCACTATTTTTCTGAGGGGGATGCATTCCCTTTACTAATAATATTATTTATACTTTTTAATTCATTACCTTTATTAATTTAACATTCAAAATACTGCTAAAATACAAAAAATATAAATTCAAAATACATTCAAATAACTTTTATGACTATTAACAGACCTCCAGTACATATGTGGAAACCAGAGGATTACACAAAAGAATGGATAAAATATTGTACACATGCTGAGGACAACCAAAGCAGGAAGGCGAATCTACAAGTGCAGAATTCTGATCGGTTCTCCAGCATCTGGAAAAAGTTTTAGGTGTGCATCCCCCCACTTTTTTTGTTAGGAACACAGCCCTGGTGTTCTCCCAATATAATGCTTGTTTATCTGAGGGTGGACGACACTTCCTGCATCTTCTGCAAGGTAAAAGTGTTACACATGCTTTACATACAGAATTTATGTAGGAGCAAAGCTGGCTGTGGCTCACCCAATCGTGCACTGGAAATGCTGTGCGCCTGTTAGGTTTTAAATGAAGAACTCTGTATTTTAACTTTGTCATTTTCATTCATATATACCATTCTTGGTTATTTTGAACCATCTTTAGCAAGCTTCATTTTAAAACGGAGAAATAATGTGTGAAATGTACAAGGAAGTTAAAACAAATACTATGTCAAACGTTAACAAAATAAATTGTATGGAACCATATTCTACTCACATCATTGTACCAGAAGCACAGAAAGCACATGAATCTGAAACTTTTTTATAATCATAGTACTACTTATACCTATTTCCCCTGTGAACATTTATGAAATTAATGCATTGCAGCTATAATTGGGTTTGCTTATAATTAAACATTAAATTTATTAAGCAGATAATAGAAGTATAAATGTTTATATATAGATGAAACAGTGGGATTTTGTGGTTGCCCACGTGTAAATTTTAATATGTACTTCCTAGGAATGGATAATCTAAAGAATAATGTTATGCATTAATCTAAATGTTACAGATTATTGTTGCCATTTTAGAAAATAATTTATATACTTCTCATATAAGAAATATAATTTTATAAATAGTGAGCACTTAGCATTGTATGAATTTACTTACTACATCTAAGAACATTTCTGAGGTAAATTCCATACCATAGAACAAACATAATAAGTACAGTTTAAAAACAGAGAAAGTCACAACAAACTTTCAGGATAACATTTTAAATTAGTCTGCAGTGTTGTGAATGGAAGGAATAAATAAATATGAAAACAGAAACGTAAACATGTATTGGGAAAACAAATAATCATGAAAGTGTAATAATACAGTAAAATCCTGTGATTACACTCCCATTTATAACCTTATCCTGCTTATTATGCTCTATCTGTAAGGTCCCTGGATGCTCCATATCACTGCTACATAATTTTACGCTCTATAATGCATTCAAATCCTGCTATTAATGCTATTTTTCTAATCAAAACTCAGTAAAAATATGTCTTGTATGTAGGTATATACATATATAATTTGTGAAATGTGTAATGATTTTAGTATCGTGAGAAAATAGTTTGTGTTACTGTATGGAGCAGTCATTGTAACTCGAATATTTTACCTGGAATTCCCTTCAGGTCTGCACCATCCATACCTTTTTAAAAGGAATTTACACTTTCAAAAAGCATGCTTTTAGTGTATTTCCTTAGTCTTTCTTTTAATTTTGGTCAAATGTAATAAATTGTAGTACAGGCACAAAATGGGCATAAGTGACAAATGATCATTTGTGCAGAAGTATGTCACAAATTCCACCCTAAATCAAAAGGATTTTCTGAATCTCTTCGAATTCCCTCCTCTGCTCTATGAACTAACTTTCCTGCTTCCAATGGTTGGCTTGATAGATTCAAGCAAAGATATGACTAGTGTATTAGCAAATCATTGGTGAATCAGAATCAGTTAGTGACAGTGATGTGAATGAAAATGCAGTAATACATATTATGAGTACGTGGCACTCAGTATATGTAAACTTTCTCCATAATACTTTTTCCATGTGTAATAAATACGACTCATCTATAATTTAATAGAATCTCTTGTTCATTTTCATGTACCATTCTCCCAAATCTTAAGAAATAAAATTGATTATGCTGTATTTCCTCTTTAAGTTGTGTCAAAATTGCTTTTTCATGCCAAATGATTTCATTACCTATATGCAATGCTGTCCCAATTATTATGCATTCAGGCCACAGCCCCTTGAAGAATGTAATTACAGGGTTTTACTGTAATTTAATAAGACTTCTTTGTAATTGAGAGTGACTAGTGAAACATTCAAAGTGTTTTATAATGCAAGTTTTCTGAGAGAAACAAATTTTTAGATATCATTTTACAATATTGGTTTGTTTTACCACCAACAAGGTAATATACCAAAGCATTCACAAAAGTTTTAGGTTACAGAAATTGTAAAACGTAGCATTCAAAGTACTTATCAGTTTTAGTTGTAAGGTTCTAAAGTTATTAACAAGTCACCTATTTAAACTGCAGGGAACTAATACTGTATTAATTAACTGGATGGAATAGCCCTTTATTGTGTCAAGAGAAAGAAAAGGGAGTGAATCATGTGACAGTAACCAAGCAGCACTACATAACTTTAAGCAGAGATATCCATCTGCATAAATTGCTGTTTTGCTAATGTCCTCTTAATTTTTAACTTTCATATAAACACCTTGCAATTTAAACTAACATTAATTTTTTTTAATATCATGTAGTTTCAGCAAGAGCATGACATTAAAATACAAGCAAAATGTCCATATCAGATATTCTTTCATGCAGGTTGAATACTCATCTATATTGAGTACAGAAGGTTTCCTGCATCCTTCAAGATTCCAGAGGTGTTAAATCAGGTGAACCTGCTGGGAATTGGAATACACCTTTTTGTTCTAGCCCTACCTTTGTCGCTGCACATGCTCATCCAGGAAATCCTGCATGTCTTGGTGATATTTAGGTATCACTACCTTGTTGGTGGAAGAACACACTATTTTCATGAAGTGCACAAATAGCTCACAAAACTGATGTGCCTAATGTTGATTGGCTCATTAATAACTTCACAAATTGTCGGATGTGTTATTTTATTAGATGTACACACTACAAAGTTATGCATACACATTTGTAGTTTTGAAAGACATGGTAGTTGGGGTGTTGGAGCCAGAAAGCAAGAGAAAACCAGGATTCATAATGATTTAAGTAGTTGCAAATAATCTGAAATGTTCAATTGCTCCTTCAGACACAGCCCCTCAATCTAACATTCTTGTTTGAGTTTAGGAATCATAATTTCAAGAATATATTTTATTACATTACATTAGAATCAGTTTAAGTTCAAGTCTGACTTTACAAAATATGAAACCATATAAACTTTTGATTTGTGTGCCAGTCATTTGTTCTTTTGACTCAATATACTTCATATTAATTACATCTTCATTATGCAAATCATTCACAGAATTATATATTATATCAATGTGATTCTATTTTGTACAATCTGGCATTCTTAACAATTATCTACAACAGGATATTTATTGTAGATGTGCTGCCCAATCTGAACCTGCATATCTAACAATCTATATTTCATTCCTGTCCTTTGGAAACAATAGCTCCAGATGTATTTCAACCAGCTCAGGTCAAAACATACCTTTAAATTTTTTGTACTGGCACATCTACCATGTATAACATATGTAAAACATTACCTGCTGAGAAGAACAGAAAGATATGTAGTTTAAATTTACTTGGAATGTGTTGATAAAATGTGTTGTGCATATATGGAAATTGCTGTTGAGAAGTCCTTTAACTGATCGACAGACTGATACTGTACTCCAATCCCTTCCATGCCCTGCAACACTCCATGTTCCAAATGCAAGCACACTGTGTTTGATAAAAAAACTCTCTGAATAGTTGGAAAATGAAGAACATTTAATGCATATAGAATTATTATTAATTTATTCTCAATTTAGGTTCTGATGCTCAATACAGTGATTGAAACACCAGTGTTTTGTACCAGACACACAAAATTAATGCATCTAATTCACTATGATTTGGGTTACGTATCTTCTTTTCATGACCCAGGTAAAACTATGTTCAGTGTCAAGAATGCCAGTGGTCATTCCAATAGGTAGTTTTTGGCAAATTATGAATATTTCATCATATTGTGAAACCTTGTGGATAAAAACTGAAAATGTATGAACCATACAATACCCATATTAAAAATATGTCATCTCTTGCAAATATCTCTTGCAAAAAATCATCTCCTCTCAAAAAATCTCTTCTGTTAAGTGGTGGTCTCACTATTTCCACTGATGGATGAAACTTATCCAATGAATGAAGCCTGTTCGTAGTTCTGGCAGGAACCCAAAAACATTCTAGTTGTTTTTCCAGAAGGGATACTTTTTAAATAGTTAGGAATGTTCTAAACAGTCTAAGAATCTAGTATCATGACAAACTTATTTCCCATGCATGAGAAAAGTGCTTCTTCATAACATTCTCTCAGTTCCTTTTTCCCCAGCTTTTCCTGATTTGAAGCTTTCACAGCATTGCTTTCAACCTTAAAAGTTCTTTCAGTAATAATAGGCCCAACATTTTCTGTCATTTCTTGAAATACTACGATTAATTTAATTTTGTATGCATAAGAATGCATAAGAATCAGAACACTAATAAATTATACATTTTCTGTATGTTTTTCCCAAAAAAGGATAATGTGGACTTGTTCTTATTTCTTTTGCAACATCGCTCTGCTCTGTAATATAAAGATCAGAGGGCGAGTACTGAATAAGACTTCTTTTTGTTACATTTAAAAACTTAACTGCCACTTTTTGGAGATGAACTACATCTTTAGCACAGGAACAGGAAACAAATTGTATGCCTTTTCTGCTTTTGATTCTGTGGTATTATTTGAAATTAGTAATCCACGATCTAGAGACTTCAGATCTACCTTTTAGAATTTCCTGTGTAATATATACAGATCATAGCTTTAAGTTTTCATAGTATACACTTCATTTTCTCTTTCATTTGGTATTTCTGAAAATAATTTCTCTTGCATTAGTCCTTTTGTATTCAATTTAATGTGGTTTTATAACTTCTAGTTGTGGTTTGCAAAAATAAAGCTGTTATTCCGTTTGACTGCTTGAAACCTTCTTCTAACTATTGCCATACTTAGTTGTTTTTATTGGTTTCATTATGCCAGTATTCCACTGCTTTCATTTTGTAAAACAGACTTACACACATATTCTTTTTTCAGTGCATTTGGTACATAGACAGTGACTATTCACTTTGATAACAACATTTTAGTTCTGCCAAGGAAGCGTGGAAGTCTGAATGTCGGTCTCTAGATGAGGCATTGGTGTTACTTTCTTTGCCTTGAGACTGTTCACCTGCAGAAACATCTTGCAGTCCAAAGTCATTTATACTAAGAGATTCACCCCTAAAATATGAACTTTTAATGTTGAATACTTAAAAAAAACAGAAGCTAATAACAGTGAAGCAATATAAATATTTAAATAAAATATAATAATTTGCTACAAACTTCATTTATCTTATTAAGAAATTGGTAAATTCATCACAGAACTCAAGAGACTACTTTCACAAATCTTCATGGCTTCATCAGTGATGAAATTATCATATTTTATTGTAACGTTCTATGTTTTACATAGGTTTACTGTATTTATTTTATGTCTTAAGGATCACTCACAATGAAAGGTAAATGCAAATGCAACATAAATACAAAAGCTTGTGACCAGCTAATTTAATGAGCGTCATTCATAATGAAAATGCAAAGTTTAACATAAACTCATTTCAGAGACGCAAATGCAAATTCTTGCAAACTCCAAGCTTCTACATTTGCATTTATGTAGAACGAATGACTACCAGTCCGAAAACAGTGGAAAATGGCTGCCTTTGACGAAAAGCTCATTCCATAGCATTTATTTATTCATTTATTTATTTTACTTATGTCCTCCAACATAAAGTTGTATTGGACAATGAGTGAAATGGCTGAAGTAATGCTCAAATGAGTCCGAGGTCCATGGAGCTTAGAGTTACCCAACATTTGTCTTTCAGGATAAGGGAAAACCTTATCCAGTTAATTCCCCCTGATCAAGATTTGAACTCAGGACCTCTTGAATTTAAGGCTACCAACTATGCTTGAACGCTACCATCTATGCTACCAAGGCAGGCAATATTGCATTGCATCAGAGCCATGTTTGTCTGTATGACAATACAGATAAATCTTAATGCTTTTCTATGCTTATGGTTACAACATACTGTACATCCTTCCATTAACGTTTGCGTTTTCATCGTGAATGGTCCTTTAAGGAATTGATGTTCATAAATCATTTTGAATATTTTTAATTAAAATGTCATACTTTTCATTTACATCATCTATATTATATACATTTTCTAAGGTCATTAAAGCACTCCTGCCCGCCTCGGTAGCGTGGTGTTAGAGTGTCTACCTCATGTTCAAGAGGTCCCAAAAAAAAAAGCACTTAAGCCTCCTATATTCAGAAGTAATTTGTACAACATCTCCCATAATTATTAATTATTAGATGAGTCGTATTTATTACACATCTGCTTCACTTTCGTACTTTTTAAAACTTTTCGTACTATTTTAAAAACCAGACAACATGGAGGTAAGAAAGTTTACATTTGAAAATTTCAACGAATATTTCGGCAACAAGAAAGAAATAAAACAATATTTGAAACTAAAGACAAAAAGAAGGTTAATATCAGCGGACATAAAATTTATCAACAATTGCCTAAAACAAAACATTTCTCCGAAATTTGTAAGAAAAATAGTAAAATCTAACCACAACAGTAGAGAACAATTAGCTGCTGAAAAAGCTGTGTTAAAATCCGAAAAAGCAAATCACTACAGAAAACTAACTAATATAGACCTCTCATTGTACAACCTACATTTGAAACTGGTAAAATTACTAGGAAACACAGCATGGGACCATTTAGAAACCAAATCATTTGAACATATCAATTATAAAGTCAAAGAGAAAGTTTATCGTCAAAAGAAGAAACTAAAGCATAACCATAATCATTGACAACCAAAACAAAACAAAATTTCAGCAAAGAACACATCCCTAGACAATGTAATTAATCTCTCAAAGCAAAATTTTAACACTGAAGAAATAGATGTGCTTAATCAAGGCCTAAAAACATGTATAACATACTCGAGCAACCCGGATGAATTCATTGCAGATATAGTTAGCAGTAGAAGGCTTGGAAACCATGGACAAAAATATAATTAGGAAAAAGTCATCTCCTATATTGGAAAACTTAATAAATAAAAAACCAGGAAAACATTTGAAACAAATTAAGATAATTAAATCTGTAAGGAAAAGGATGTAATCTTCTCAAGGGCTGATAAAGGGAACAAAATAGTAATCTTAGATACAACTACATACAAGGAAAAAATGTTAGAGTTACTACAACAAAAAGAATTCCAAGAAATATATTCTAATCCACTCAACAGATGCATACAAGATGTACAAAAAACCATCATTAATAGTAAAATTTTAACAACTGCAGAACAAAAAACTATTAAACCGGACAACCCTACTCTTGCAAGACTATATGGTTTGCCTAAAATACACAAAACCAACATACCCATGAGAACCATTGTAAATAATATAAACACTCCTACTTACCTTCTGGCAAAATGGCTGTCCAAAAAATTTCAGTCATTTCCACAATTCCATACTCTGAGCATAAAAAACTCTTTAGACCTGGTAGAAAAAATTCAAAATCTTAAACTAAAACCTCATGAAACTTTAGTATCCTTTGATGTCCGCTCCCTCTTCCCTAGCATTCCATTAGACAAACTTTTGACTCAACTGAAAAAATGGCTAAACTCTATAAACCTAGATGCCAATGCAATAGAACAATATTTGGCAATGACTGAAATATGTATACATCAAAATTATTTTGTCTTCGATGGAAAATATTATAAACAAATTTCAGGACTAGCTATGGGAAGCCCGCTATCACCATTTTTGGCCAATCTATACATGAGCTTTTTTGAAACACATATAACTAAAGCCTTCCCTTATATAGAATAAAAAGAAGTATTTCAAAAGTGGAGTGCCATTGTTACTAAGTGGAGAAAAGTATATACAAGGTTGACTCACTTGCCTAATTTTAGTAACTTCCCTTATATTTTTAAAACATGGTACAGATACGTAGACGACATCTTTGCAATAGTGCCCTACAAACAAATAGATGATGCTTTGAAACTACTCAACCTGCAAGAACCCAGCATACAATTCACAGTGGAAACTGAAGAGGACTGTACTCTACCTTTTTGGGACCTTAAAATCACAAAAAGCAATGAAAAACTAGAATTTGGCATCCATAGAAAAGCAACACACACAGATAATTACATCAAAGCAAATAGTTTCAACCCAATTCCACACAAACATGCCACCATCAACAGTCTCACACACAGATTAGTAAATCTACCCCTCAGCCAGCAAGAATATCAAAACGAATACCATCAAATCTTAAAAACTGCAATTAAAAATGGATATGGAAAAAACCTTGTAGATAAAAAACTAAAATCATTCAAACTTCAAAAGAGATTAAAACAGATCACAGCTCTCACACCAATAAAACAAGAAATTAGATTTGCTAAATTTACTTACCACCCCTGGGCCACAAAAAAGTTCCAAAAAATATTCAAGAAATACAATATAACATTAAAAACCTACTTCACAACAATAATACTGATAAGATAAAACCAGAGGAAAAGTCAGGCATTTACAAGATTAAGTGTAAAGACTGTGAAAAAATTTACATAGGGAGGACAAAAAGAAACATAGGCACTAGAAAGAAAGAACACTTCAGGCACTTAAGATACAAAAATATTGATAAATCCGCAATAGCAGCTCATTTCTGGTCTGAAAATCATGAAATTGAAGATAGCACAGAATTACTAAAATACGTACAAAAACATAGTGAACTCGTCATATGGGAAAGAATATACATAGAAAAGCATAAAAACCAACTAATGAACTTTGAAATCCCGCCAGAAGAGAATCCCACATTTAAGTTCATCACTTAATCAACAGATGGCAGCAGCAACTCCAGAATTACCCACACCCACCACACCACTGAATCAAGCTTTAGTCGCATAAGAGCAGAAGATGCAAACGATGATTTGCGAAACATGTCTAGCTCAAAATAGGTACGAAAGTGAAGCAGATGTGTAATGAATACAACTCATCTAATAATTAATAATTATTTCGCTTCACTGTGGTGTTCCAATACAGTTAGATCTCGATATCTCCCATAATGTTTTATTTTATATGGTGTACCGAATGATCACCTATCCATTACTCAAAGACTGATGCATTCCCTTTTTTTCTCTCAAATTAACAAAAACATTTATCAATGTGAACTTCTGAGTCCTTAGTTACTCTTGCTGGCTCTTTTATGCCAATCCTTAAATTATGCCATTCTAAGATTACTATAAATAATGATTTCAATATATTTTCTTCTGTCATGAAATTGTTGAAGCCCCCCATTGATATTTTAATCTCTCTTTCATACATTCTTTTTAGTAGGTTTGTTATGTTTTTAAAGAACAAGTCTTTATTTCCCCTGGTACACCAAAATTACTATGTTAGTAAGAAGGTTAAGAATAACAGAGGTTAAGAATATTTAGGTTACAGAAATGAGCCATAAGATTAATTAAAAAAATTCCAAGAAGAAACTCATGCATATTTCTGATGAAGCCTTGTAAAATTTTTTTTGCAAATGGTGAATAAAATCTGTATCTGAATATTTAAGAAAACTTGGCTGCTAATTCTTATACTATTTCCTTAATGAACTGACTTTAAACTTTATACTTTTTTCCACATAAATAGCTACACCTTTGTGTTGCTGCTTACTAAAATATGTCCTTAATGAGTAACCATAGTAATTATTTATAACTTCCTCTGATTTTATGGCATGTTTTGTTAGTATCATAATGCCAGGCTCAAAGTGTAATATATTTAGCTCTATAATTGCCCGTTTGTTACTTATATATGACAGTTTTATTTAACCCTCTGTTAGTTGCGTGGAGTCTGGGAAGCCCCTAGCTTTATTTAAATGTTGTATTTTACGAATGAATGCACCTACGTAATTGTCTGTCTAGGACATCTAACATTACACCTTACTCCAATGTTTGCTGCGGTGACAATCTTTTCTGTTTATTATTGTAGCTGCAAGAATGACGAATCAGCAGTTAGGTGTCATACAGGTTTAGCAGGCCCATTGCGCCTACTCCCGCTACATGTTGATGACATACTTTTCTTTGATAGTACTAAGTAGTGGAATATTGCTTTGCCAGTGGAAGGAGCCATTAGTACTTCGTCGTGTGTACCAAATGGTATTCATTGCTATTGAACAAATGGGCTGATGTTAGAGAAATGTTCACAATGTTTGTAAATAAATATCAGAAGCATTATTCTCTTTGGACAAACAGTCTATGAGCAATCAGCTGCATTTTGTGGTTGATGTGGTTTTACACAATATATACCATCTAAGGCAAACAAGTGTGGCATAAAAATATTATGTTTGAGTGATGCAAAATGTTTTACTCCACTAATATGGAAATTTATTATGGACAGTAGCCAGACGGACCACATTTGCAAAATAACTCCGCAGAGGCTTTAGTACTAAGACTAACTGAACCAATCTATGGCACTGGCAGAAATGTTACAGCAGATAAGTGGTTCATTAGTGTATCTGTGGTGAATGAGCTGGACAAAAGACAACTTTCTTTCACCTGTACATTATATAAGAAGAAGAAAATTTGCCCTGTAATTTTACTTCCCCATAAGGTTGCAGCCAATACAAAAGCGTATTTGGCTTCACAAAAAGCAAAACACTTGTTTCATGTGTTCCAAAAGGGATAAAACAGTAGTTTTGATCACAAGTCTAAAAAATCTTCTCAAAACACAACATAACTCTTGCACTTCAAAATAGGTTTAATATCAGAAATTTGTTAAAAGGCCCTCCCAAAAATTCAATCACTACCAAAGAAAAACCAGGAATCTATGAGATCAAATGTGAAACTTGCCCTAAAATTTATATAGGAAAAACAAAAAGAAATATTAACATCAGAACTAAAGAACATATAAGAAACATTAAAAATGGTGAAACAGAAAAATCAGCAGTGGCTTTTCATTTTTTGAATACTAGACATGATATCAATTTGGAAACATCAATAATAAAATACGTTAATCACCCCATAGACCTTTCCGTATGGGAAAAAATCTTCATTAACAAAAATCGTCATAGTCATGAATTTTGAAACTCCACCACCGGACATCTTTGACAAGTACATCACGCCATCTATTGACAATACGGAGAAAGAAGAAACCACTACAACTTACACTAATCGAGTATCAGCTGAGGATAGGAGCAAGAGCTCTTGAAACATGTCCTGTGAATAAACAGTGTGAGTGAAGCAATGTGTCAATATATTCTCGATTCACTTTTGTACAAGTCTATATGTTTCGTTTTCTACATGTTTTCTACATGTTACAGGCTTTTTGCCTGAAATATTCATGCATTACGATATTGAATCTGGAGTTTATGTAATAGACAAATTGTGTAGTCAGAACAACATGAAGGTGGCCAATGGTAATTTTTAACCATATTTTGAATAATGCAGGTATTAATTCTAGGGTTATCTATTACGGGCTAATCTTAATAACAAAAGATCTCTGAAATTATATAGAAAATTGAAAAATTATTGGGGCAGAGAAAAATATATTGACATCTGTGATAAAGTAGGAAGAGAAGGGTTGGCTTAAGGGGTATAAGGAATGGATATATTAAGTAAGATGTCCAATGAGGAAAGTACTTGGCATTATATTTTTGATTGTCAAAAAACAAAATATTGGAGAGACGAATTTCTTTTGCATAAGTGGGAAAGCATACCAAATGAAATAAGAGGCAAAAGAATTTGAATCTTAAGATCAGAAGAAAACATAATAAAACTGGGAAAATTTATTGGCAAGGTAAGACAAATATGGCTTTGGAAAACAGGAAAAACTAATGAGAACAACTAGGAAAAATAGCATAAGATATAAAGGGAAACAAAAATATAGATCCAAAGTTTTAAAATGCTCCATTATATACACAACCTGGGGTAGTTATAATGGGGCATGGGAATATGCAACTCTAAAATGAGGAGCATGTAATATATTGTATTTATGGTATATTAAATATGTTATATATGTATAAAGTTGTATATGCTAGATATTGTAATAAGAAATAGGAAATTAACTAACTACTAACTAAGGGTTATCTTTCTTGGAAACCAAAACAAATATTCCACAAGACAGAAATATTTGAAAGTGCTATCCTTAGCTTTACTGTTGCATAAGCTACAGAGAAGAGCAACAGCATCAAAGCTACCCAATGATCTGAAAGAGCTTCTAAAGAAATATAAAGCTGAACAACCAACAGCAGATGAGCTGCCAAATGCACCAAAATCATTAAAAAAGAAATAATATGAACCTTGCAGTAAAAACAAAAAGAACAGCAAAACTAAATATGTAAGTGGGAAATGCAATGTTCCTCTCTGTTTGAGAAAACATGCCAAAATTATTTGTGAAAACTACTTAGTCGTGGGAAACAGAAGAAATAGCTAATGACTCTGAGTAACTGAACTTTTCCAATGACAAGATGTATTTTAAAGGAATAGGTTATTCTCTTTACATATACTTGATACACACTGTAATGTACACTCTACTCTTATTATATTTTAGCAAATGTTTTAATATGATTATACTAATAAAAGTCATGTATATTTAACCTAAGTAAAGCCAAAAAATGGGGGGGAAACAAAAAAATAGGAACAAAAAGAGAAATACAGGCATATAATTGCATAAATATAGCACGGGACTCCCAGGCGCCACACGACCAACGTTGTTATGCCAAGCCACGCACCTAATGGAGGGTTAAATATGACCATGTCTTTGTTTTTTCTCCTTTGTACAATTTTGTATACTTCAACATTTTCACAGTTTCTGTCTGTTGTAGTGACATTTTTAATGTTTTTGCCCCTGGATCACCTCCTTCCACTTTTCTTAAGTAGACTTTGTTACCACCTGCGACTGTTCCACAGATATTATGCTACTTGTGAAAATAGTTGGTAAGATACATGAATGTATGAATAAATTTTATTGAATGAATGTTTATTAATTACATTTGATTACAATTGCCTATTGCACATATTATGATTTTCCTTACGTTTAGAGTACCTTCAGTTTTCTTAGTGTCTCATACAGCCAAACACTGGTTATATTGTGTATAGTGATGTGTTTTCCATCTTTAGTTTCCATTTTTACACATTTATTTCCTACCTTTTCCTTAATCTATCTTGCTCCCACTTTCCTCTTCAATTTCACTTTTATTTATTATCCACGTTTTATCACTTCCTTCATTCTCAGCTTATCTCCTCTACTTAGCTCTTATATGGTTTTCATTATTTCTTCTCTAATCTTCTCTACACTTACTTCATTATTTCACTATAATCCTCCCTTCAATATCCATCTTTCCACTTTGCCTATCCATCATTAGTATTTCTCTATTTACCAATGCTTTTAACTTTCCCTGACTAAAATTGATTACCAGATATTATATTGTTATTTGTAAGTCGCTCTTTTATTAACTTTTTCACTTCATAACTTAATTCCCTTTCCTTCTCACTTTCTTTCTCGATCAAGGTGTACCATTATTCTGTTTGCCATTACACTTGTAATTCACTCATCACTCTTTTCCCTTTCTACTTTTACCACAACTTCTTTCCCCATTTATTTTGTCTTCGCACATGATGTACTACTTCAGAATTCTTTGTGCTCTTTGGTTCTTTGTGATCCCTCTTCAGTTTGCCATTCACCTTTTTCTTCCCTTCATATACACCTAAATATACACCTTATTTTGCCGATTTCTTCTCTTCCTAATCCAGAAAGTATATTTCTCCCATTTCCCTGTTTAACCATTCAAACTTTTCATATATGAGACCATCTTTGATTCCAGATTTCTTATAAATTGTCTTGGAGACTGCATCAAAATTTTTACTTTCTACCCAGGTAAACTACACACCATGTTGAGCCAACCTTTCTCTTTTCCTCTATCATCTGTTGCATTCCCTCACTTCTCCTGTTCCATCTCCTTATGTTTTACTGTCTTCTGGTGTAATTTCTGATAATTCCCATCTGAATCTGCTGATTCCATGTTCAGTGATCCGTCAGTTCCTGTATCAATGTAATGCCCTGGGCTTCTGCGTTCAACATCAAGTTTATGCTTCCTTGGTCCACTGCATGTAAGTTATCTTTGACTTTCTACCAACTTGCCATCTAGCTATGATTTAAAATTTTATATATATATATGACAATTTCCTTTTCTATGTGATTATCTTCTGCTTTCTATTAGCCTTTTTAATAATCATCTTTACTCATAAGATAAGTCTCTGTTAATGTATATGTCATTGCCTTTTAGTTTCTTTGGCTCCTTTATCCCCTCAAACTAATTATATACTGGTGAAATTTGCTAATATTTTCTTTTTCCTATTTCTCCTCCCAAAACAGAAACTATCATATATATAATATATATATTTTTTTTACATCAACTCCTAGTCTTCCTTCTAAAAGATCTTGTACTTTGTGTCTTACATCCCTTCCTGGGTTTTCTTCAATTCCCCTAATCATCAGGTTCTTTAATTCTCTTGGTGCTCTATCTGTTATCTTTTGTTGCCATGCTTTTTGATACCTTTTTTTGCTCTCGCTTGCAGGAGCAGCCTCAGAATGCACCCAATCATTAACTTTGCACAACTCATACTCCTGGTTGGATATAAGAATGCATTTATAAGATTTAATACTGTTGTACAGCTGTAATTACATACTTTGCTTTGTCTCAAGGCCCTCACCTGTCTCCTCCTCCATGGTCTAGAGGTAACATGCTAGCCTCTGGTTACCGAGGTCACACATTCAAACAATTGGAAGATGATGGATATTTTCGGATGTAAAAGTGCTTAGCATACCTTCTTTCAAAAGGGAAGTAAAGCCAATGGTTCCATGTCATAAATTGATGACAGGCAAAACACATAAAACATGTAAAATCTCAAGTCTTATAGAGAGGCTCCTGAACAAAATTAAATGGTCTTTCATGCCCAAAATAGAATGAAATGCTGAAAACTACAGTAGTTACAGAACATCCATAAATAAAAATAAAGCAACCACTGCCTGTCATTGAAAGTAAGAAGCAATTAATACAATTGATTAAATTCAGAATGACACTGACATAATCCAGTTGTATGCTATTCTCTACCACTGCTCTTTGCTTCATATGATGCAAGCAGCAGGATGGCTCAGTTTGATGGCTGAGTTTCCAAGTTTTCTCAGATGCAATTTGACATTTGATACTGTAATTCAACCTTAGCAGATAATTTGTTGTGCATTTATTTAACATGTCTTAGGTTAACCAATTTCTAAAATTTAAAGTAATGTTTCAACTTGAGCTGGTTGAAGGACTTGTTTTCAAACCTTTTCATTGTAATTCACTGGCATTTGTTTGAGACTCGCTATAGAAATTGAGTATTATACTAATTGTCAATATGAACATTCTATTACTACACCGAGACTTTCCATGAACAGACAGACTTACTGTTTCAAGTTTCTAGGTGCTTGCTTTAAGCTATGCAGGGTGCATCATAATTAATAGTGTCTTGTGAAATGGTTAAAAGTATATGATTACATAAAACAAAAAGTTCTAGCAAACATGAATCTCAAAAAAAGCCACATGCATTATTTATTAATACAAAAGTGATGTTATGGGCCTAATATCCTTAATTCTGGCCTGTTTGTTACACTCTTAGAAGTGGGCTGCAAAACTGAACATTGCATTCAGTTGAAGTTGCAATTACACCATACTCTATAGACTAAGGGTACAGTATACAGCTGAAGCTGTCAGAAGTGTGTTATATATGCTGAAATCTACATAGTCCAAATGAAACCATACAACAGCAAAGAGTATGGGGACATACATTTGATGTATGGTATGGCTAACAGCAAGGCACAGGAGTTTGTTTGCACAGTGAAAAACACCCTGATAGAAGACACCTGAAAAGTTGAAAATTTACAAAGATTCATCAGTGTCTAAGAGAACAGACACGTGGCAGAAGTAGGAAGGGCTCCATACATTACACCTGCAGTTGAGGATATGGTATCAGAAGTAGTAGAAATCTCTCCATGAATTTTAATGATAAGAATTGCCACATAAGTTCCTGCACTAAACCACAGTGTTGTATAGAGAATTTTACACCTCAATGCACTGTACCTTTACAATCTTCAAAGAGTTCAATATGTCAGTGATGGGTATTTGGTCCTACAGTGAATTTTTATTAGTGGATGCAACAACAGGCTGTGGTCAATGGATAAGAGTTTATTTACCAATGAAGCAGGATTCAAATGCATAATACATATATATGGCGCAAAGTAAACCTACATGCTGTGTTCATGAGTCACCATGCGAGTGACATTTCTCACTGAAGTGTGGTTAGGGGCACTAAGAGATTCAGGATAATAAATTTAAAAATCTCATCATTAAAGGCATTTTTAAAACATTGCACAACAGCACCAGATGGCAGCATGATCAGTGGAAACAAGAAGGCAAAACAAGCAAAAGAGAGCTTCAGTCACTCAGTAGCCAATGATGAGAATATATGCCCTCCAAAATGTTTCAATTGTGTTCTAACATTTAAAAGTGAAGGCAAGTGTAAAGAAGTGATTATTTCAATACTCCAACAGATGAATACTTCATTGTTAATAGTACTTCTGTTTTTAATATTTATAAACACATGTTCACAATTTTAAAGAACCAGAAACCTAGAGCATGCTGGAATTCATACTGGCAACTTGAATACTGTCACCGCAGTAGCAAGTGCCTGCTAAAGGGGAATTGAGTGTGAGTCAAAACATTCCACCACGTTTGCTGATTGCCAGTGAGAGCAGCAAAAATAAAAGTTGCAACATTGTTGGACAGCCATTAGCTCATATTAAGCCAGACGTAGCCCCTTTGTTGTGCATGCTCTTGTTTTCCAGACTATTCAATTTCAGGATGTCTAGAAGATTTGATTTCCAGAGCCTTGTTGCCATGACCAGCAGGCTGTAAAGGGCAGTGCGAAGCTTAGCAGTTCAGTTCAGTGATTTCGTGAGAACAGAGTAGTCATGAGTCAGTCTGCAAGGAGTACAGTACAGTCCAGCTCAGTAGTGATAAGTCTGAGGGCAATGTGTGCAGCACAGAGGAGCAGTTTCTAGTTGTGAGTTGACCAATGAATATCGGAGATGATGTGTTAAGAGTTGGCAAGCAGAACAGTGTAAACTGTGTGTGTTGCAAACTTTTCAAGGAGCACAAGCTGGTGCATACAACAGAGACATAAAAGAATCACCAGAGACACCTGCTTACTCTTTGTATTTGTAAAAGGTAGAAACAATTGTAAGTTAGCATTGGTCCAATGATTCTAGTGAGAAATAAAGTGACTTTAGTGCAACTTTGGCTTGTCATTTTAGTTGCAATACATTAGTTTCAGATAACATGGAGTATTCAGTTGCTCTTCCAACAGAAATAGTACCTTAAAAAAAAAGTGCTATTAAACCTTGACAGCCCACACCAGACACGCATATCTAGTAGATTGATTGCCAGTAAATGCATTTATGATGATTCATTGCTCCATTAAGATAGAATTGAACTTCTTCCATCGCATAATGTTCATCATAAACGTTTTATCTGCTGTTGTCTGAGAGCGTTCACAAAATTATTTGGTAATCAGAATCATTGTTGTTTAATGCATGCAGTAATCTTGGCAGCTACACTTTCTATGAAGTCATACACTTGCCCTGCTACCCTACCTCATGAACACATTATGTTGCAAACTTTTCTAAGCACATTGGCAAAGAAACAAGACTTGTAGCTGTGTAAGGTCTTCCAGATCTTCCCTTGTGCATATCATAAAAGGGAACCACATGTGCAAATTTATCACAAAATTGTGTAATTTCCTAGCATTTGAAGGTTGTGTTGCAAATTCATGCCTCCATATATTGGAGTTGAACTTGAGTGACAATTTGAAACTTGAACCACCACTTTAATTTGAGTTTCTGTTCCTCAAATTTCAAGCCTGCTTTTAAAGCATTTGAGTAACTATATCATGTCACGTTTAATAGCCATATGTGTGCCAGCTTCTGTTGAGAAAATTTATACTATGTATTCCATGAATAATTGAATGCAACTATAAAAATAATATGATGACTCCATCTGTTAAAGTATGTATACACTTTTTTATATGGACCCTGTAGTTTGTGTCAACACAAAAACAACATAACGGTTCACAGAGTTATTTTCCTCTTGCTCTCAGAAAATGTGCAAAAATAATTGGAAGGCACAAAAATAATCATTACTTTTATTCCTCTACGTGCCACTGACTGAAAGTAAGAGAAATAGCTTCTTTGTTGCAAAGTAACTTCTGTACTTTGCCATAAACATACAATGAATATAGTTTAAATTGATAAATCAGGAACAGAATGAATATCTCAAGATAGATGATAATTTATGAAATTAAAAGAGCTGAAGTAAATAATTTCAGTTTAATATTTTCTCCAGAATTTGATCTAATTCATGATTTTGTAGCCATTGATATATGAAATGTGACAACATCCTTGCATTTCATGCTATATGGAGGGATCTTAAACTTAATTGTGTTCATACTACTTCTGCTGAGCTTTCTGGCAGAATGATTTTTAGGCCCAAGAATGAACACTAATAAGCCTAAGTACTTGTGAACAGTAGCCTTTTTTGCCATTTACCATACTTTTTATTCATTATTAGATGTAACCTGCCTTCTTCGAGCATGTGTAATTTAAAAGTAAAGTAAAAAAAACAATGTTGTGCTATTCTCTTGCTGATGCTCTTAAAATGCAAAAATGGCACATCATATAATTCTTTGAATCACAAAACATTAAGCATATCAGTATTATAACCATAAGCCATAAACATGTTTCTTAATTTCTTTTGGGTTCTTACTAAAATGTTTCAAAGATAAAAAACAGACACTGTGTTCGTTTATAAAACAATTATCTTTCACTGCACATTTGGTTTTCATAATGTTGAGATGGAAACAGAGCAAGAGAGAGAGAGAGAGAGAGAGAGAGAGAGAGAGAGAGAGAGAGAGCGAGAGAGCGAGTGAGCGAGAGAGAAAGAAAGAGGTGGGGGAACATTTTCCACTCTTATTTTTCTCTTACCACTGCACTTCAATAACTTTTATCAGTTTATCCATTTGTTCTATCTACCAGATTGTAAACTACACAGACCAACACTACTTACAATGGTGCTACTAGCAATTATTTATATCAAATGAATTCCATACTTCTCAATTATTTATAAAACTGAAATTAAATATTTTAATACCTAAAGGGCATTATTCAAAAAGAATAAAATTACACACATAGGATTTAAATAAATTTGTTGCAAAATATTATTACCAGATGAAAGGACCTCCTAGAGTTGTGTCACAGTTGGTTATGACAATGTTATACATAATGCAATTAGGAGGGTCATGCCAAAAGTTTATAGCTCCATCGCAATATGCCATGGGAGGAAATTGTCACTAAGTGCATCTGATAGCCTGATGTTTATTTAGGATGGCCTGAAAAAGCAATTGCGATAACTGAAAGCATTGAGTCACAAGGGGTGAGAGCACTACATCATCTGTTGACCAGTGGATTATGAAAGATGGAGCCCTCCAGACGTGATTTTCGAGTGATGATCTATTACAATTTCAGAAAGGGGTTAGACCCCAAGCAGAGCCACCAAATTTTGTCAGAAACTTTCAGTGGCCCTGCTCCTCCACTGACTATAGTTAGAAAATGGTTTTGTAAATTTCATTTTCCTTAGAAAATGAGTCTTGTGCAGGTAGGCCACAGATTGCAGTTATGCCTGAAAACATCAAAGCTGTGAGGAAAATGGTGAAATAATATCCGCATATCTCATTCCTTGAGATAGAAAAGACATTAAACATTGGATCAATAGCAGCACAAAACATTGTGCATCAACATCGTGGTCTCATAAAGAGATGTCTGCATTGGGTCCCACATTCCCTCATCGATCATCAAAAAGCAGTGCGGGTGGATTTGTGTGAATTTATGCTGAAAAAAATTTAATTCTGGTGAAAGTCAAGATGTACATAACATTGTTACGGGTGATGAAATATGGATAGACAATTATGATCCAGAAACTAAGCAACAGTCGCATGTCTGGTGCTTTGAAGATGAACCACCTCCAATAAAAGTCAAGAGGGGCTGAAGTGTTGGCAGAAAAATGGTCGCCTCTTTTTCTCAAGAAAGGATCGCATAGCAACCATTCCGCCTGAGAACCAATGCACAGTCACTGTGCTATGGCTGGCCTTCCAGAGGTCATTGAGTGGTGGAAACAACAGCATCCAAGGTCATGGAAGGGATATCTACTACACCATTACAATGCCTCCTCTCACATTTCTGCCAAAACAATGGAGTTCCTGAATGAAACGGGCATCAGGGGCCTATCCCATTCACCTTTCTCATCAGACCTGGCCCCCTGTGACTTTTTTGTGTTTCCCAAAATGAAGGAATGGTTGTGGGGTGCTGATTTATGTCAGATGATGAAGCCACTATATATTTGGAGGCTGTGAACAGTGTCGAAGAAAAATTGTGGCAAGAAATGTTTGCTAAGTCGTATGTGCGAATGAATAAGTGCATAAGTGTCACAGGGGATTACTTTAAGAAAATGTGAAAGAGTTTTGAAATTTGGTTGTGATTTTTGGGAACAGCTAAAAACATTCGGCATGACCCTCGTATAATACTGTGCTTAAGTTTTAGGCAGTCCTCTTTGTTTTTAACAAGTACCAAAGTATTGTTCTTAAAGAATATAATTTTGGGTCTAAGTTTACAAATGGTGCTGAATTTCTTTGTAATTGCATTATGAGCTTGGAGAGAAGAAAGAAGGCACAAGTTGAATTTATGAATGTGGAGCCTTTTGTTAAATAAGTGTATTCTGAATACTAAGTGTTTTAATACTCTTAAGAGAAAAATGATGTATGTATTACTTAAGATATAGTGTTTGTTGAAGATATATGGAAAGCGCACACAAGTTATTTGTTCATTGGGAAATACACTAGGTACTTTATTGGCTAGTGAATTTAAATTTTGCAAAAAGTATTTAATATGAGCTGTAGCATTGGATTAGTATTAAAATGCATATCAAATGTGAATATAGTTGCATCTAAACCATAAATTATATTTGCAATTAAACACAAATGCGGTAAGGTATATTCTTAACATAATGCCTGGAAATGCATAGTGATATAAAAGGATATATTTAGGTGTGTAGTTATTACATAATGTAAAATAACATAAAGAACTGTTGGTGCTGAGAAGTGAAAAAAGTGTTAGTATTTGGTGAAAATTATTTAAAAAAATGATAAAAAGAGGTTTCTGCTTAGCACAAGAGAGGTTTTTATCACTGTTTCCCTATATATAATGTATTTTAAACAGAAACTAGATTTAGAACCAAAGAACCTTACTCCAAACTTCAGAAGTAATACAATATATACTTTTTCTACCAAATAAATGAGTAAAATAACTGATACAATTTTGCCAAAAAGTAAAAACTAATAAGAGAGAAATTGAGTTTAGTTTAACTAGACTCCATTATATATCAGCAGCTTTTGAGTTTTTATATGTTACTTAGCACTAGCTTTTTAAAGAAATGTTTTATGCTTAGTGGCATAATCACAGTTGATTACAAGAGAAGTATGGAGGGAACCTCTCATTACTAAATTATGGTTGAGCTGAAGGTGTAAGGGAAGTTACTAAAGAAACTAACGAATATTGAATTTCACATAACTTAAATTTAAAGGAAGTTGATTAATGAAATCTATTTAAATCTAATTTATTATAACAAAACTTTTTTCAACACTTCCAAGAAAGGAATTCACCTAACTTGTTCATTTCTAATTCATTACAAAAATGTATACAACACTAAGACTGTATGGTATTAGTTTCCTTGTGAATATTGTTTTATGATCGTAAACTGAATTCCAGTCTAGTGAAGGATAGATTCAACACAACCATATTGCATTCAAGACACTCCATATAGGTCAATAAGCTAACTTTTCCATCTGTCTTAAAGCTTAAAATTATCTGTCACTGGCTATAATGGTGAGAGAAAGTGACTTTTGACTTCTCCAGTCTTTCTTGGCTATACTACTGATAACTCAAAAGCTTGTTGCCTATTTGAATATGGTGATTGCTAAGCAGCTCAAAAACATGTTAAAAACACTTTATTCATTTACGTTTTTTTAATGGCGGAGTTTCACTTCTTTCAAAATTCTCAAAGATGTATTCAAGATATTCATTGCCAGGAAAGCTTCAGGTCTTATTCTCAAAGATGATTACTAGCAAATGCTTACATAGGAAGTTCTCTCTTGGCCAATTTCTCCCATTTTAAATAACAGCCTGTTATTTTCAAAGATGTTTTCAAAGTAATTAAAATGTTATAGGAAATTCAAATTTAGCAAAATATTTTACTTTCAGATTCACTGATTTACTTAAGATTTTAAAATATTTTTATAAATTAATTGCTTAATACAAGCTTTCATAGCTTATAATATTATTTGTGTTAAAGTTCCAATTAATTGATATTATTCTTAATCACAGCACCTCTGAAACCTACACATTTCAAAAGGGAAATGACATTTCTTCAGATACGTGGACAACACTTTTGTCATTTGACCACATGGACCAGACACATTAACCAGCTTCCCAGCACACATCAATAGCCTCCGACCACAGACAATTCACCATGGAAGTAGAGCAGGCCAGAGTATTACCATTCCTGGATATCCGAATCTCAAGGAACATCAATGGCACACCGGACATGTGGTATACCAAAAACAAACACATACAGACCTTTATTTCAATACTCAGTTAAAATAAATATAATTTTGAGTCGAACTAATACTCAATGCTCCACTTATTGCTAGTATTTACCTAGAATGCGTTTCATTAGAATCTTCCTAACATCATCATCTGTTGTCGACTAATAGATGTTGGTTTGGTGAACTCCTTGGAGGCAATAGGTGCGTCTCTGTCGGTATCTTGATGAACTTGAAGTTTGGATTTTCTTCAAAGGTAGTGTCGAAATTAAACAATTTTCTTTCATATTTCTTTATGAAGATTTTTTCCCACGTGGTTAATGCAGCCGGACCTTGGACACTTTTTAGTGAGTGGATTTCTCATTCTATATCATGATTCTCCTTCCAAAAATAGTACACTACCACCAATTTATCTATTTCTTTGTTCCTGATGTTCCTAAAATGCTCATTTAAAAATTTAATTAAAAACATTTTCACAGCCAGTTATGACAAATATATTACTTCAAATATATTAATTGGAAGGATCTCCAAAATAAACTTAAAACAATTCCAGATCTATCTAGAAAATCATCTATCGTAATATTAACATTAATCATAAGCCATGATTGTCTGAGTGGAGATTTGTTCAAGATTGGATTAATGGATTCCCCACAGGGCTTTTTGTATGATAAAGGTGACTTAATGAACATTGATCACCTAACTGTATCTGAAATTCTCAGAAATCAAGATGATTTAGTCTCTAAATTCTGGGAAGCAAGAAGAAGAACGATTTTATCATCAAATTCTGAGCACTAGACACAAAATCATATACACACATACACATGCACACAATGTTTGTCATACTTCTGCTCAATTTTAATGGTAATGACAAATAGATTTGTTAATTTCTCTCTATTTATCGCTAAACTGAATATGCAGAGTAGTTTTTAATGTTTATGCCCCCAGCTGCTAGCAGTCATCATTCAGAAGCTTAAAACCTGCTGCCTGTTACTTATCACTCATCAGACTCAGTTTAAAACTCTTGGAAGAGTCTTTGTTCTCCAAAAGCTATTTCTCCAAATGTACTAAAATTAGACAAATGAGTCAACCGTATATATACATTTTCCTCCACTTACAAGACGGACTCTGAGTTGTAAAGCAGTAAATATCAGAAAAGTAGAAATGACATGGCAACATCGGATTAGAAGCTAGGAGTCATTATCAAAGGGGAGGTTTTTAGAAGAATTTGAAGTTTAATGGCACATCCTGGACATAATCTAAGTCACTTGTGGTCTGATCGCTGGTGGGACAAGACAGATTATGCGTCATTCTTGTCTCAATGGCAGAACCGTCTGGTAGAGGAAACCAATATTTTAACACTGGACATTCATATAGCAACATTACAGCTTCAAGTTGGCGCAGCATGGAGAAGCAAACATTACTGTTTCATTGGCACTGTCCATCCACTGCATGTGGGTCCAACTAGGAATGCATTCAAACTGCAAATGTTAGAACCGTGTCCATGCTTGCGTACCTTCTGATCCAGATGTTGTCGCTCTATGGCTTTATCCCCTCATGCCTTCCTGCCAGGTGATACTGCAGAGAATCAGGGCCACTCAAATGGTGAAAAGTGTGTACAAGGTTGACTTATTTGCCTAATTTTAGTAACAATGGCATTCCACTTTCTGAAATACTTCTTTTTATTCTATATAATCTCCAATGTAGTTCTCCAGAAGCTAATTCTCAAAAATTTGACAAATGCCACTTTTGTCATTATGAGACTGAAATGTGCAGCACATCTTTTGATTACTCCAGCAACTAATTTTTAGTCTTAAAATAACAAAAGTCAGAGTTACTTAGTTATGAATTTATGTTCCATCTAATGAAACCCTCAGAACACTCAGAATTTTGCAAATTACAAAACATGTAACCGTCTTTTAAATGTTTAAATTGCTAGGTGACATCAGCCACTTGTAGCTGAAGTTCAGTCACTTGTAGCTGAAGTTGTTGTAGACATTTTGTAATTCTCACATCATTTTAAACATTTTCTACTTTTTCAACTTTAACTCATTTTAAACTTTTTAATTTCACATGCAAATTCCAAGTGCCCCTTCTATGATCTAAACATCTAAAATAACAATTTCATTGGTCCTGGAAAGTAAATTTATTTTAAACATTATCTAGCAAGTCTTAACCCTTCCTTACCCAAGTTTAATTTTTAGCCCCTGTATTTAATTTATTGTTTTTAAAAGAACTTAACAGAGATAATAAACAAGAGGACAAAATCTACTATGGATGGGTGAAGAGGAGTACGTGCTTGCTATTTTGCTTACTTACTGATGATGTTTACTGTCCATATTCTCAGCTATATATTAGGTCAAATAGAACATATGGTAGAAAAGTGTAAGAGAAACTTGTTTTTAGATGTTAAGATATGTCATGTTCATTTCGGATAATTGTATTAATTATTTATTTACTTAGTTATTAATTATAAAAGGATGCATAGAAATATTTTGATAACTGATTATGAGTGTAAATTAAGTGGAGGACTCAGATGCTCAGAATGTCGGAACTTCTCACTACTACTGCAAATGGATACGAAAAGATCTTACTACTTAGTTGTACCATTTGAAAATCAGAAATATTCTGTGTGACAAATTTGTCCAATTGAAATTGAAAAACTGAAATTTAACAGTGCAATTTAGAAACCAAAATATGATTCATCATAGATATTATAATAGATGCATAAATTGTAAGTAAAATTCCTTATTTCCATAAAAAAAGATTGTGAGAGCTGGTCTCTCTATACGGACAGAATTTACATGCTTAAGAATTTAAAATAGTAGGTTATGCCAATTATAGAGAAAGAAATGTGTAAATTTGAAAACATGTTTAAAGTAAGCCTAGTCACTTTCACAGTGAATATTAATAATCACACAAAAAATGTCTGACAATATGTAACACATGTTTATTACAGAAAACATGAGATTCCATAGTGTTATTCATAATATAATTACACAGAACTAGAGAATGAATTTACTGTAGGTTTCCGTGTGTTTAAGTTGACACTGCTGTAAATAAACTGAACTTGAAATTACTACATGAATGGAGCACATGAGCTCAAAGAGACATGTTTGTATTTGTTACATTTGAATACTTTGTCATATTTGTGTGAAGTAGAAATAATGGAAAAAAAAAAAAAATGTTTGTAAACTGGAAAAACAATTTTTAACTATCAACTAGTCCAAGCTTGCTGTAATATATCAGTACATGTAATTATATAAAATGTGAAGTTATGTTATTTTTACAAATGGGCTTTTAATGTTCAGCATGCATTGTAAGAATTTGGCCTGCAAAAAAAATAAGAGTAAGTTACATATTTTGTGGTAATTAAAAATCACCTATAATCATTACAGTTAATATTTCTTACAACACATTGTACTTGCCATCAGTAGCTAATAAGAAGAAACTGCTAACCATAAGATATTCTCTATGATAGAACGCTCAAAATTCATTTTCATTTGGAGTTAAGGTCTGTAAGATCCATACAGGTAATAGTGAAAAGAAAAACAACTTTACACTCCTGGTAATGAAAGTGAAATTAAAATAATGGGTAGATCTAAATACCTTTATTACATCTTACTAACAAGCTGCAGCCACAAAATAAATTACCTACAAAATCTGACAATGTTTCTACAGATACTCTTTAATATAGGAGTAGTGTGAAAGGTAATCAAATGTTGTGCATGGTTTAATACTGAAGAAATGAGGAAATATCTGTAGATAACTATAAACCTACACTTGCCTCATTGTAGTTCAAGTTTCAGAATGAATTATTTGTGTGTTAGCCTAAGTTATGCTTCTTCTTCTTCTTCTTCTTCTTCTTCTTCTTCTTCTTCTTCTTCTTCTTCTTCTTCTTCTTCTTCTTCTTCTTCTTCTTCTTCTTCTTCTTCTTCTTCTTCTTCTTCTTCTTCTTCTTCTTCTTCTTCTTCTTCTTCTTCTTCTTCTTCTTCTTCTTCTTCTTCTTCTTCTTCTTCTTCTTCTTCTTCTTCTTCTTCTTCTTCTTCTTCTTCTTCTTCTTCTTCTTCTTCTTCTTCTTCTTCTTCTTCTTCTTCTTCTTCTTCTTCTTCTTCTTCTTCTTCTTCTTCTTCTTCTTCTTCTTCTTCTTCTTCTTCTTCTCTCTTCTTCTTCCTCTTCCTCTTCCTCTTCCTCTTCCTCTTCCTCTTCCTCTTCCTCTTCCTCTTCCTCTTCCTCTTCCTCTTCCTCTTCCTCTTCCTCTTCCTCTTCCTCTTCCTCTTCCTCTTCCTCTTCCTCTTCCTCTTCCTCTTCCTCTTCCTCTTCCTCTTCCTCTTCCTCTTCCTCTTCCTCTTCCTCTTCCTCTTCCTCTTCCTCTTCCTCTTCCTCTTCCTCTTCCTCTTCCTCTTCCTCTTCCTCTTCCTCTTCCTCTTCCTCTTCCTCTTCCTCTTCCTCTTCCTCTTCCTCTTCCTCTTCCTCTTCCTCTTCCTCTTCCTCTTCCTCTTCCTCTTCCTCTTCCTCTTCCTCTTCCTCTTCCTCTTCCTCTTCCTCTTCCTCTTCCTCTTCCTCTTCCTCTTCCTCTTCCTCTTCCTCTTCCTCTTCCTCTTCCTCTTCCTCTTCCTCTTCCTCTTCCTCTTCCTCTTCCTCTTCCTCTTCCTCTTCCTCCTCTTGTTCCTCTTCCTCTTCCTCTTCCTCCTCTTGTTCCTCTTCCTCTTCCTCTTCCTCCTCTTGTTCCTCTTCCTCTTCCTCCTCTTGTTCCTCTTCCTCTTCCTCTTCCTCCTCTTGTTCCTCTTCCTCTTCCTCTTCCTCCTCTTGTTCCTCTTCCTCTTCCTCTTCCTCCTCTTGTTCCTCTTCCTCTTCCTCTTCCTCCTCTTGTTCCTCTTCCTCTTCCTCTTCCTCCTCTTGTTCCTCTTCCTCTTCCTCTTCCTCCTCTTGTTCCTCTTCCTCTTCCTCTTCCTCCTCTTGTTCCTCTTCATTTCCTTTTTTTTTTTTCTTTTCGAAGTTAAAGGCCTACATACATTTTCTTCACCATATCAGCAGCCGTGGAAGAATTATACACTTACTTGTGCTCTATACAACAAAACCTAGCAGCTAGATACAAATGACAAGATAAATAATGGTAGTGCAATTAATAATTATTGAAAAACATATGAATAATTAATATATTGGAAGTTCTAATAAGTACCACACAAAATAATATGTTATAATGATTATTAGAAGCAGTGACCCAAGTAGTAGCAGAAGTACAAAATGTTATTAAAAATATGCATTTATGTGTATTTCTAAACTGTGCAAACATCTGGTATCCTGTATATACATCCTTTATGGACGCAGGAAGCATATTCCAAATTCTAATTAGGTCCACTGTGAAAGAAGAAGAGTAGAGTCTTTTCAGGAGTGCTGACATTACCATTGATATGATTGATGTATAGCATCCCTTATAATAATTATTATTATTCCCTCTGTAGTGTTTGTTATTAGTTTCTTTTTATTTAAATAGAACTATCTTTGATAGGATAGGATAGAATTTACGGAGGGGATTTGGCACGTCAACCAGACTGCTCTTTTATACCTATGCCTTAAGTTGTAATGATTGTGAAAAATGATACACTGGGAAAACTAAAATAAATTTATTTATTTATTTTCAGTCCTATAGTATACACAAAGACAGTGTCACATAGACCACGTCAGTTTATAGTACAAAATAATTACAATATAAAATAACCTATACACATATAGACAATTGTTCTTAAGACCACATCAGACATGTGATAAAAAATACAAAATACAACGAGATTTAACTGTATTGGAACACCACAGTGAAGCGAAAAATTATTAATTTTTAGATGAGTCGTATTTATTACACATCTGCTTCACTTTCGTACCTATTTTGAGGACATGTTTTGCAAATCATCGTTTGCATCTACGGCTCTTATGCGACTCAAGAGCATAAGAGCCGTAGATGCAAACGATGATTGGCGAAACATGTCCTCAAAATAGGTACGAAAGTGAAGCAGATGTGTAATAAATACGACTCATCTAAAAATTAATAATACAAAATACAAGTTTATAAAATTGACCTAATTATTGATAATGTAAATCTGTGCATACCATTATGTCAAAAACTCAACTATACTTAAAATGTGATTAATTTCCATTACGGATAAGAAACTCATCTTCATTATAAAAACAATGGGTTAACAAATACATTTTGAGCTCTTTTTTAAAAGTATTTCTGTCTGTCTCTGACTTCAGTTTGTTTGGTAATATGTCAAAGTATTTTGATCCAGTATAAATAATATTTTTATTTCCAGACTGGCCCCTATTTGATTGCAGAAAAAAAATCATTTTGTCTGCAGGTGTGGTGTTTGTGTATATCTTTATTTAAACAAGAGGATATTGAGTCCTTTTTTACATACAAAATAACATAATTTACGTAGATGCAAAAGAGGGGTAAGATTTTGAATTTCTTAAAGTATGGTCTACATGACTCAGATTGTGGCAACTTAGCTAAAACTCTAATAGCCCTCTTTTGGACTGAAAATAGGTGTGCCAAAAGACTCTTACCAGCAGAACGCCATAACATAGCCCCATATTCCAGATGTGAATGAAATAAAGAAACATATACGTTATGAATTGCTTGAGGAGGTAAAATGTTAACTAGTTGACGTAACAAAAACACAATCTTGTTAAGTTTAGAGTAAACAATCGAAACGTGATTTTTCCAGGAGAGATTATCATCAGCCTAAGAATTTTGTGGTTTGCAATCTTAGATATATTTTCCTCTTTGTATGTCAAATTCAATCCATTATAGATATAGCTCCTGCCCAGTGTAAATAGTAAGTAATTTATTAAATTTTAGATGAGTCGTATTTTTTACACATCTGCTTCACTTTCGTACCTATTTTGAGGACATGTTTCGCAAATCATCGTTTGCATCTACGGCTCTTATGCGACTGAAGCTTGATCCAGCGGTGTGGGTAATTCTGGGGTTGCTGCTGCCATCTGTTGATTTAGTGATGAACTTAAATTTGAGATTCTCTTCTGGCGGGATTTCAAAGTTCGTTAGTTGGTTTTTATGTTTTTCTGTGTATATCCTCTCCCATATGACGAGTTCACTATGTTTTTGTACGTATTTTAGTAATTCTGTGCTATCTTCAATTTCATGATTTTCAGACCAGAAATGAGCTGCTATTGCGGACTTATCAATATTTTTGTATCTTAAGTGCCTGAAGTGTTCTTTCTTTCTAGTGCCTATGTTTCTTTTTGTCCTCCCTATGTAAATTTTTTCACAGTCTTTACACTTAATCTTGTAAATGCCTGACTTTTCCTCTGGTTTTATCTTATCAGTATTATTACTGTGAAGTAGGTTTTTAATGTTGTAATTGTTTTTTGGTGCCAATGTTATATTGTATTTCTTGAATATTTTTTGGAACTTTTTTGTGGCCCAGGGGTCGTAAGTAAATTTAGCAAATCTAATTTCTTGTTTTATTGGTGTGAGAGCTGTGATCTGTTTTAATCTCTTTTGAAATTTGAATAATTTTAGTTTTTTATCTACAAGGTTTTTTCCATATCCATTTTTAATTGCAGTTTTTAAGATTTGATGGTATTCGTTTTGATATTCTTGCTGGCTGAGGGGTAGATTTACTAATCTGTGTGTGAGACTGTTGATGGTGGCATGTTTGTGTGGAATTGGGTTGAAACTATTTGCTTCGATGTAATTATCTGTGTGTGTTGCTTTTCTATGGATGCCAAATTCTAGTTTTTTATTGCCTTTTTTGATTTTAAGGTCTAAAAAAGGTAGAGTACAGTCCTCTTCAGTTTCCACTGTGAATTGTATGCTGGGTTCTTGCAGGTTGAGTAGTTTCAAAGCATCATCTATTTGTTTGTAGGGCACTATTGCAAAGATGTCGTCTACGTATCTGTACCATGTTTTAAACATATGAGGGAAGGCTTTAGTTATATGTGTTTCGAAAAAGCTCATGTATAGATTGGCCAAAAATGGTGATAGTGGGCTTCCCATAGCTAGTCCTGAAATTTGTTTATAATATTTTCCATCGAAGAGTAAATAATTTTGATGTATACATAATTCAGTCATTGCCAAATATTCTTCTATTGCATTGGCATCTATTGCATTGGCAGTAAGTAATTTGTTTTATTAATATTTGGGGTAAGATTGTGAGTATAAAAGCATTTTTCCAGACTTAGTAACACCTCCACACATTTGCTGTTCAACTGCTCTTCATTTTCTGCTGAAACAAGTAAAGTGGTGTCATCTGCATATAATGTGATATCAGTATATTTAGTTGGTATATGTTCAGGCAAGTCATTCATGTATAATAAGAACAGCTAGAGTCAAATAGCATTTTAGAAAACATCAAATTGAAACAGGAAGATGAGCCAGAACTAGCATTTCACTTCTGGAATGAAAACCATGATGTTCACCCCAAACCAAAATTATTTAAAGGAGTGATAAACTAAAACAAACTGATAATGAGGGAGAACTTATGAAAAATAAGGACTGAGTCATGCACTTTGAAATCCTACCAGCTGATAATTTAATAAAGAAGTTCATAGTTCCATCACCAGAGAGAAGACAGTGGACAACGTCAACAACAACAACAGATGATAGTTAGACCTCCGAATTTGAGAATGGAAGCAACAACTTTCAAAACCAGTCTCTCAAAAAAATGAATGAACAATCGAATGAATGACCGAACGAACTGTAAATGATGGAGTGTTAAAAGCAGTTTACAAATAGCTTTTTCAGTTAATTTGGACATCACTGTTACTACATTACTCCAAACACACACATACCTTTATGACTATCATTTAATGTTATTGTCAAAAGTTCAGAATTTTGCATTTTTGAAGAGTAAATGAATAAGATAACATTAGAATGTGAAAATGAAGTGATTTCAAAATGAATGACACTTCACACATGAATATAAGAACTTACATGTCAGCTATGAATTGGAAAGTAAATTCCGACCATAGTGCAATAGACCAATTGAAAAGAAGAGCCATTTAGAAAATTGTCTTTAACCATTGAGTACAGCGAATACATAACCATAACTGGTTATGGTCAGCAAATAAGGAAAAACAATATTCAAAATGTGGCTTGGCAAAAATTTGAGTTAAAATGTACAGTGATTGCCAGTGATATGGGATACAAAGCAGAAGTGGAAGACGAAGTTACCTATGAAAGTTTGAATAAACTTTTTCTTTCTCCTGAACTATTTTGCTGCCACCAGTTGGTTCTTCTGCTTTTTACAGTTCTCAGTATATTTGGGTTGAATATTGAAACATTAATAAGTTCTTCAAATTAATCTTGTAAAACAGGAAAATAAATTATTTAGTTAATAACAATTGAGAAGGAAGGAAATCAACGAGATCAGCAAGTGAGTGGTTTTTTGCAATTTACGTCCTCCAATGCTAAGTCATATCAGACGATGAATGAATTGGGTGAAATGGTGCTCAAATGAGTCCGGGGTTCATGGAGCTTAGAGTTACCTGACATTCGTCAATCAGGATGAGGGAAAACCCCGGAAAAACCTTATCCAGGTAACTCACCCTGACCGAGATTCGAACTCGGGACCTCTTGAACATGAGGCAGACATTCTACCACCACGCTACCGAGGCAGGCCAGCAAGTGAGTGTGTGTGGTTTAACAGTCTGTAAATGGACTGTAGGTCATTTGGGCGTGGAAATCAACGGAATTAGAGGTTTAAGAGATGGAATTTTGTAATATGGTAACACATAAAGCAACTGCGCATTACAAATAGCATTATGTAGGCTGGTATGCAGTGCATATACAAGTGGAGTGGGAAAGTATGGTTTCCATTTCATAAGTGTTAGTCAGGCTCAGCTTGTCGCCTTAATGATGATGTATATTTAAGGGTGCTCAATTGTTCATTAGCATCCTTGTGCAATGCAAGGGAGGAAACAATTTGAATTCTTTATAATTATTTACAACTTAAACTGTGGCCATATATCATGTATTAGCACCACCACATCACCAGTGTTATTTTTTTTAATCTATGTCTTACAACATTAAGTCATATCGGAGGATGAATGAAATGAATGAAATGATGCTCAAATGAACCCAGGCTCCATAGAGCTTAGAGTTACTCGACATTCGTCTTTCAGGATAAGGGAAAACTTCAGAAAAAACCTTATCCAGGTAGCTCACCCTGACTGATATTCAAACTCAGGACCTCTTTGCCTCGTGCATGAGGCAAACACTCTACCATCTATGCTACTGAGGCAGGCAGTGTTGGAGGTATTTTCCAACACTTTATGATGGAAATGGCAATGGCAGTGGTGATGACCGAAAGCATTTATTGCTCAGTGAAGTATCCGATGAGCAAATGGATGTTTTTTAAGTTTTTGTGGCTCCTGAGGATCTCCAGACCTCATGACTGCATTTTGCAAATGAGCCATAGAAGCTGATAGCAAGTCAGGTTTGTGAGGTACACTCTACAGTTAGTCTTTGTGTCTTGTAAAGCATCACATGAGAACATGACTAGGCTCTAAGTATAAGATTCACACTAAGAAAGGCGGTCCTAACTGGAAAACCACCACTAGATGTTGCAGGTGAAGGTCAGGTCTACCATTGGAGAAGGACTCTGATATGAAGAGATGTGGGCAGCATTGGTCAGAGAACACAAGAACTACCATGTGGCATGAAGGATGTAATAAATGAGGTGCTCTGAATTAGCTTGAATTATGAAACTGGTGGATGCAGGGGCTAGTTTGGTCTGCTCTTCTGGATTGGAAGGCAGAAGAGGTGAATAAGGGCCCATGCACTGAGCTTACTGGCAGTGGAGATTGCAAAAGTTGAGGACTTGCTTATTAGTCTCACCATCTCGCAAAAGAATATGGACTGCACTGGAGGGAAATAACTGCCTGTTTCCTACACTCTTTACTTGCAGGAATGCAACCATTTGTGATGATGGAGTTCTTTCTAGAGGAGCCATAAGTATTCTTGTCCTTGCATGCCACCACATGTTCAAATGTTATTTGCCCCCTCTGCCATATTTAATCTAGTGATGGAAGTCTTGTATGTAATTGCAAGATGCAGTCTACAAGAATGGTCAGACATTGCACATGCATATACAAAATTTATTACCAAATTCATATTCCTCCAATTGGAGGCTGCCTTAGGCAAACCATACCAAACAGTAAAAGATATAAATGGTTGAAATTATGAGAACAATACAAATAAATGTTAATAGAGCTGCAACTAATATGGGGCACTGCCTGGAAATAATTATAATTAGTATATATATTTGATCACCTTTATCTAAAACAAACATAACCTGTGTATAAGAATAAATTAGTTTATAAACTATACAAGGGATATTTGCAACATAACTGGTGACTTCAATAACACTGAAGATTACTATTTATTAAATAAGGTGTATGCTGTACATTTCAACAAAATTATACAAAAGTGCATGCCATAGTACCGTTACCTCCAACTAGTGAGCCAATATTGGCTGAACCATTATATTTGTTTACTGTAAAAGCATAAGTATTGAGAAATAATTGTTAATTTTTCCTGTAAGTTTATAAGTAATCTTATATTTATTTATTCAGTTTGATTAGAGGTATGAGATGTTTTTGGTTTCAAATTTTTGTTATATGAACACTATTGGAGAAAGCTCTTTTATTTTGTTTTGCCATTTAACGTTTACCTTGCATTCAAAGAAACTGGTATGAAGGGATATTGAATTAAGCTATATCACAGTACTACTCGTTCTTGAATGTGGCAGGTCTTGCCCATACCTATTCCAGAGTTATCTGTTCCACATGTTTTTCAGAGATGATTCCAAACCAGCCACCTACAGTGATAATCATCACCAGAAACTACATAATATCAGCATGTATACTTTCTTAGAAACCTAAACTTGAATAAGACACATTAAGAGGATTATTGGTTAATTATGTATGATTTTGAGCTACTTCCATATGTTAGTTAATTCCCATTTACAGCTATTATATTAATAAACAACTAACACATATACTGTCCTATAGTGCATGTGAGTGCATTGTTACCCATGACAGTTCTAAACAGCGCCTAGAGGTTAAAAATTTGTCAATCCTTATGTGGATTAGTTAAATAATTAAAAACAATATACAGAAAATTCTGAATATCATATTGATTGCAGAATATATGGTTTCTTACCTAAAACTATGGTATAATATCCCAGATTTATGCTAGTTTATCCTTTAATATATCACATATCGATAATAAAGTGTCACACAATCCGAGTTATTTCTCTGTTATAACAGTGCAGTGTATGCTAAATTTGTTTAATTGCAAATTGGGTATCCTTTATTTGATTCCCTTGCACTAAGGATTCAGTTATGTAGTTGAAGGATTTGGTTGAAGTTTGCCATTTCCAAAAATTTCAAGTTGTTTGCTGCCATGTTAAATATGTGATTAAAATTATGATCAAGTATGCCAGTGACCTCTGGTTTTGAAAACGATGATATGAGCCTCAGGTGTATTAAAACTATCCCTATCATTGAGATGTGTTCCTGTGAGGTCACATTATTATTACCTTAGCTCAGTAGTTCAGTCTTTCGTCATGAGCTATTGTTTTTTTATGTCATAGGATTGTGTATAATATTTACTCACGAAAGAAGTTGATATATTTATTGAAGATAAATATGGCTTTTCAATTATGCCCTTTAGACCGTGTAGGTCTCCTTTAGGTCATACATTGGCACATTGATGGCTCTGGGTTGCCTGTTTTGTTTAATCCACTCAAAAAGCAAAAGGGAGGACACCAGTTCCTCGTCAGTCAAACCGAACTTTGGAGAAATTTCTACATTGTCTCCACCATGCAATTAGTCTATTGCATGCAATAGAGTGATGAAGAATAAAGGTTTAGATACCTATATTGCACAGAGGTTGTACAGCTATTCAAGCTTCTTCGACAAATAAAATTCAGTTAAATTTCAAATTCCTCGGAGTCTCATATGGATAGTTAAGGACTTCACCTTGGCAAGTTCAGTGGAAAGGAATCTTGCAGGGAAAGTATTGAAGAGACAAAAAGTAGGTAAATATGAACAAAATTATTTAGCAGATCTCCATTGTGGAGACGATGACGACATGCAATACAGCTCAACTGACCAGAACTGAAAATCCCTGCTGTTGCAGCTCTCTGTTTTTATACACTGTCTATATCTTTGAACTGTGGGCTCTCCCTCTGTGCCTGACTCGAGGCCACACATGCAGAGCATGGGATTCTTGTGGAAACCAAAGGATGAATCTAATAGCATAACATGGCTGGTCAAGTGATATTCTGTAATGTGGAGCAAAGGGTAATGCATCCGCTTATTCACAAATACCAGAGATTGGTCTTAAGAATATTTATTTCAACATGTTACAGATACTTTACATTATAGTGGCAAGATTATACCACATGAGAAATTCATTTGAGAACGATAGAGAACTCTCGTGCATTCCAATCGTAAGTGATAAGCATGCAGTGGTCTCGGATAACATTCTTGCAAGGGAGTAGAGTTCCACCTTGGAGAATCAACAGTGGGTGCTTATGCAGAAAGGTTTTGGAGCATTTGATTATTTTAGAGAGAGGCATATGGTCCAACTGTTACTTTGTGTTTAGCTGCCGTTAGTATTATGCCAGTCATAGCATCTGGATTCTAAAAATTAGTGTTATATGAGCATTTTTAATTTAGCCTTTGGATTAGGTTTCTCTAATACTACAACACTGTTGAATCTGTTTTTCTAATCCAATTTAGATGATTTTGGTTTTTTTAACTCTATTATTCATTTATGTTGTGTCTGTAGTTGTACTTTGCTTTATTGCCTAATCCACCCAAATGGTATGTTAGATACTATTACTTATGACTTTTTCAGGGCTAACCTTAATTTAGAGCTGCCTATATTACTGTTGGTGTGCCAAGTGACATATATGTGAACACACTATTAAACAGCAATTGCATTTTGAGAGGAGACCTCATCTATGCCTATTTCCAGAAACTTCAAAAGGGATCTACATCATCTTCCCTATCATGTGCTAAAGTTACATATAAGGAGGACGAACTGAAGGAGCATTGACGAAGCATACAATGAAGCATTGGAAGTGGCACTTTCCCAAGAATGGATTCCAGCATGGACAAAAACTGGAATTGTTGTACCTACATTGGTGATCCGTAATGCTGATTATTTCTTCCTTGGATTTCCAGCCCAAGTTGAAAGCTAGTCTCAACAATTCGGGGCTTCTCGCACTATAGCCTTCCATTTCATGTCTCTGCCTTCCCCTCAAAATTATGTCATAATGGCTTTCTTGAATCTTCTGTCCATTCATGCTGACAAGGTGTCATGTTCACTTTAGTCCTTTTAATTTAATGAAGGTATATGTTGAAATGACATGAATGGCTGATATATCGTATTTCGTTATTGAATGTTATTCTCCATACTCCATATTACTTTTGTTCCTCATTTCTCTTTGAAAGATTCCTATCAACGTTCTCCAGCTAATAATTTCTTCATCTTTATTTTAAATTAATTATTGCACCCCCAGATGTCCTATTTATCAAATCAACATTACATCTTTTAATGCAATTTTGTTAGCGTTTGTATAGGTTTTGAATTTTTTTCTTATATGGGTTATAATTCACTGCTGTTTTACCCTATATGTTAATTCTTAATAAAAATCCCTCAAGGGTGCAGTTTTTCCAATCTTGACATGCTAATGTATCACAACCGGATACCATTTTACTATTGATACTAGGTACTATTTTCAATATTGAATTCATTGCAGTTTGTACCTTTCATGCATACTCTTTCGTGTATACATATTTTCTATTATAACAATTGTTATTCCTATCATTCTGATATATTCTTCATATATCCTTCTGTACTTTAATGTCAGCTTATCCTGCCAGTTATAAGTTAAACATATAATAATTTCCTTCCAGTAATCTTGAATTGTTTACCTTCTTATATCAAATCAGTTAATATATGGGTGCATTTCATTGATACTTTCCTCTTTCCTCCCTGTTCATAATATACTTTGGTAGGAACGGCATCAGTGTTTCAGCTTTTCTTTTTTCCTTTATTGCAAGCTCCAGATCCAGACGATCTGCAAGATCTAATCTTTCTTTATTTTACATAGCCAGCAATGCCCAGTATTTGGATTTGTATTAGCGAGCTCTCTGTTGAGAAACTTGCAAAAATATTTTTCTTTCAGCATCCTTGGTTCTTATTAGGCAGGCCTATGATTTCTCCTACTTTATCTCTACTTTTAAAAGGAGGGTTAAAAACTGTCGGAATTACTTGCATATACTTGTAAACATTTTCTATATCTTGAGATATACATAAGTATAATTTCAATTCCTCTGGCCTTTGTTTACTGAACTCGTCCTTCCTTTCCATATATTTTTTTTTCTTTCTTTCATCCATTCTTTCTTTCTTTCTTTCTTTCTTTCTTCTTTTCCAGTTTTACGGTATTTTCACATTCGAGTCGCTTACTTACAATTGTTTACCAAGAATGTACTCATATGCCAGATACTTTTTTCTCAATTGCTTCCTTAGCCTTCATGAATCCATTGTTTATTTGTCCATTTTGATGAATTTTCTAGAACTGCATTTATTATTTCTCCCATTATGTTTTTCCACATTGATTACTGACATACTGCACCATATCTTTCTCTTCTGGTGCAAGTATTGTGCTTTCTAATGCATTTTTAATCTCTCTTGACCTTAAATCTGGTGTATTTATTTTTTATTGTTTATGTGGGGTATTGTGTATTCTGTTTATCCTGCCTCTCTACACAACCATCACTAAAAAGTGATCTGACTCATAACTTTCACCTCTGAAATATTTTACACCCTTAGGTTGTTACAGATTTTCTGTTCATCAAGATATGGTATAATTCTGAATCAATCTATTGCGGGACTGCCATAATTGCATGTTTCCCTGTGATAGGTATTTGAAACTTATTAGCATACATTTTTGCATGTCAAATCTCATATGTCTCAACTGCATTATTATTTATATCCTGGTGTCAGTTCTGACTTTCTATGGTGGCACTACTTTCCTTTTTTGGTATTCAAGTGACCGATCGTCAACGGCAAATGCCCTATTTTCCGTAGAAATCACTACATTCCTCTTCATTATGTAGCCACGTACAATTTTACGATTCAGATTTTGGGGTAGATGATTTTTTTTACTAGTAAATACACTTTATATCATACTTATCAGAATATTGTACACGGCGAGTGCACAACCCTGCCGCGAGAAGTTAACACACTCAATGACAGTTTCTGGCTGAAGCACTGCTGACGTCAGGAAGCGAGTCGTATGATTACTACGAAAAAAGACCTTTCGGGACTGTAATTCGAGAGGTTTCCAGGTTCAGTTTCCCGTAGGTATATAAAAAACAATGCAAGGCCTGGAGTAGTGAGACAATAGTACAGAGTAGTAGTTGGAGCAGTGTGATGTTTAAGAGTTTCGACGTAAGTACGGTTCCGTAGAGAAGGAGTCGGTACCGTGGAGAAGTTCATGAATCAGTCGTTCATTGTTAGTCAATCGACCGAACAGTGCATACAAGGGTGGTACGTTCCAAGCTCCGTGGGGAAGACTCGATAGGCCGTGGAAACGTTAAGAAAGCAGTTCACGGGTCAGTAGGTGTGGTTCTGTAGGCAAGGAATCATTTGGTTGTAGAACAGGCAGCGAAGCAGTTTACGTGTGAATGTCAGAGTTGTGATCAGAATCGGCGTTTAAGAGGTGGACTTGTGTATAGGTCAGAAAAATTATTAGCAGCACAAATTGGTGAGTGCCTAAGAGACAGAGAGCACTGTAGAGACGTGTTGAAGTGCTGTGCTTGTGTAAAAGAGAGGCTGATTGTACGTTAGCCTTGAACAAACGATTCAGTGACAAATGAAACAGTTTGAAGGTGAACTTTAGCGTCTTTTGTAACTACATGATAATACATTTATCGTGAAACCTCACCTCAAATTTTATATCGTGAGGTGAGAACCAGAGATTTCTATCCACGATTTTCTTTTCCTTTGTAAACTGTTGTTTTTCGTTTTTACACGAATGTAAACTTGCTTTCCAACATTATAGGTCACTGGTTGATCACACCATACCACTTGTGTTTAATGAGCAGGTGAATTTATTTTTATCTAGGTACATTGGCAGCACTGATAACTGGATAGTTCTATCTGCATCTCAATCATTTGTCCATATATCCGTCTCATCTCTTGTGTGGATATCATTGTTTTTGCATAATATACTTATACCTACAGAAGATGGAAAGTGAAACATCTTTGCAAGAATTTGTGACCAATAACGCAAAATATATTTCCCTAAGTAGGAAGTGGAAAATGCTGGAAATAGCGCAATTACTAGAGTGTAAGTTTGAAATTTATTACTTTAATTTTATATGGCTATATTTATTTAATGCTATCTTTGGGTTTCTGATTTCTAAATAGGAAAAAATAGTTTTATTTCCCTGATTTCCCTGAATGTAGTTTAGAAATTTGTTTATATCTGGATGTATTAAAACAAATTGCTGCATAAGTTCATTTTTTACAGATCATGGGATGATAGTAATTATCCAAAGAATACTTCAATCAATGAATCAGTAGTAAAAGGGAAAATAAGGTTAGTACACATACTAATCGTTGTCTGTTAACTTACTATCTCTAAAGCTGAGCTAGGTACTATAGAAGTTTCTAATTGCAATCAATTTCAGATCTCCAGTAAAAATAACCACTAACATCGGATATGGATTGGTACGTTTACCCTGAAGCTGAAAAATATGTTCTTTAGAGTGACAGTTTCATTTTCGAAACAGAAATTCCTTCATCTCTTTTTTGCTGCAGCTTCCTTTCTTGAAGAGCATTGTGAAATTAGCAGCATTACAATAAAATACTCAACAACAGGGCATACCTACATCACTCAAGAAGTTGGCAACGTAGATTCAAACATAGAGAAGTCTCAAACTTTCAGAAGTTTGGTCTTTGCTTTCATTTAACAAAACATTCTGACTTGCAACAGGAGGTCTCCTTATGAGGTAACTGAAATGGCAACACATGATTTGTATGCCCATTATAGAAAGTTTTTCAATTCAGTAAAGTTCTGTTCATGAGGTGTTTCAATTGAAGTTTGAAAAGAATGTCCTCGGTGTTTCATTTAACAATAGTCATGGTCAGGAATGGAATAAAATCTGCATATTAAAAAATAAACATACAAGAGACAAAAAACATCAGATCTGACCACAAAAAGTAAAACTTTCACCCCTAGGAGGGAAAAATCTGCCAAAAGAAATGGTTGCATATACTCGAATATCCAACCCATGATGAAATGGATGCCCATTGTTGATACAGAGTTTTACAAAGCAAATTTTAACTGACAGTAAAGTGTACTTTTCAGCATATCCAGAGGTGCTTGAAAACATAAGGTTCTATCTACATATGTTTCTTTATATATTGTAATAAATGTGTTCCTTTAGTATTATTGTCATAAATTGATAATAATAAGCTGTACTAACTTTATTATTTACATGTTTACTAATGCTTCATCGGATAAGCATTGTTTCCTTATCTGTGTTAGGTTTAAAACTGTTTTGCACACTTCGATAGTGTAGATGGTAGCGTGTCTGCCTCACGTTGAAGAGGTCCCGAGTTTGAATCTCGGTCAGGGTGAGTTATCTGAATAAGGTTTTTCCGAGGTTTTCCCTTATCCTGATAGACGAATGTCGGATAACTCTAAGCTCCATGGACCCCGGAGTCATTTGAGTATCATTTCACTGATTTTACTCATCGTTCGATATGACTTAACGCTGGAGAACGTAAATTACAACAACAACAAAAAGTTCCAAACTTAGAAACCCCCTTATGATAAACTCACTCCGCTGCAGATAGAACTCTCTGGTTCTTACATCACGATATGTGGTTAAAAGGAAAGAACCAAAACAAAGAGGTATCCAATGAAAATTTGTTTAAACTCTGAACAAGTAGATATGACTCCGGCGAGTTAAAACAATAATGCAATGTAAACCCGAAAATATATTCTTTGTTCTGACAAAGAAGTAGCCCTAATCGACATCGCAGTTTTAATTTGAGATTTATTATATTTTTGGTAAAGCACTTTTGGAGGTGGAAATTTTGTTTTCTTTAGTGTTTCCATTATCTATAATCGATAAAGTGCTCCTGTAAATATAATAAGAATATAGAGCTATGGAACCATTGGTTTAAGGAGGCAAACTTGATGATGCAACGCGTTTCTGAAAGTTGTTTCGTCCATTCAAATGGGGGTTAGATTATATTATTTGGTTTAACCGTGGATCAAAGAATTATCTTACGATTTAATGCTTCGGTATATCATTTACACCACAATGACTTAAATAATAGAAGCCTTTACACACAAAACACCTCACTTTTCAGTGTCAACTTCTCAAATGGGAAATTGAAATTGAGGTTTTGAAACATCTGAAAACATATACTTTCTTATAGGAAAAGCCATCAGTATTGCAAGTTTCGCGTAACACAACACAAAGCAGCGCCATTTTGGCAGGCTGGGAGCAGCTCCGTACTCTGCTTAAAGTGTATATCAGGCGCGATATGGGGGGTTATATATGGCACGTGTAGCTGAGGTAGATGAGATGAAAGAAAATATGGTTTTCTCCTCAACTGCAGCACAACACACTGCAGCATACTAGACCCCACTGGTTATGATAGCCCAACCATATGTACATGGAAATAATAATTTCTTACACACTAGCCGTGTGTAGGCTAAGGTTTGGATGAGTAGAGCCAGAATGAAAAGTTCAATGCATTAGCCGGGATTTGAACCACGGATCTCCTGATCTCCATGCGGTTACTCTAAACCACTGAGCTACTAGGTGCGTGTCTCATTTTATATGAACCCCTAGTGGTTTACCGTGAAACATACAAGTCGGTTGGAGAATTTTATTTCATTTCGGCATGTTGGACATAGAAGCACAGTGGTTTAGAGCACCCGGACGGAGAACGGGAGATCCGTGGTTCAAATCCCGGCTATGGCATTGAATTTTTGTATGGCCATACTCATTCATAAGTACATGCTTTGTGCAATTGTATTTAAAACCAGAGCTGCAGAACGTTCAAATTGTGAATATGAAGAAATCGCATACCTTCGGTGGTTTTCAAAAGACCACGGCCTCTTTGTATTTAAACGTTTGAATATCTCCAAAGCCTAAAATTAAAGCCGCTTCTTTCTTTCTTCCTTCGTTGCTTTCTTTCTTCCTTCCTTGCTTTCTTTTGTTCTTTCTTTCTTTCTTTCTTTCTTTCTTTCTTTCTTTCTTTCTTTCTTTCTTTCTTTGTTTCTTTCTTTCCCTCTTTCTTTCTCTTTCTTTCTTTCTTTCTTTCTTTCTTTCATTCATTCTCTCTCTTTCTTTCTTTCTTTCTTTCTTTCTTTCTTTCTTTCTTTCTTTCTTTCTTTCTTTCTCTCTCTCTCTTTCTTTTTCTGAAGGTTGGTTCCATTAGGCATTTAAGTAAACGCAGTGCAAGAGGCTTTGGTGCTGCCCCACCAAAATCACGTCACGTCTTTTTCTAGCGGGTTGTTTTAATATAAATTTAGATTCGCCCTTCAGTAATATCAAATAGTATGTATCGTACGATATATACCACATGTTTGAACAGCCGTATCAACATTAGAATGGGACATTCACAGAGTGGCACCTCTAATAACGTATGCGTTGGAGCAGAATTCTGAAGCGATTCCTAAGTAATAGCGTGCTTGGTATGTAGTAAATCACTGTAAAGAATTGGGATAAAGCAAATCGTTTACGCTGTTTATGTAAGTGCTATTTTAGGATTCTGGGCAATTTAGTTTATATGTGATAAAATAATGAGCTCTCTCTGCTAAGTAATGTATAGCAATCCTAGCCGTTTCTACAAAGACAGCGCCTTTTCTGCTCAAGAAGAACCATCGTCTCTAGTAGTTTTTGCCTCTTAAAATTACACGGAAGACTAATATTTAAATGCGTTCCTGCAATCTCTGATTATCCATTAAGGCCCCGTGGAAGTTACATGAGCCTACATCATTAAGGTAAGTTCTGGTATATATACATGTGGTATGTGTTTGCTCAGTAGTATGGTTGACATGCCAAATAGAAAATCAATTGGAATTGAATGCGTTGAAAGATTTTAAATATATTAACAGAATATTTTCCTTAATGTAAAATGTGGTTGTTTCTCATATTTTTGTATGGCGCTATAGCCCTTGATGTTTCATCTTGGCCTCGTTAATGATATACCACCATTCGACTTGATACTGTGCCTTCCATCTCCATGTTCTCTCACCTATTGCCTTCAGATTATCTTCCATGTCATCAATCCATCTCCGGTGTGGCCGTCCAGTTCTCCTCTATTATCGAATCCTGCATCTAATGTGACTTTCAGGATTCTTGTGTCTACCATTTTTATCAAATGTCCCAACAATTGTAGTCTTTTGATTTCCACATCTTTAACTATATCCATAACCTTATATGGTTCTATAATTTCATTATTTGTTCTAATATGCCAGGTTACTCGATCATATAATTGTTCATAAATTTTATTTTATATTTTCCTTTCCCATGTTGCTAACATAATTTTTGTTTGCTCTGTCAACACCCAAATTTCAGTTTCATATGTTACAATATATTTTACTATAACTTTGTACAGTCTTACTTCAACTTTCTTTCAGAACTATCAAGCTTTCGTTGTATTATCGAGTGCATAGAGACCTCGCTTACCTTTTTATATTCTTGAATTTCCTTTAATGCATCATTATTCTTATTCATAATTGATTCTAAATAACTGAAGGGATTGACTTCTTCATGTATTTCTCCATATAGTATTATATACTTTCTGGTGTTTTCACTGGCCATGTATTTAGTTCTATTATAATTTATCTCTAGCCCTGCTGAAGAAGCCTCTGTTTGTAAATGGTTTTAAGTGTCATACATAGTAATTGTTAAACGTCTGGCTAAAAGTAAAATATCATCATCCACATTGGCCAAGTATTATCTTGTACGGTTAAAAGTTGTTCCTCCAGGATTTATTTTATTATTTATCACCTTTTGCAGCCCAAAACTAAATTAACAATGTGGATACTGAATTTCCTTGTCTTATTTCTGAATTAATGATAAATCCGTTTGGAAGTATATTTTCGTTCTTCACCTTATTCATTGTGTTGTTGAGAGCAATTTTTGTGATTCTGATGATTTTATTGGGTATTCTTAATTCCCCCATGACCTCTAAATTTCAAAAAACAGAAATATTAACCCTCACGGGAGAATACATATATACACTGATGACCTTCTACATAAAAATTACTTTATTAATAATTAAGGCTATCATTAAGATTATTTTATCACTAACAAGAATTTTAGATGCCGAAATCTCAATTAAGCTCTCTCTGTTCTCCTTACGTTCCTTATGATGCTATTTGTTACAATAGAGGCAGTAGTGAACGTTTTCCTATCTTTGAAATCATATCCCCTATCGTCATCATCATCATCATCATCATCATCATCACACCATCCTTAGGTATTGATTTATAAGCTGCATCTAATTAATCATTGAAAGAATTCTCACAAGTTCCCAAAAAGGAGCTCATTCCAATGGATATATGTATGTAATGTGTTACCAAATTAGTTGACTTGTAATGATAAAGTGGTACAAATTAAGCTAAAGGAATAATCTTCTTTAGCATTTATTTTATACGTTTAATGAATTTAACCATACTGTATATGCAATTAATAGTATAATACTGTAGATAATATTATTCCAGAAAATGATATTGTAAATCTGTACTGTAAAATTGTATTGTAAATGTTTTATAAATATTTTCCCCACATCCTGTAGTTAACATAAATATGTAGAGCCTATTGAATTCAAATAAATGTATGTATGTATGTATGTATAATACTCATTTCTGTTTCTTGGGCTTCAACCATGGGGAACCATATCTGTTACGCATAATACTCTTAGGTGTTTGGATTGTGCTTATTTTAGGCCAATATTTAACTGTAACCATTATATGCTTTGATACACAAACTGCTTCTCTTTGACTTTTAATATCACTTATATCTGTGGCATGCCCTATGCTAGTCATTATGTGGTTAATTTGATTCCATGTTTGACCATCAGGAGATATCCATACTTGTATACATGTATTTTTATTTGTGAAAGTAGTACTATAAAGAATAAGATTTTTGGATGCCGTGAAATAAATTAATCTCTCTCTGTTGTCATTACTTTCATTATGGAGGTTATATGTTACAATATGAGGCAGTAGTAAACGTTACCCTATCTTTGAAATCTTAGGCCCTACCTTCATCGTCGTTGTCGTCGTCGTCGTCGTCATGCCATTCTTATGTATTGATTGACAAACTGTGTCTAATTAATCATTGAAATAATTCTTCAGATTATTTTCCTTGTCCTCTGTTGGTGCTTGACAACATATAATAGTAATGCTGCAGAGTTTACCTCTCAGTCGTGCATAGCATAATCACTCATCAAAAGCTATTACGGATCTCTTATCCATCTATTAATTAGAAGTCCAGTACCAAAATCGTTTCGTCCATTACCTCCACTACAAAGTACTATGTAATCCTTACTGTAAAATATCCCTGAACATTTGGTTGCGCATATCAGCACTGTTGCTGCAGTGCTATGTCATGCCAGGTCAATTGTGTATTGGGATATCGTGTAGTATCAGCGTAAACATCAATTGGAGCAGCGGCCTGCAGTCATTTCCTTTGGGTCAAGTTGGGTATTTGAGTAGTGTTACTTTTCGCTTGTTCCATTACTGCGAGCGTATTGAGATGTGTGGCATACTTACAGTTTATGTTTACAATAAGTTACTGTGAAGTTTGTATGGCACTGTACACTGTTTTCTGCCCTGCACATTTACTAAGGCACTACGCAGTAATGAAGGCATATTAATTCGCAAGCAAAATGGTGGATGTTTCTGTGTGCATTGGTTTAGCACACGAAATAAGGCAATCAGAGCCATTTCTCAATTAACATATATCTAGGCTTACTAAGCGTTAGATTAAACGGACCAAATGGACTGGGGTTATTTATCATGATCTTCTTACTAATGCTTTTATGCTACCATAAGTTGAGAAAGGAACATAACATTTGAAAAAAAAAAAGTTCCTCTGAAATAGTCCGAATACATTAACCGCAAAAATCTGAGAATCAGTATCTTTTGAAAACATAATTTCTTTTAGACTGCAAAGATGTGTAGTTCTATGGCGGAGCCCATGCAGGCTTTAATAGCCGTTCATTAGAATACTGTTCCGTATTTGGCTTATTTATATAGCGTCCTATGCCCCTCTCATTGCTAGTAACATAGTTCAACAACATTTTGTGAAGTGGGAAGGGAAGTAATGGATTGTATTACAAATAAGATGCTGACTAGTGGTTAAAAGCAAAATGCTTCTAACACGCAGGGAAAACAGATTATCGCAGTTTGTTTTCGTTGCATGGCAATATCGCCCCGTCTGCTTATGCAACCATACCTGCGTAACCTTATCTGGTTAGAACTACAGTTACTTATGAAGTGGATGACCGCAGTTGGGTTTATAAATCTTACAGGAATGCAATGTTAGATTTATATTGACTGGTATTCATGTTGAAATCATGATGATGGGTTCTATATCTTTCAAACAGTGTGGAATTTTAAACTTTGCTATGGTTTTAACGTAATTTGCGTCCTACAAAGTTACGTCATGTTGGACGACTATGCTGTGTTGTTATGCTTAAACCATAAAACGTGGATATATTGATTCCCCGGATTGTTTTTGTTACATCCGCGGTGATTTCACTACTGTGCCTTTCAAATGGGATGCTGCCTGTCTTTGAATGCTACCAGGACAGCAACCAATCTGAATCCTGTGGTACTGTCATATTGTATTACCTGTAAGCAGATTTGACGAGCGCGAAGTGAGTCTATCTCTAGCAAACAGTATTTGCGCAATACAAAAATTCATAGTTTGCAATTAGTGAACCACCAGGAAGGGAGAGAATAATGTTTGTAACATAACTGTAAAATCCTCATATCTCTTAGCTCAAATAATTTTCGTTCTACAAATAAAATACTAATATTGTTGCGAACGCACAGCATTATTCTGGTAACTCACTAAACTATTGTTTGAAGCAAACACTTCTTATAAATTGCATACGTAGTCACTAGTGGCGTATGCTGGGATTGTGACTAGGGCTATCACTAGGCCTACCATATCCAGTCAATAAGGGATTGTTGATTAAATGTTAGCTTCACAAACAGTGCATTTAAATAAACTTTTCTTGAAACAAGCTGTTAAAACAATTTAAAAGAAAACAATTTCACCATACGTCTTTATATATACATGAATTCCAGCCGCCTTTCTTTGTGGGTAAACTGCGTTGTGACACTATCAAAAAGCAGTTCCTCGTTATGTCTTCTCAGTGAAACAAGAATGTCTTTTTCCACCGATAGAAGAGCCAAGTTGCTCAGACGAATTTGTCCTTGTGCTCACGTAAATAAGATTTTATTCGTTTCAAGGCTGAAAAACTCCTTTTAGCACTTGCTGTGGTAGAAGAAAATGTTAGAATCAGTTCACATAGTTTATAAACTTCACTGTACAGAACGTCAAGTCCATTTGATTTCATATAACTTGCAATGATTTGAACGGACTTGTTAGAAAATTCTTGAAGTGAATATAACAGCTTTAGTTCATTTTTCAAAAAGAGTATATCGAAATAGGAAACATATGGTTCTCTCAGTTCACGAAATAAATATGTTGGAAACATTCTATCGTAACTCGCAAAATGTTTAGAATCTAGTAACGCCAGAAATTTCAACTGTTTCTGTGAATCAAATCTTAATTTAGTTTGAGTTAATAAAGTATGCAGAACTTCATAGAAAATCCTTAAGTACGAGGAATGGGTTTCATCATTACGACAGTTTCTCTTTCTAGGTCTTTCTTCGTTCTCTTCATCAGCAATGCTCATAGTTTCTTACCATACTTCTTCAAATCCTGTATTTCTAATATTTTGCAGTGTGGTAATAAATTCATGAACTTTTTCCGTACAGTAACAGATGTCCATGCTCTTGTTTTGTAAAATGTCAGAAAGAATATCTGAAAAAGCAAAAACTTTACTGAACATAATCAAGAAAAAGTTGGTTCGAGTCTTTGAGAGAAATCGCATAAAGCCTGAAGCAACGTTAAGTTGTTCGCTAGACCAGTCCCCAGGTTCCTCTTCCATTGAAGTAAAGAAACTGATAAGATGACTTCTTGAGTGATGAACTGTGCTTGTAAGTCTGGAAGCAAAATTCCATCGTGTAGGTGCGACACTTGGCATTTTCTTTTCAGTAAAGGCTTTACGAGCATCTGTACGTGAAGTGGAATGTGAAGAAAAAAGCGGGTAAACCATTAAGAGAAACAAAGAATTGTCTGGTTTCCTTAATAAAATTCACAGATTGGGAAAGCATTAAGTTAAGTCTGTAGCTATAGCAGTGGATGAACGTAGCAGCAGGATATTCGGCTTTAATTAAAGTCTGAAGTCCAGAAATATGTCCAGCCATTACTGCAGCACCATCGAAAGTTTGAGCAACAACTTTTTTAAACATCCTAAACCATTTATGGTCCTTTTTACATACTCAATTAAACCACTGGCTGTTCGATCTGAACTCACATAGGTGAAATGCAGAAATCGTTCTTTGCAATTGCCTTCATCGTTAACATAGCGTAAAATAGTAGACATTTTATTTATGACATCAGTCGTTTCATCGTCCAACAAAACTAGCCTTATCAATATCTGATTTAATCTTATCTAATCTAACAACACTGGCCACGGCATCGATTAGGTCATTCTCTATAAGAGCCGAGATGCCTTTGAAAACGGCAGCTGTCTTTAGATGCTGAGAGAGTACCGTATCATAATTAGCCAGAAATTGTAGCAATTCTATATAATTGCCTTTATTTAATGACTCCTCACTTTTATCGCATCTAAACGAACATTCCTATTTTGCAAGAAGAACCACTGCATCAATCAATCTTTTGAATACATTTCTATTTTCCTTAACCTTTTCATTGTGCAAACTGTCAGAAAGTTTCCTTTGGTAATTTAATGCCTGGTCTACCCGTTGAGTTTTTTGTAATTTACGTCCTCCAACGTTAAGTCATATCGGACGATGAATGGAATGCATGAAATGATGCTCAAATGAGTCCAGGGTCCACAGGGCTTAGAGTTACCCGACGTTCGTCTTTCAGGATAAGGGAAACCCTGGAAAAACCCTTAACCAGGTAGCTCACCCTCACCGAGATTCGAATTCGGAACCTCTTGAACGTGAGGCAGACGCTACCGAGGCGGGTACCCGTTGAGTGCCGAAAGTTTTTAATGCCGTGAAAGATGTTATATGTGCTGTTGATCCTTTATGTTTATCCAAAGCTGTGATTAAATAAGCTAAATTTGCGAAACCCGCAGTATTCCAGGGTATTTTCTCAGTTGCAAACAACAAGCATGGCCAGCAATAAAGTTTATTTAGTTTGAATGAGCCAGACAGCCACTCATCCTTATCACAATTACTTATACTAAAATACCTTTTATAAGGGTTCTTATTTTTTTCTGTTCACAATGCAAGTGCAAAAGAGCTGGAGTAGGCCTCCCCTGTTTTATTATCACTAACTTATCTTCGTATTTAAACTGTGAGAATGGTCTTTGCACTAATTGTTTAATTGCACATTCTTCACCCATTTCGAACAATTAGCGCTAGCAACTGTCTTGGTACACTATACACTATGAAATAAACAATACTAATACGGCTGTTGAGGACCGCAACAACCACACAATATTTGAAAACTCGTTCATTCTTGCCCTTAACTCCACGTGCTATGCGGAATTCCAAAGCCAGTCGTGTCCGTACGGCACATTTCGGAGAAGCTCGTATGAGTCTAGCAATGCAAGGTTCCGAAGATTTGGCATGTTGAATCCTGCATTCCTTCCCCTGGTCCCTCACTGCCCCTTACCTGAGAAAAGGCTGCAACAGTAGCTTTCGAAGCTCTGCTAGCTAGCCCCTCTGTTCAGTGTTAGGGAAAGAGAGATATTCCACCCTACGCACTAATTCTTAATGGGGGGAAATTGGCTGGTATTGCAATTATTATTATTATTTCTTATTAATTTCTAGTTTACTTTAGATATGGGTTTCGGTGATACCTTTGATAGACCATAATATACGCCACTGGTAGTTACGCATAATTAGAGTTAGATTACTTCCGTAAAAACCCTGGCATCATGCATTGCTTACCTTAGGAGCGACTCTCACCACCGATGGGCGTGGCTTAGGCGGGAGGTGATTGGGGAAGTTCCTCGATGCCGTCCAGCATGTCGTCTGCACATCCCTCGAAAACGTAGCTCTCGGCTCTGCTGCTGCACTCATACTCAGACGTTGCTGAGTAATCACTTTCCGAATCACTGCTGCTACTGTCGTCATTAACTGTGATCGTTAGCTTTTCCACCTCTGTTTTTAGGAGACCCTCAGTTTTTATATATTTCTCTTCCACTTGGTGAACATGCCGGCAAACTAGACTCCATTCTGCTTCTCCTATTTCACCAAATCGCTGTTCGCACAAACGCCATACGTCTTCCGTGTTGAAGCTCACATTGCAAAGCCCAACCCATTCTTTTACATTTGCCCAAATTTTGTCTATGGCATTCAGGTCGGGATGGTACGGTGGTAAGCGGAGAACTACGTGCCCATCTTCTTCTAAAATTGCGTCCACAATATATTTCTTATGTTTTGACTTATGCAACTTTATAAGATCATATAGTTCCGCTTTCAGCATATGGCTTCCGAACGGAATCCTATGCTTAAACAACCAGTCTTGCATATCCTGCTTTTTTGTGTTCGCTGTGGGGCATTTTTCTCTGGTAACATTGTGATATGAAGCGTTGTCTATCACAAGAACAGACTTTTCTGGAAGATTGGGCTTTAGTTTTTCTTTAACCCATTTCAAATAATTTTCGCTGTTCATTTCCCTATGATAGTCTCCGCTTTTTGTGTTTGATTTAAAGATCAATTGCGCATTGGGAATGAAACCCTTTTCTGTTCCTGCATTCACAATAATTAATCTTTGTCCTTTGGAAGTAGGTGCCATATAACCCTGTGTACTATCGTCAGACCAAGCTTTCTTCTTTGTGTGCGAACTGTGTATATATGTCTCGTCGCTGTAGACAATAGGACGACCTTCCTGTCGGTATTTTGTTATAGCACGTAAAAATGAAACACGAGCACTTCTTATGGTATGCTTTTCAATTAGAATGCGTCTGTTCTGACGCGTGTTTCGCCATCGAAATCCCAGACGCTTGAACACTTTGAGCAAGCTTGACTCTCTACCTTTGTAATTAATTGTTTCTCTTAATTTATGTAACACAGATTTAACTGTAGGAACTCGCTTTTCATGGATGTAGAATTCATTTATAATCCTGCGAACTACACACATATCAAAATCATCGAGATCAGTGAATGGTTTGGACCTGTTTTTGTTTCGCTTTGGTGTACCGAATGAAGAGACTGAACCGCTCTGTATATCAATCATCTCCTTCTTTATTTTCTTAACCGTGGATAGCGAAACGCCCGTTGCGGCTGCAACACGCTCATTAACCTTATTCACAGGGATTACAAAATTAGCTCCGTCGGCTTCCCGTCGCATAAAATTTAAAACATTAGCTATTGTTTCTCTAGCTTGCCCTTTTACAGTTCTGCGATAAACTTTAGAGCGATTGGCTGCCATAATACTCCCCTTTTATGCACTGCAACACTCACAGACAAAAGTAACTGATAAGTTTAACAGATTTAGTATTCCCAACAAAGCACGTGATAACCAACTTCACTCGTCTAGATGAGGGAACACACTGACCTTTGCGCATACAGGTTGACGCATACGGCTGGAGTGAGGGAGAGAGGGAGGAACTGACATACATGAGGCGCAAGCGGATATTGAAAAAGGGCTCGCCAGCTGAACACCCAGAGCTTTTATGAAAATACGGCTACTCTACGCTCCCACCTTCAACCGTGTCTGCTATGTTCAAAGCTCTTGTTGCCAAATTGACTATTAAAACGAACTGGCATCAGAGTGCCATCTTTGGGTAGAAGTACCCTCCCGACTCATTGGGCAACTAACTGTTCCAACATTTCGCCCACCTAATTTGTGTAATAAATTACTACAAGTTCAGAGATGAATACAAAAGTTAAAGAAGCACTAAGGTCACTTAACTAAATGCAATGACAAAATAGTTTACAACAGACTTGCGCGCATCTCGGCAGCGTAGATGGTAGCGCGTCTGCCTTACGTTCAAAAGGTTCCCAGTTCGATACTCAGTCTGGGTGAGTTATATAGATAAGTACTTTTCCGGGGATTTCCGTTGTCCGGAAAGATGAGTATCTAGTAACTCTAAGCTCTATGTAACTTGGGCTCATTTGAGCATCATTTCATTCAAGGTCCGATTTGACTTAAAGTCAAAGGACGTAAATTGGAAAACAAAAGCAGCCCTTTCAAGTTCACTCCTCCAGAAGAAAGGTTATTATTTTAGTGGGTCGTTTGTACAGTCCATTACTGGATATAAGAGTAATTAGACGAATGAACCCATCTATTCTAGATGAGTACCCTCTACTATTCCACTGGGACGCATCAGAAGAAGAACATTATCATCTTTCAGTAGAACTAACCTTCCTCGCTGAAGATGTTGGGTGTGACACCACTTGGCACACTGCTACAGCTGGCTGAGGTAGTACGATGACCATTTCTTCCAAATCAGTTGACATGGTATCGCTGGACCTGCTGCCACCTTCACAATCAAGATGGAGATTCTGAAACCAATCTGATTCAGCAATGGATATTAAGGGCTCACCAAAAAGGAAGTGACCAGGTATCAAGGAGGCAAATTTATCTGGTCTGTCCATTAGAGGAGCAATAGGATGGGAGTTGAGGTATGCCTCAATTTGAATGAGAGAAGTTTGCAGTTCTTCTATGGTTAGAAGTCGGTTTCCTGCCGTCTTCCTCAGGTGACCTTCCAGAGATTGTATTCCTGTCTCCCAAATGCCTCCAAAGTGCGGAGTATTTGGTGGTATGTAGTGTCATTCTATCCCTTCTTGAGCTGTGAATCTTATAAGCAATGAAGTGTGATTCTGAGATTGGAAGACGCGTGCATTTCATTAAACTTCCTGTTTGCTCCTATGAAACAGGTTCCATTGTCACTACATATATATTTGTATACATTGGCCACGTCTTGCAATGAAGCATCTCAACACAGCGATGAAGGCATCATTGGTCACGTCAGTGTGCGCGGTCCTAGTGCACATGCTCACAAATAATGGTATATAGCATTTTCTAATAATGTTTCCACTTAGGTTTCCATTTTTGTATGTATAGGTCCGCCGTAGTCTACACACACCGTGAGAATGGTTTTCTGGGAGTTCCTCTGACCACAGGCAAATGCCCCATGACTTGGGTAATAGTGTTGGACTTTGAAGCAATTAATACACTTAAAATCACCTTCTTAGTAGTAGAATGCCCTTTTACTATCCAAAATCGTTGCCTTAGCGAAGCTAATATAAGTTGTGGTCTACCACAAAGTAGTCGCAGATGTCCACCCCTAACTATCAGCTCTGTTATGTGATGCTTTGGTTGGATTATTATGGGGCGTTTTCGATTAAACGTGCTCCAGAATTCTGCAATCTTACGCCCACCTCCAATATATTGTCACGGTATAAGAAAAGATTGAGATTCAACAGATTGCTATAATAGGGTAGTAGTTTCTCTTGTTGAAGTCTTTGGATCTCTTGTGAATATGAAACGTGCTGGACGGTGGGAGTAATTACCTTCAAAGCATTGCATAGTTCATTTGTAACCAAAAGGCTAGATATTCTTGAAGCCCCTTCCTTTGTGTTGTACACAAATCTGAGGTCATATGTAATCACTCGTAGCACTTTATCCAAGTTGAAAACCGACTGAAGTTGCTCTCCGGGTTTACATGAATAGCTGTTAAGGCTAGCCTCTCTCTCTTCTCCTTTAAGGCACCTCTTCATCCTGAATTGAGTTGTCGAGGGTTCAAGTTGAAGGTTCGCTCGAAAGCAAATAAGGCTCCGTCCACCTGATGCAGCTGCCTTCGAGCAGGCGTGGCTCGAGTCCAGCAAGTTAGGCCCTGTAGCAGACGCCGATACCATCAACCATTAAAAAAATTTAAGCACGTGAACACAAACCACAATGTTCTCTTACCATCAAAGGGAAAACCACTTGCGAATAAACTTAATAAAACCAAAATTGGCACAATCAGTACTGAACATGTTAGTAGGCAGATTATAATAACGGAGGGACTAATAAATATTATGTGCATGGCAGTGACGATGTCAGTTGGGTCTCTCCGCCGTCTGTTGAGGTCGCTGTAAGTGGGACTTAGGTCTTGGCTTTCAGCTGTTTCCTATGATCAGTTTTTTGTGGCTTTTGTGAATTTATGTCAGTTGTAGAAAGGCAGAGTGCTATTAAAATTAGCCTTCTTTCTTTCTTTCTTTCTTTCTTTCTTTCTTTCTTTCTTTCTTTCTTTCTTTCTTTCTTTCTTTCTTTCTTTCTTTCTTTCTTTCTTTCTTTCTTTCTTTCTTTCTTTCTTTCTTTCTTTCTTTCTTTCTTTCTTTCTTTCTTTCTTTCTTTCTTTCTTTCTTTCTTTCTTCTTCTTTCTTTCTTTCTTTCCTTCTTTCCTTCTTTCTTTCTTTCTTTCTTTCTTTCTTTCTTTCTTTCTTTCTTTCTTTCTTTCTTTCTTTCTTTCTTTCTTTCTTTCTTTCTTTCTTTCTTTCTTTCTTTCTTTCTTTCTTTCTTTCTTTCTTTCTTTCTTTCTTTCTTTCTTTCTTTCTTTCTTTCTTTCTTTCTTTCTTTCTTTCTTTCTTTCTTTCTTTCTTTCTTTCTTTCTTTCATTTGTTAATTTTTACTTTTCGTATCATAGCGGCCTGTGGTGGAATTTTATGCAAGTGTTTCTTTTAAAAACCCTTCTAATGCCTTACTTTTCTCCAATTTGAAAACTGAATTAAAACTTAAAGCTTTCCCGTTGAGTCACTTGTTCATCTACTGGCCACTTGTTTGTTATGGAAATACTTTCCTTCCATCAAAAATAACTAAACTGAATGGAACTGGTCATTTGATCCCTTCTTTTGATTTATTGTTAAAATATTTAACCTTTCCACCGGAAATCAATGCGCCAAAAATTACGGAGAGAGTGTTTTCCCCCCTTGAAGTTCAGTTCATTTGGCTGGGGATCAAGATAATTCCAAGGTTACAGGAGCAGTATTCAGTTGTTTACTTTTACAAGTTTTATTATGTATGTTTTGAGTGTAAAAGGAAGGTTTTCACATAATGAATAGTAAAACTAATGAAATTTTTCTTCTGAACATCTTATATATTACCTACAGCACAGAATACCGAAAGGTAGAGAAATAACAACTGGAAGAAGTTAGTAGAGTAAATAGAAAACTCAAGAAAGTAAATAAGACTTACTTTTTATGGTAACGTTTAATCATGTTATCACAGTTTTAGCTCAGAAAAATAATCAGTGTTCAATAGTTCTGGAATAACTGGAGTGTAACAAAATATACAGACCTTTTTTTACAATTTACGTCCTGCGACGTTAAGTCATATCGGACGACGGCTGAAATGGGTGAAATGATGCTCAAATGAGTCCGGGGTCCATGGAGCTTAGAGTTACCCGACATTCGTCTATCAGGATAAGGGAAAACCCCGGAAAAGCAATAGCCAGGTAACTCACTCTGACCGAGTTTCGAACTCGGGACCTCTTGAACGTGAGGCAGACACGCTACCACCTACGCTACCGGGGTGGGCATATAGGCCCATCATGCAGTAGTTTAGTCACTCTTGATATTTCGTAGTTCTAGTTGCAGTAATACAAAATGAGTGATTTAAAGAAACATTTGTTACGCCAGTGTATTTTAAAGCCGACTAAATATTCTTTTACCTATATATATATATATATATATATATATATATATATATATATATATATAATATATATATATATATATATATAGCCCAATATAGCCACTATTAATATTTTACTCAAATCACATGTACTGGTTTTATCAGGATGCAATGTAAAATCTGTTGAAATTGCCTCTAATTATATTTCCTATACAAGCACTTCCGAAAAAGAACTTAACTGGCCAATTTAAATACAGCTATTAGATAAGCGCAATGTAGCATTGCAATAAATTATACAATGTTGCCTAAAGAAGGTATACAAGAAACATTTCTTACTTCATCCCTGGTATTTATTTATTTATTTATTGTTATCTGAAAAGGTTCCCAGAGCCATAGCTCATGCTAGGGAACAGTACAGTTCCAGTATTCACTTGGAAATGGAATATCAACATCATAAAGTGAGTTTCATGAGACTTTGATGACATATGCTGCAGTTACAATCAGATCTTAGTTTCTGCTCTACTGCAATAAGCGAGAAAAAAACTCTGAAGAATGAATACATAAATCCTAATGCATTTCAAACTGGTCCTGCGTTTTCTGCTATGTCCGTGACTATAGACAGCGTGGTTCTTGCCATGAACTGATGGCTTCTTACCATATGGCTTCATTAGAATTTTGTGAAAAAAGGCTTCATCACCACGAATGGCATACTGATTGTTCAAGACCAGTTTCTGGAATCACTGTCGGTCCCTGGATATTATATTTTTACAAAAACCTTCTTCATAAATTGCTTATTAGATATATTCCCGCTTCACTTACTTGACCGTATGATCCAATATCAACTTACATGAATTTATATTGAGCATCAACAACAGCGAGCAACACTGCGAAAAGCGACCTTTAACGTTACAAAATACACGTGCACTGCTCTTGGGATATTTAAATCGTATATTTTTTATTATCAATAGTTCCAAAATATAAGTGGATAATGCAAGTGCATGAGATAACCTTTAGTAATTATCTTGAACTGTGCTTCGGTTGCCTGTGACATCCTTTTTTTTTTTTAAAAGAAATTAACCTTATTTGTCTGCAGGAACTTGGACACTGTTTTTTAAATCCACGAATTAAGAAGTGTTCTAATTAAAAAAGCCAAGGGTGTAAAGTATTTACCTGTTTCCAAGTGGCTAAAGTAAACAAATAATATAGTCAAAATACCAGCTACATTTTTAACTTAAAGATACACATCTAGTTGGAAATATACATGCTTATAGTACAACCAGTTTTAATTGTAGATAACATACTTTGCACTTAATTATAACTAAATATGATTTTGCAGATTATGAGGTTTACAACACATGACAGAATTTAAGAGATTATTATACCTAAAAACAAATAAATATTGATCTGGAGCACCACAAGGAAACCATATGAGCCAGTAAGACTACAGTCCTAGTTTCTTGGACAGTAAATCTCACTTCAAAGATTATGAATAGTATTTTAATATCCCAAACCATATTCAGAAATTAATCATTTTCCCATGTGCATTAGCCCAGTATGCTTGTGTTTTATATACATGCTTATTTTACTTATTAACTATATGTGTGGTGCAACATTATAAACTTCATTAAGGAAAGATTGGATCGAGTGCGATGGCTCAGGCGGTTTCGTCTATGGTCCACATTCGGGAAGCTCGGGTTCGATTCCCGTAGCCGACCTACCGGACCCATGGGTTTCTTCGGGGGGTTTCCCGTGTTGCTAGGGTAATGCTGGGTAGGTTAATTACATCGTCCGAATTTCCTGTCCCTCCATTTCATCTCCATTATCACTTCATATCGTCATATGGTCTCTTTCAGGGTAGAAGTACCGGCGGGAGTCTCGGAGGTGCATGGCAGTGTGATATGCTGTGAGTAAACCACTTCCTCCTTCGGTAGATCGCTTGCCGGTCTCCGGAACTGATTACTGGTACCGTCTTCGAACCACAGTTGGGGGCGGGATGACCATTGTCCTGGCCTGTCGGTGGAGATTTCCATCTAAGTAAAATGTAGGAACCCTGCCCTCTGCGCTATAATGGCTGCTTGGGACGGCCGCCTTCTGTCTCCCCTCGCCTTATCCTTCCTCCCGGGGAAGCCCTGCCCGCCTCGGTAGCGTGGTGATAGCGTGTTTGCCTCGCGTTCAAGAGGTCCCGAGTTGGAATCTCGGTCAGGGTGAGTTACCTGGATAATGTTTTTTCCGAGGTTTTCCCTTATCCTGAAAGATAACTCGGGTAACTCTAAGCTCTATGGACTCTGGACTCATTTGAGCATCATTTCACCCATTCCATCCAAAGCCGATATGACTTAACGTTGGAGGACGTTAATTGAAAAAAGGGGGGGGGGGGGAGAAAAAGTGGCGATGCCCTACTTGAGAGCATAAGGTACAATATACCAGGACTGGTCGCAATGTCGAATCCCCTCCGAAAAAATAGGAGAAAGTGGCCGAGCAAAGAGAGGAAACGGACGGTGTCCAGAGTCCCTATTCTGAGGATAATGCATTCGAATTTTTTCCCCTGCAGACATATCTGTAGTTACTGGCTCCACAGAGAATGCCGCCCTCCGTGATCTAGCGGTAATATGCTACAGTCTGTGAGGTTTAACTAGTCGTGTGCCTTTTAGAAAGAGAAAGGAATACTCACCGTCTCACTCTATGACGTAGCAGGCAAAGCAGATTCGCCAGCCAAGCATGCATCAGTGGTGGAGCGCCCTTTCTCCACTCCGTCCGATTGTTGCTCATCCCCCGATTTACAGTCAGAAATTTCAAACCAATCTACGGTTTCTTCATCCGATTCCAAATCTTTTAAATTTATAACCAATCTGTCTGTAATTTCATCTATCAGACATTTTCCCCGGTAAAACTGTTCAATGTTTTGTACATGTTCACACGCCCTTTTCCAGTTTTCTGAGGTCACTTTTCTAATCGCATTAAGAAACAAGGCTCTTTCAGCGACACTTTTAAATGAAATATTATGTTTGGCATCATCATTCTTCACTTGTGCCCATATAAGTTCTATAGCATTAAAGTCGCAGTGATAAGTTTAATTAGTTCGTATAGCACCGGTTTTGTTGCTCGTGTATCAAACTCAATATTCCTATAACAAAGCTATTCCTGCAAATGGAGTTTGAGTGAAAATGATGTGGGTGCTTTATTAATTTCTATGGAATGATAAGGGGCATTGTCCATAATGATGACGTTATTAGACGGGATGTTAGGTAGTAATGTATTAACAAACCAATCCTTGAAAATATTATCCACTTCTTCATGGTAGTCTTTGGTTGAATTTGACTTAAAAGTTAGTAAAGCATTAGGAATAAATCCTGCTGAACATCCAGCATGTTCAACTATAAATCGCTGCCCCTTGCCGATTGGTGTTTTAGAGGGAAATCACTTACATTTTCATCAGCGATACACTTCCACACCGTATTTCTCGTATGGTTTATGTTTACCCACGTTTCATCAAAGTACACTACAGGCCTACCTGTAGATCTCAGTTCTTTCATGCGTCTTAAAAATTTAAATCTTTTAGAAACAATAGCCATCCGTTCCATTAAAAAGCGTCTTTCTTGTGCATTTTTACTGTAACTGATATTAAGCTTTTTGAGAATTTTTCTTACGTACCACACGCTTCCTTTAAGTAAGTCTTTAGCTTTTGCAGCCTCATATAAGTCCAGAAAACTAGGCAGAAAGTCCGTACGATACAGCGAATAGATTGCTCGCTTAATAGCAGCAGCGGTGAATGAATCAATTTCTGTTTTTCGTGGCCTTTTATTAGGGCGCTTTTTGCCTGGTGTTTGCAGTCTACCACCTCTAGCTTCTGCATTTTTGTGCCCTTTAAATTCATTGGACAGAACGAGAAGAAATACCTGTAGCAGCAGTTCTCTCAACGATACTCGTCACTGAAAACGTTGGCTTTCCACATTTAAAAGCTTCACGTTCATTACTGAAGAAACTGTGAACTTTGACTACAATTTCACTAGAATCTGATTTTAGAACTTTCCCTCGAGATCCAACTTGAAGCAACACAAACACAACTAAAACCACAAGAAAATAATTCAACATTATATCCATATGTTGCAACAATGAATATATTGTGTGTGTCGTGGAAATCCACAAAACAATAAATTCACAGTTCTATCGCTCATATGCCACTGACAACCTTTAATCAGCAGGCAAGGGAGGGGGGGGGTTGCGAGCGTCTACTTTCCATGAATCACGACAAAGCAGTGGTTGTTGACCCGCCCACGTGTGCTAGACAAGAACAGCATTCTATGTTAGACAAGGATAGTAGAGAATATGCCATCTTAAACCACACAGACTGCAGCCTCTAGTACCATATTCTCGGGATCAAATCCAGCTAGTGGCATCAAAATGCTTAACATGGCTTCATTCGGAGCGAAAGTAAAGCCGGTGGTCGCGTGCCGTAGATTTGGCCTGATAAAGAGACCTCGGAACAAAGTTAAGCCGTATTTCGCGCCCAGTATAGAATGGGATGCTGAGAACCACAGCAGCTAAAGATTGTCTATAAATAAAAACTCAATTTAATATCTCTAGAAAGGAAAATCGATCTGTGTCGGTGTTACACAGAGCGTCATCGTCCAAGAAACGACATATAGTCTTCCAATCAGAGGGGGATGCACTAAAAAAAGTAGATTTGGCCTTTTGAAAGATTTATATTCCGTACGATGAGGCTCTTCAAAAGCCATACAATTTAGATATATTTTTTAGCCTTTATTTGTGATGCAGATGGTCATTTTCTGAATTAGAAATAGTAAATTTAAAAATATTACAATTTGTTGGGAAAGTATAAGTAGATTGTCTATGGAAGAGGCTAAGATAGAGGCAAATAACCAAGTAGAGTCCCACACTTATGACATTTTGTTGATTGTTCTGGTCAATCGGTGATGATGCAGAAGTATCAGTTCAGATGCTCGAGAATTATAAGCATGATAGTCTTTATTCCTTTTAAAACAATGTATATTATTATGAATAAAAGGTGCTTGGATGGAAGTTATTTCGTAACGTGGCCCTTATTATTAATGTTGTATGGTATATTTAGTGTCTGGTTTAATTCTCTTCCAGATGTAGTGAAACAACATTTGTTTTAATCTGAAGTATCTGCTCCACAACTTAATGCTGTTGTCCATCAGGTGTCTCCTACCCAAAACTTTATAGACATCTGAACTACGATTAGCAAACATAGGTTGCACCTCAGAATCTTTCCTACAACTTTGCTCATTATAGATTACGTGTCTGTTAATTCATCAACCAAAAAGGATCCAATTCCAAACCATTTTCTTAATTGCTATGTAGCTTTTTCAATCACTCTTCAGTTATGTTACTCAAAAGTTTGGCATTTTCAGTTCAATTTTCAAGGAAAATATAACTGAAAACTGAACAACAGGATCAAACTGTTGAGGTTGAAGTTCTTAGTTCGGTTCTGTGGTTCGGTTCAATTCAGTTTTCGGATTGGTGGAAAGAAGCTAGGCTTCAGCGAAAGTCCGTTTTGTTGGTGCCACTACAAGGGGTTTTGTATCAAATAGTTGGTACTCTGCACAGATTATAATACCTACTCTGTGACAGTCATTGTAATTGCGTCCAAGTATACAGTGACAGAAAGTGCTGCAGTAAATTTTGTATGTAAATCAGTGTGTCAAAGCATCTGTTCGGAGAAGTATCATATGTACGAAGACGGCGAAACAGTTGTGGGATTTAGTGTATCATGTTTATGTTGCTGGGAGCTTGCTTAAGTTACTGTGTTTAGGTGAGTAAAACATGATTATAAACGTTGCGGAGCCACAACTGTTGCTAATTGGTAGCTCTCAGAATAATAGCGTTTACATGGATGTGTTTTCTGTCTTCTAGAACGGGGAGGTTTGAGCTGTGATGAGAAGGTATTGATAGAATAAAATTGATGCTGAAACTTTTAGAAGAGCGTTTATATAAGGGCTAATGTAGCTGCTAGATCCGATTAAATTGGTGTGAAAAGCTAAATGTGTGAGACGGGTACGTAAAAAATGCGAAATAAGCTCGTCCACAAGCAATGCGTAGTATCTTGTTGGGTTAAGTTGCTACTTAGGTTCTAACTTTTCTGATATTTAGTTTCCTACATACTAAATGCAAGTTACAAAATGGGGCGGTAATAGCCATACATAATACATAATTTATTTTTGCTGTGTGTCATGGATATTTACGTTATTTCACTTAAAATTGTAAGTTTAATTTAATCACTAGTATTGCAAATGGATTCATTTAACTTAAGTGATTTATTTACTGTTAATTAACTAGTATTAAGCTCTTCCTTCCATTACGTCCCACGCAATTTTTTTCTAAGTTCCGAAAGTTCCGAACTCGCTTTCTATATTGCGTCCTATAAGAAGTCGCAAGATACCATAGAAACGATTATTACTTTAAATACCCTCTAAACCTTCAAAACAAGCACAGCAATTCATTTGGAATAAAACCTATGTCCAAATGTAGTTAACCTCGCACTCGTTGATCTCGGTAACAGACAATTTAGGTTGCCAATATTGCTCCCATATTCACTGCTCTTTGTTGCCAATGTTACTAGTGTACACTAGTCGAGGAAGGAACTGGCAAAAGTTTTCACTTATCTAAAATGTAAGCTAACATTTTAACTAAACCTCAGGGCAAAATTCCCGGACCTCTTCAACCAACTCTTGAAATGGATTGGCTTTCCTGTTTTTGCAGTCTTTGTACCACAGGTACTCTATTGTTCATGGGTCCATGAAAACCAGGCTGTGATTTACAGTTAGGTGGGCTGCAAAACTCTCAGTTTAAGCCATTGCATTCACCCCAACAGTTGGTGTGCATTGTGTTGACAAACTCTACATGCTCCTCAGAGCACCATCTCTACAATCATTGGGGCACACTATCATCTGAACTTTGTTAGTGACAGTGCCAATCAGCCCAAGGATCCAGTTTCCTTCTATGATGCAGCTGCAATAGTGCATCCTGCTTTCAGTTTTGTATTTGTTGATGTGAACAACATGCCTGGCACTGTCTATTTTGCATCTGTTTATGTATGTATTTATTGTCCACTGAGGATAAGCACTCCTCCCAACAATAGCTGAACCTGTTAGATATTGTTCTGTCTTATGTTTTTGTCTCCTTTGGAACAATGGATAACAGGTTATTTGTATGAGAATGTTTGGGCATAATCGAGTATAACTACAAGCACATGTGCATGTGATAACCTTGACTTCTTGAACCAAGTGTCCTTGTCTACAGACTGAGAATTGTTCGTGCTCCTGCCTGCATGAAAATATCTTGTCTCCGATCCTGTTTCCTAATGGGGTGAAGGGCAGCATCACACTCCCATTACATATTAATTTTAATAAACTTTTGTCAATTAGGAGCTTTAAGAGCTGCTCCTCATCATGACACAATGGTGCAACATCAACAATATTAGCAAATCTAGCCACAGCAGTGAAACACAACTTAAACTTATAAAGTTTATATAAGAAGTGGTGATTGAACAGGATATTCATTTTCAGAGTAAATGGTAAAGTTAACTTACTTCTAACGTAGTACATGTGCTGCACACATATAGTTTTAATATCAGTGGCAAGACTAATGTTTGGGACTTTAGGAGCTTCAGGTTCTGTCAGCAACTCGTTTCAGTTGGTCTGATGGTCTTAGAAAAAGTTTTTGTGGGATGTAACAGAAAAAATGCTCATAATATTATAGCTTGTAATATCTTCACTGAGCATAGGTACTGGCATCAGCTACAAAAAAGTGAAATTTTTTATTTCCAGACCTTCAGATATTGAAAGTGCAAGAATTAGTTGTAAAGGTTAAGAATATTGCTTAAATCTGAGTCTGCTGCAGTAGGTAGTAAAATTACATTCATGCCAATTCCATTTTTTTAAATTTTATTTTCACAGTTTATTTGGGAGAGAAAATGTAGGTAATGGGTGCTTTGGAAGCCTCCCTTGGTGCTGAAGAGACTGAAGATCACTCTGGAGGCACGGATGATGGATTGGGATAAAATGATCAGAAATGTAGAGGAACAAGAGGTAAGGTTCTTTTAATAACTTGTATTTGCAGAACATGGTGCTACTGTATCCATTGTTATGCTTTTTGGCTTAGAGCCCTCGACCATGGGCTTTGCTTTCCAAATCATGAGTTTTGAGTATCATTTCCACCAATATGGATTTTTTTTTTATCAATGTATATCAAAACTTCAACTTTGTATTTTGCATACTGCTATCAATAAACCAGCTCATTTTATAATATGAAAGTTATGAGCTTAGCATCTATCATCTTCAGTATATTCTTGGATACTGTGAGGCAAGACATGGGGTGCAAGTATGTGAAAATTCTATATGCAGCATACAGTGGCAGTACATATGTAAAGAAAACAAAAGGCATCGGCTAAAATTAATTATAGATCATGGCATAATAATTGAAGTATACCTGTGCCATTGCAATTTTGTGATTTCTTGGTTTCTGCTAGATTTAGGAAGCAGATTAAATGTTATCTGTGACAACAGCATTGCAGGAATCAGACTGTGTGATTGAAAGCTTTTCTAGACAATGCACACTTTTTGCCATAGCAAATATTACACTTTTGTGTCCTCTGGCATGATTGAGGCTCAAATTTATTTATGGAGAGCTGTTTAACTGCTATGATTCTCAGGTTCCATTTTATATTGGACATGAAAGAATGCTTAATTTTGCTCAGAGGCCTCTTTGTTAGACTTGGGCTCTTTTAAATGGGACCACTGGCTTTACTTCCCTTCCAAAAATGTGGAGGTTTTTGCACCCAAACAAATCTATTGCCTTTAATCTAGACAAATCATAATCATGAATGAATTCAACTGCTCATATAGCACCTTGGTAGACTGGTCTAACTATTGTTGCACAATATGCATAAACTGGGCCCTAGAAAATCAAAGACCCATTGGATGAGCTGGAACAGTTGTAGAAATAAATGCTACAGTTTGGGCTTAGAAAATACCACTGCAGGTGTCACATTGAAGGGCAGTATGGGTTTAGTAGTGTACAATGCAAAAGGTGCCTGTAATCTCTTCCTTGTACTGGTTGAAAACAGGGACAGGGCAAACACTACTGGCTTTAATCCAAGACTTGATTTGACCTGAAGTAACAATAATATTAAAAGTAATATGACATTTAAGTTAACTGATGGAAATTAATCGTTGCTTCACACTAGCCGTGTATAGGCTGAGGTTTTGGATAGATAGTCAGACTGAAAAATTCAATGGCATGACTGGGATTTGAACCACGGATCTCCTGGTAATATGATATGCTTCAGGTTAAATGCTTCTGAGTACCTCAGGGTAATCAATTCAGTTTTGTAACTACCAGTGTAGCTGGTGAACTGCAAGAAGAAAACACATGAGAACTGACAAGACAACCCTTTTCCATACATACCAACACAGTGGAACAAATGAAAGTCCACAACTACTTATTCCTATCTTCAAAAGAAGAAAGTCGAACTTCACAGGTTTCTTAGAGTATATCTTTTAACATGCTTTCTCCATGCAGCACAGTTTACATAATTTCTCTTTAAAAGCAGTTAAAGGACTATCCACCACAAGTACAGTGCTATGATATGTCCTTCAAACCTTATATTTGTTGTATTTCATCATAAATTTCCAAAGATTTACACAGAAAAACAAAAAAAAACAAAGCAAAATCATGTTATACTTGCTTCAAATTTCAATTATTAATATTTTTTTAAGTTTAACATAAATCTTTAATACTGTTAATAGTGAAATGCAAACATTGCCATGTTTTATTTCAATTGAAACATACATGGAACATAAACATAGGTCATTAATGTCCATAGCTCACAAGTTTCCAAAGTTTTATGCAAAAAGTAACAACAGAAAGCAAAATATGTGTTCCGTCTTTATTTCAGTCTGGTATTATACTGCTTATCACATGTAGAAGCAGAAGAAAGATCATGTAAGGAATGAATGTACACATATTACATAGTTTAGGAGTAGGTATGATCAATAAGACAAATAACACATCAATTCTCCCTTTTTAAGATACTTTCATATATACAAAATGCACTGGAACCAGGTAGAGCTATAGTTAAATGCAACAGGCCCATGACATCCAGTTCATATACGTACCTAACACATGCTAAATTTCAATAATACATGAACCTTCATCTTGTTTCTACACATCCACTAACCCACTGAAATATAACCTAATACAGGCTGTATGTCAGTAACACAGGTTATATTTTATACTAGGTGACCTTGTCATCAATTCATATACACACATAAAATTAATACTGGCTTAATTTCGATAACCTATGGTAACCCGGGTTATATTAGGATACCACAGGACACTGACATTAAATTTGTTTACACACATTAGTTTAACTTAACATGGACTATATTTTAGTACTGCAAAAACTTGTCATTCGTTTCACTTTTAAATAAGGGTATAATTTATCATATTTTAGGTTAAAACTGATTATAATTAATTTGCTATTCTTACTAGCATAAATCACCTACTTTTAAATAAAGATATAATATGTCTTACCATATACATACACTAACCTAACAGGGGCTAAATTTTGATAAAACAGCACTGTCATGCCTTACATGTATACCCACTACTGTAACTTAACCTAACATGAACTATGTTTTGAAACTCAGGAGCCTGTTATCTAGTTCATATGAGCACATGACTTCAGCTATATTTCAAAATCATGCCTGCTCTGCAGCATAGGTGGTAGCATGTCTGCTTCAAATTCAAGACGTCCCACATGTCACTGAGTTTTCTGTTATCCTGAAAGATGAATGTTGGGTAGCTCTGATCACTATAAACCCAGGGCTCATTTGATCATCATTTCACCCATTTCAATCAACATCCAATGTCACTTTATGTTGGAGGAAGTTAATTTAAAAAAAGTTTCAAAACTACAACATCCTATCGCCTTACTGTGTTGTCAATCCGGGAATGCTTAACATAGGTCATAGACTTCAATTTCTCACAAGTTTCCAAAGAATTATGCAGAAACGAGCAAAATCACTATTGTAGTTGTTTCATATCTGAAATATTCATATTTTAATAGTGAAATACAAATATTTGTAAGAATAAACAATGCAAACAATAAAAGATACTGCAAATGTATGATGTGGTGCAGTCCTTCTAAATCATGATAGATGTATGAAGTCTGGTCTCCTTTCCTTTGTCTGTAATTTAAAAAATATTATGTAATCTATTTTATGTAAAGATGTAGGTATGCTAGGAAAGATAAATCATAAATCTACATAATCATAAGATAAAAAGGTGTTCAAAGTCGGAAGGTTTAAAGACCTTAAAGCAATAAAAGTTTGTACTTTTCATAAATCTTTTTATTGGAAACATTAATACAGTAAAGACAGTTTTTACAAATGAATTTGCAAGTTTACAGACACATTTTGAGACCTGAATTCCAAAATAATTTAAGTTTTGATTTTTTTTGGGGGGGGGGGGGGACTTGAATTAAAAACATTTTCATCTGTTCATTTGCTGTGAGTGTTTGGCTAATGCCTTATATATATGTAAGCAATTTTTTTCCAAATTGGAGATTGTAAATTTTAAATACACATTGCAATTTGCAATGTGTATTTGAAAGTAGATACTTGTAAATTAACATTAGAATTCTGCAAAACTAATACTCAAATTGTATGAAGAATAAGAGGGATTAAAGAAAGGTAAAAATCTTTGTCACTTTGTGTTTATTATTAGTAAATCAAATTTTATATATGTTACAAAGTTTTCTTTGTATTAAACTGCCACTGCAGCTGAAGAAACACACCTTGCGAACCAGTCTCTTAAGTTATTTGCAAATTGAGTTCAATGATGGCATTCCTGCAATTGCAATGGTCAGTGTACTTGCTCTTGCTCTTTAAAATATACCTCAAAGAAGTGGAGGGAGAGAGGACAAAACTTATCTATTACTGCACATAGAATTACAGTGAAGGAATAATTATAAATATAAGTCTAAATAAAAAATTACTTAAAATGTACAAGTTGTAATATTATCAACTTAACATATAATAACTGAAATTTCTCTTGATAGTTTCTCTGTCTATACATTTTGAGGCCAAGTCAAATCTCTCTAAATGGTTCTTAAAATTTTCATGCAAGTGCAGTCATATTCAAAAGTAATGGCTATCACTTTAAAAATTTAGCATGCAGCTAAAACTGTTCCGGAAAATTACTGTTTCCAGGTTAGTTTCCAGTTTAGGATATTTAACATAGAAAACAGTTCTATTTTTAAGATTTCTTTTTCAGTTGCCTTGATGTCAGTATATTAGGATTCTGGTGTAGACAGGTTTTACTGTTTTTTGTTGTAAGTCATGATTTTCCTTTCACAAGTTGTAAGATGTATTTGTTACATCTAGGTTATTTTTTAATATCCTGATCATTTACAGAGATGCAGACTAAATACATTTTAGAACCATAGATCTTTTGCTATCCATTCTAAAGTTCTGACCACATGAGCTGCCATGGCAAGATTAAATTTTCTTTTCGGGTGATCCCCAAAACCGGTGAACTCAAATTTTGAAGGTATCATACCACAAATATGAGTGCCAGTATTGCAAGTATTTTACATTTCTGAGCTTAATAATTAACCATCACTAAGTTTAACTCTGCAAAGCAAAGGTTTATCAGGTTACTTAAGTCAGATGAGTAGATTTATTGCATTACAGATATCTTGCTATGGTAGGTCAACAAATATATTCTTTATTACTGTCAGTATACTTGTACAAGCTTCTGACATTGTCAGATATAAAATATACTACGGTGCGTTGGCCATGGTAGCTCAAAGGTTAAGAGCGACTGGACGGAAACCAGGAGGTCCGTGGTTCAAATCCCGGCCATGGCATTGAATTTTTCATGTTGACCCTATCCATCAAACATCTTAGCCTATATACGGCTAGTGTGGAGAAATGATTAATTTCCATCAATTAACTAACATATCTAAAAGTTTACAATTATAGGATATAGAGCAAAATATAAACAGTATAAAAAACATATTTACAGATCATAAACTTTGTACAAACATTTATCCATTAAAAAGTATTTTAATTTGTTTTGAAATTGCTTTGTTCCATTTAATGCTTGAATTGATTTTGGCAGTCTATTAAATAAAATCTGTCCCATTATAAAATCATCTCTATCAGTAGATCATTCAGAAGTACAGTCTCTAAAATAGTCATTGTTGTGTCTGGTATTATAATTGTGTACATCAGCAGTCTTCAAATTTACCTTTCAACAAAAAGAATTGTTTTATATACATGTAGTGAGTATAGTGTGAACATTTTGTTTTGTTTGAAAATATCTACACAAGAATCAGTATTTTTTAATTAAAAATTATCCTAATACACCTCTTCTGTAGAATGAATACTCTGTCCAGATGTACCCTTGGACAACTTCCCCATATTTCAATTCCATATGATAGGTATGGGAAGATAACACCATAATAAATACTTTTTAGTAGATTGGTATCACCGATTGGCTTAAAATGCCTAATTAGAAATATTGATTTACTAATGTGTGTTTGGAGGAATTTAGTAACAGTGACGTCAAAATTAATATAAAAATTATTTGTGGTTGGTTTATTGACACTCGTCACTTACTTTTTCATATATTTATGAGAGACTAGTTTCAAAGGCCCTGGCCTCCATTTTCAATCTCTTCCCAACTGCAGAGTCTAGTCTCTCATAAATATATGAAAAAGTAAGTGACGAGTGTCAATAAACTCAATAAACCAACCACAAATAATTTTTATATTGATTTACTAATTTTTTTACATAGATAATCAATGTGACTACACCATGTCAATTTATTGCTCATATAAAGCCCTAGGAATTTATGGCCACTTATATCCTTTACGCTAGAGTTATCTATCTGTAGATTGATGTTAAAGTGAGTCTTATTTGTCAGGCTAATTTGCATTAATGTGGTTTTTTTCCATGTTGCATTTGAGGTTGTTTTTGTCAAAATAATTTAACAAACATATCGAGATTTAACTGTATTGGAACACCACAGTGAAGCGAAATAATTATTAATTTATAGATGAGTCGTATTTATTACACATCTGCTTCACTTACTTACCTATTTTGAGGACATGTTTCGCAAATCATCGTTTGCATCTTTGGCTCTTATGCGACTAGAGCTTGATCCAGTGGTGTGGGTAATTCTGGAGTTGCTGCTGGCATCTGTTGATTTAGTGATGAACTTAAATGTGGGATTTTCTTCTGGCGGGATTTCAAAGTTCATTAGTTGGTTTTTATGTTTTTCTATGTATATTCTCTCCCATATGACGAGTTCACTATGTTTTTGTACATATTTTAGTAATTCGGTGCTATCTTCAATTTCATGATTTTCAGACCAGAAATGAGCTGCTATTGCGGACTTATCAATATTTTTGTATCTTAAATGCCTGAAGGGTTCTTTCTTTCTAGTCCCTATGTTTCTTTTTGTCCTCCCTATGTAAATTTTTTCACGGTCTTTACACTTAATTTTGTAATTGCCTGACTTTTCCTCTTGGTTTTATCTTATCAGTATTATTACTGTTAAGTAGGTTTTTAATGTTTAATAGTTTATGAGGTCCATTGTCTCCCCCATTATTTGTTCAGCACATAAACCTGGTTTGATGTTATTGGTTCCCGTGTGTATCACCAATATGTTTGGTTTATTCTCTTTTATGTTAATCCTTTCAACTTGGTGCTGCAGTTGACTTATCGTGATACCAGGGAAACATCTCACATCATATTCTTGATTTTTGCACGCCTGGCCCGAGAATTTTAGCATCGAATCTCCTACAACCAAAACTTTGTGTGTTTTCCTTTGTTTATTTTCGACGTTGGTCTCCAGTGTTTTACCGTTTCCCTCTTCTACTAAGCTTGTGTTATTATCATTTAATACTTGGAACCTGTTGTTCCAAGTATGGTAAGGACAACCAAGGGTTTGTGATTAAGTTTAGAGGTGTACAGTTTTAGACGTACTTCTGCATATTCCAGCCTTTTTTTGGACAACCTGTACAAGAACTTGTCCTGTCATAATGGGAGACAGTATTTTATCTTCTCCTGCAGTCCTCTCCATATTGAGTAGTACAGTTAAGACCTGACGGATACTGGTATGGCTACAAGATCTGAAACCTTGCTGGACACATACATTGAATAAAACAATGCTTGCTTTGGAGGTATGCTGAGTTACTGAAACACAAACATTCCTATTATATTTTCATACTAATTTAATATAAAGTGTATTTTGTAGAACACTTGAGTAGGGAAAATTACTACTTAATACGTTTTTAAAATATTTTCAATATTTTAAAATAATTTTCACAATTTTATAGTGTTTAACATTTTACATTTCACAAAAATTTTTTCAATGAAAAGCTTAATTATTTTGCTGCCTTTTCAGTGTCAAAATACCACATTCCTTCAAAATCACCAAAGGTGATATTAGTATAATAAAAGTTATGAATACCAGTTTCATTCTGTACAGCAAAAGTGTTATAGCAATTGAAGAAATCAGACTAAACAAATTCAGAAATATTAGCGGAAATTCCACATTATTGGTATTTTCTATTATTTTTAGATGTTCTAACTTCAATGAAAATGTTTTTATCTTTTTACAGTGGTTACCTATATTTTTATACCTTACAAGCATAAGAATAACACATCAGCTTGCAATGCTGAAAATGTTAGCAAACACCTTGAACAATTTTATAAACTTTGAAAGAGGTTGTGCAACATAATATTAAAAGAATCTTAATGAAAAATTTCCAAACAGTTCCAAAAGTGGTGAACTTTTATCAGTAATACTTTAGAGCATATGATTTTAGAAAACAAATTTAACATTAAATTAAGCATTAGAATTTTGTATGGTAAAGTCATGCATGAAATAATACTTTAGCAGTTATGAACATGAAAGAAGTTTCTACATTTCACCTCTCTAAACCTTCATGCTTGCCTGTAGTGTAAGCTAGGTTTTTCTTGACCTGCCTACCTATGCATAGGTTGGCCTAGACAAGTAAAAGTATTTGAGCCTTGGCATTGAGCTTTTCTCAAGTCCAGTTCAACTTTCCAACTTAATGTTGGTGAGAAATTTCCTTGTGATTGATAGTTGGGAGGTGCATTACCGGTTTGGAGGGGCTTGTCAGGTCGCTGACCAGTTAGGCAGTGAGAATGTCGTCAGAGGCAAGAAATCATCTGCATATCAACAGCTTCGCTTCCCTTGGAAATTTAACATTGTTTTCACATGTATGTACAGATCTGATTCTTTGCTGCAAGCATTTCAGTGAAGCCAAGCAATGTAAATGTGGCAACAGCATACCGAACTGACCACGTTGCAGCAGAAACTTCAATCACAAGGTAATTTCTCACCAACAATTGTGTATACACGTGGCCAGTGTGTATACAAAGAATTCTCACAATACAAATTAAATATGACATATGTTCACAAACTGCATAAATATTTTCAGAATGGTACTCCATTCCATTGTGTAAGGACTATGATACAATGAAGCACAAAATTAATATAATTTTGAGTCTAATACTCAGTGCTCCACTTATTGCTAGTATTTACCTAGAACGTGTTATGTTAGGATCTTCCTAACATCAGCTGAGTTGACAACAGCTGATGTTAGGAAGATCCTAACGAAACATGTTCTAGGTAAATACTAGCAATAAGTGGAGCATTGAGTATTAGTTTGACTTCAAAATTATATTAATGGTACTCCATGTTCAATTAATCCCATGGGATTTTGTTTCTATAATCCATTTTTCACTAATTTTACTACTTTTATAGATAATTGTTCTATCAAGTTTATAATCTTCCTGCCTTTGGTCCTTCATAAAAGACTAATCACTGAATGTTGTGTTGCAGACATTGCTGTCAAAGTGAATGTTGGAGTGCTGTTGAGTGTGTATTGCTGTGGATACTGACATGACGTTTGAGTGCAGTGGTTACACTTTTCTGTCAGACTTTGATTCTGGAAATTTAGCTAAAGTTGAGCTAGCTCCAAAGAAGACGAATCCAACAGGTAACTTGTGTTTGAATCTTTAACTTGCCATGTTCTTAGGCATAGGTTGGAACTCGAGTTCCTTTGTGACTATATTTTGCTTATGTGTCATAAAAGGTACTAAGGAGTGTAAACAAACAATTTGATTAACATTAAAAATAGCATGCAATTTTCAGATTAATTGCTTATGACGGCCTGCAGTATCCCAAGCTGGCATTAGACATTGAACTTGTATGTCAAGGTTTTTTTTGTCATTGTTAAACACAAAAGAGGAATACTCTAATCCTTTGAATACCACTTGCATGAGTTTGGAAAACCAACATACATAAAACACTACCATACCCTCTATTAGGACATTCTTAATCTCTTCACCACTGTACAGAAACATGTAGCACTCTAAAACCCTTTCACTAGTTGTGTACAAAAGGGTTTCTCTAAGTTATGTATATGGCTAGAAGCTGCAAGGATTTATTGTAACATATTGTATTTGGGGTACAGTTAATTATACATATAATATCCATTACTTAATGCCAACTTGAGCTTGATGTTAAATGCAATTTTGTATTCCTGTATATCAAACATTTTAATTCTTAGAAACATATTTTGAAAGCGTTGTTCTCATCTTCAACATTGGTCCAATTGCTGATGTTGGTTTTGTTCAGCTCCCTCTTTAACCCTTTCACCGATATGGACGTCATATGACGTCCAAGTTAAAATGCCCCAAGCCGATATGGACGTGTATAGACGTCCTGCGCATACATGCATTTAATGCTCATGTAACGCCAATTATTTTAATCTTGCTGTTTTACAATAAATTTAAATTAGTTCTATAAGGAATGTAAACGTATCCTTAAAGGTTTCTTTTTGAATTGTACACCTCCAAACCTGGATAAACACCCAAGGGCACATCTGCCGATTCACACCCAATAATATTGGTTTCCTTGCGAACTTCTTTTTCGCAACACACTACACATTTTCGAAATGGTTACAAGTTTTTTGGGTGTGGGTGGTATACTTTTAGGAAAGTGTTTTCTCTCAAGTATGAGGGATGATGTGGTGAATTTTGCTACCCCCTAGTATAAAGAGGCCTCTGAGTATTATAATACTCAATTAGGTTACGAGTTCTTTATACGCGCAAGTACAGGTAGATGAATGTCTTTTACAGCTCTGAAAATTACTAAACAACTGTGCATAGTTACATCCAGTGGTATAAAAATACTTTTTTTTTTTACCATTTAACTCTTTTCCGTAAAGAGGGATAGCTGGTAATAGCTGATCCGTATGACGCATATTTGACTCGCCATTTCCCCAAACAATGGAGTAGCTAACATGCCAGCTGTAGACCAGTACACGTCACTGCTACGTATGTCCTAAAGATCTCCTTCATAATCGTACAACAAATCTTCCAGATTTTCTACAGTAATATCAGAAGCCTGTACACATCATACCCAAGCTAATTTATTTGCTACATTACCGGGATAAGCCATGGTTAACATTGAAATTTAACAATTTCAAATGTGCCATACATTTAGCTCTTGATAGCTACAAGAAATCACTCTGAACAAAGAGAGAGTATAAATAACTGAAATACAGAGCGAAAACTGCTGCATAAGGCTACTAGAAACCTTGGTTGAGAAACACTGTAATAACAGATGCTGACAGAGTTTTCATTCCAGTGTGTGAGTGTGTGATGCAACATATTCTCGTCATATTATCGCTTGGCACAGCATAAATAAACTAAACTTGAACCTGAGAAGTCGCTTACGTAGCTATACATACATACTATGGCTCGTATACACACAAAACAAAATGATTCACATATTAGGCGCGTTCGGCACAAAGAATGGCTTTTGCTACAGTGAAACAAAGTAGTGAAATTTCAACAATTTATTAATGTAGTCTCTACTTTATTGTTACTGTAGATTTATACTGCCCTTAATGAGTTTTAAACCAGTTTTTGTTTCATTTAAATAGCTTAATAAATACGGAAGATACGGAATTGTATTTATTTTGCATTTTTACAGCATTTAACAATTTAAATGTCCTGTTCTGTTTATTGGGTATCCGTTGCCGGCCCCTGAAGGGTTTAAATGGCCATCGGCGAAGCGGTTAATGATAGAACAATGAAGTTGTGGCTAAGACAGTTACATGTTATGGTTTCAGAATTCAAGAGGGCTCTTGTGTTTCCATACTAGATGTGTTTCCAGACCATGAGCTGGTGCAACCTGTTAAGTTTTTAAGTTTTGGATTTGGTCAGTGTTACCATTTTCTTTTTAAAAAAGTTAGTCACTTAGATCTGTTTTCTTGTTTTAACTAAACCTTTCTGCTTTTTAGATTTTTCTCTATTTTTCTTATGTAGAAATTTCCACAATATATGCAATTTGTTTGGTACAGTCTGTTTCTTTTGGATAGGCTGATTAATGAGCATTTTGACTTTAATGCTAACTTTTTCTCTGGATGCTTATTTCCTTGGATGGCTTTAGTTGCTTTTGCTGTATATAGCTTATTATGTACCAGTTTCCTGTATTTTTTCCATGATTGTTTTAAGTTCTATGTTATATTCTGTTTGCATCAAGAGGACAAGTCAGCAGTGGCAGCACAAAATCATAACATTAACTGAAATATCAAGCTCCTGCATAACTTAAAATGCTCCACTGCACTCATGACGTGGGAAACTATCTTGGTATGGTAACACAAAGATCAACTTTGAAATCCCTCCATAATCATCTTGATTAGGAATTTCTTTTTTTCCACACTGGATGAAGATTGCATGAAACAACTCACTCCAGCAATCAGATACAGATTGAAGATATGAACTACTACTGAAAACTGGTTGTCAGCTATGATTTAATTTAGTTTTGCTTATATTGAATTTTGTTGCTCAGAATTTCATTAATCATAATTGCACATGTAGTTAGGCCTAATGTTACCATTTTTCTTCAGTTTTCAGCTTTTTAGTGTATTTTAAGTGTTTAAAAAACAGTTATTGGTCACAATGTTTATTTTTTTTTTTTTTAACTTCTAATTCTGAAGGAATGCTGAAAACAAAAATATTTTCAAATGTTTTAGGAACAACTGGAAAGAACAGTCCAGCAGAGGAGCTTCCAGATTTTGAATTTAGATTGTGGACTAAGCCAGATTGTGCAGGCACAGAGTATGAAAATGGAAACAGAACTTGGTTCTATTTTGGCATTAAAGGTATGCAGATATTGTTACACCAAGTAAATGACTAATTTAAATTTGATATAAAACAAATTTTTATTACTACCCATCATTAATGAATTTTATATTATTATTATTATTATTATTATTATTATTATTATTATTATTATTATTATTATTATTATTATTATTATTAATTATTATTAATTATTATTAATTATTATTATTTATTATTATTTATTCACAGTTTGCTTCAGAACTGAAAAGCTTTGTTTGTGTCACTAGCGTCCCAAGAAGGTTAGAGTAAATTGTATAACCCCCACCAGTAAGCTGATTTTCCAGGTTATTTCAATCTTACCTTAAGACAGGTAGAAACATTCAAATACATCTCGGATACTATTTGTAGTTGGTTTATTAATACTCATCACTTACTTGTTTATATTAATGAGAGACTAGTTTCAAAGACATTCGCCATCAAGAGGACATAAGACACATATTCAAATACATGTTCAATGGAACACCTGCACTGACTTCACCAGCAATATGAATGGAACACTTTTTTTTTCTTAATGTGGTACAACTGAGAACCTTTGTCAATGCACATGGGGTATGACTTGATTGGTTCATTATGAAATAAGCACAGATGCATGTCAGTGGTATTATGCAGACAATATAGAATGGAGCGAGAAGAGACAAGCCGTATGGTTTTCAGTGCTGATGCAAGGAAAATTGTAATGAAGGTGCTTTCCATTTGTGCGATAGAGAAAGAAAATAAGCAATCCATTACATCACTAACTTGTGCTTTGGACTGTGCTGTAGCTGGCGTCGGAGTACATGTGAGTACCATAAAACAAATTCAAAAGAGACCTTCTTACCACCCAAGTCGTGGTAAAACCAATAAACAATCTTCTGCGTTATTAGATGATTTTGCAAAATGTGCATTATGCAAACAGTAAGCCTTTCATACACATAAATATTAAAAACAGAAGCATTATTAACAGTGAAGTATTCTTCAGTTTTGAGTTTGATTTATGAGTCACTATGTTCACACTCATAAGGAACATGATGAAAAGAAAGGAAAAAACTCAAGATAATATCAAAAAAGACCACTCTCACACCACTTAAAAACACAAACTGGCAATATAGAAAATTACCTACCATCCATGGGCTTTTAGAAAATTTGAACGAATCTTCAAAAGACTAAACTTAAACCTAGCACCCCAAAACAAATTCAGTCTGAAGAACCTGCTAAATAAGCCACTAAAAAATTCAATCCCCAACACTTTGAAATCGGGAAGTTATCAGATAAACTGTGAAACCTGTGATAAAAGCTACATAGGAAAAACTAAGAGGAACTTGTTAACCAGGCAAAAAGAACACCAGAGGAACATAAAGTTGAAACAAAAAGAAAAATATGCAGTGTTACACCATTTTTTGACAGAAAACCACAACATTGGCCATAACATAAAACTGTTAAAATCTTTAAGTACACCCATAGAATTGGATATTTGGGAAAAAATATTCATAACCAAAAACCGGGAAAAAGTTATAAATTTTGAAATCCCGGCATTAAGTGAAATATTAAAACTTAGTGTCCCTAACACCAGATGGCAGAGGGATCGGAGCACTGTAGTAGTGGAGGAAGAAGAATGTTCATTTAGTCACCAAACAGCTGAGGATGAGATCGAATGATCTTGAAAACGTTTCAATTATACAACATTAGTAAGTGAAGTTGAGTGTAAACATAGTGTAAACATCAAACTTTCATACACAGTTGAAGAAAATTTGCACTTTCATGCAAAATGTGAACTGGATTTTAAAAGTTCTTAGTTATCCTTGTATCCAGTATTACTAGAAATAGGTTTTGGTTTTAGATGTGTCAAGACAAGAAAAAAGTCCTCAAAGGGATGATATCAGGGCTTGTCGTGCAAAGCTCTTAAGAGCCATGAAAAGGAATGAATAGGGAGAGAACCTCAAAGGTTCAACTGTTCAAAACCAACAATTTTTTCAATTGATTTGGATGACACTGTTATTAAATTCCTCCAAACATGCGTGTTCATACTTCATAACCAGAGAGAAGACAACAGATGATAATAGACAATAGTCGGACCTTTGAGGTTGAAAATGGAAGCAACAGCTCATGAAACTAGTCCCTCATAAAATAAAAAATTTAAGTGATTGAGTATTAAAAACAGACTACAAATAGTTTTGTCAATGATGAAAGTGTTTCATTCGCTTTAATTTATTTTAAAATACTTTGTTTAAAGAAATATTCTTTCATTACATATGTTGTGTAATTTGCCATCTTATAAACATGTCAATGCTCACATTGCAATAGCAACTTATCTAGCAGCAGCCAGCAGTTACATGTGATAAATGTGCTATAAACAATAATGATCGGTTGGTCGAAGTACAATGGAAAAACCGTAATCTCAAGCAGAAGGCACCAATATGGTGTAAAGGAAGTTGACTCATTCTTAAGGGCTACACAATAAGGATAGAACTACAGCAAATCACTTTTTGACTCAAGAGGGCATTTACTCTACATGGCTACAGGAGGTTTAAAATTCTTCTTACAATTTATTGATATATTGATTGTTTCAGTTTAGATTACTGTTTGTCACAGATCTTCAGTATTTACTAAAATGGGTTATACTCATGTGAATATTAAAATGTTGTCTTTGTTTTTCATCCTGATATATAAGCACTTTTGATTGGAAGAAAGTATTATCACATTGGCATTCCCATGACCTGCCAAGAGGTTGCATTGTCATTGCTGTTTAGTAGTGGTAGTAGCCACAGAAACCCACCTCCCTTTGGTGGACAGTGGCTGATGACATGATGCAGGTGCATGCTGTTCTTACTGTGCAGATAACATTTGAGACCCTTCCAATGCACTCTAGAAGGTAATTTGAGAAGTATCCATCATAGAAGCTTCTGGCTATGCCTGACAGGTATACAAACCTGTAGGACAGTATAGTAGTGAGTTTGTATGTTTTGAGCTTTGAGCGTCAGTTGACGAGTGCGGTTCCCTGGGGAGGAGTAGGTGCCATGAAGCAGTTCATGAATCAGTCTGTCAGTCGAGTTATGTGAGTTGACAGTAATGCATAGAAGTGTGGTACGTCCCGTGCTCTGTGGTGAGAAATCAGCAGGCCATGATACTGTGCAGGAAGCAGTTTGCAGGTCAGTAAGTACGGCTCTGTGGGGATGAATTGGCAGGCTGTGTAACAGGCAGCGAAGCAGTTTACATTTCAATTATTGCTGTTCAGAATCAGCGTATAGCTCCATGTAACAGGTGGATCTGTGTGTACGTGTGTACGTCAAAGATTATTAGAAGCACAAGTTGGTGCATGCTAAAAACATGTAAAGAAACATTAAACAGGCATGTCAAAGATGTGTATCTTGTGTAAAAGGTGAGATGGTAAATTAGTATTGTGCTATCAATTTTTTGACAGTAAATAACATTGAAGTGAATTTCATCTTTTGTCACAGTATATATATTAAATATCCTGTTGAGGCTTATTAAAGCATTTGGATCAATTTTCAATAAACTTGAAAATATAATATTGGACAGTAGTCGGGTCCATTCAATACACCTTTTATAAATTAATAAATCCATGGAATTTTATGTGTGTATAGAATTACTTTGATTGCATGTTCTGTGCAGGTGGTGTACCTCATGCATTGGTGAGATTAAACATTGTGAATCTGAATCGGCAGACAAAGATGTATAGTCAGGGAATGGCACCAGTTTTTCGCATAGTACCAGGTCATGCCATTTGGGAAAGAATAAAAGAAAAACCCACATATATGGTAAGTGAAACATTACTTTTAGGAACCTCTTACATTTCTTGTATTTCCTGTATATTACTCTGTAATTATGTGAGTGGCAATAGAATATTTTTAGCTGGTATGCTGACAAGGCAGCATGTGATAGATTTCAATAATTTCTGAATAAGGTAATGAAAGATTTGGTGTTGGAATTGGCAGAGATTGACTCAACCGCCCTCAGATGGTAACAGTGACTAGCAAACAATAGGCAAAGCCTCTGAAACATGTTCCGGAAAAATTTAAAAGTAAGTGTTGTTTAGTGTCATTAATCGACTCCCTTTAAATTTAATTTATCATAACAACACTGTTTTCAACACTTCCAAGAAAGGAATTGCATTCTTGTTTGCTTCATAGCTAAAGCAAAGCTCTCGAACAAGCCAATCAAGTAACTTCTGATGAGGAGGTATTCTTTTTCTGAAAAGATAAATTCCGGGTAATTTGAAGTGCTTCTATCCATAAACTCTTTAATGCAAACTATGATAATCCATTTATCACAATGGATAATCATAAGCATCATTCAGTGTACATTTATAACTTTCTGGTTAAATAAATCAGTTCAATAGTTTTGATATGCCTGAAGGGTGAGAAAAGTTGATCGCTAATCCTCTTCAGTTGAAGCAAAAATTATTGAAATCAAGTGAAAGATAACAGGGGTTTGCAACTTTTTCTATGGGACAGGTAGATAAATGTTGATTTGGAATTACTGGAGCTTATGACAGTGATGTGCACTAAATGTTACTGAGCCTGTTTTTTAACACATCACTTTTTTTAGTACTGCTGAGTCGTCTTTTAACACATCATCTTTTAATATAATTTTGAATCAAATTAATACTTGATGCTCCATATATTGCAAGTGTTTACCTAGAACACGTTTTGTTAGGACCTTCCTAACATCTGCAGCTAATGTCGACTCAACATTTGAGAATATTAGCAAGGTCCTAACAAAACACATTCTAGCTAAACATTAGCAGTATATGGAGCATTGAGTATTAGTTCAAATCAAAATGTTATTAATCTTGTGCTATTAAACTTTTAGTCCCTTTTTGCTTTTGGCCCTGTTAATCTTAATTGCTGTTTCTTTGCATAATCCATTTTCTGCAGCTATGTCTTATTTCTTTTAATTTACTGGTCTACAAAATAGATAATACTGCTTTGAAAAACGGAAATAAGAGAATACTAAAAAAGCATTTAGGGAGAAGCAGAACACACAGTTTGGGAAAATGTCTACATATGGAAAAACCATAAGTCTTCAAAAAAGGATACAGGTTGCGTAAGGATGTGAAATGGAAGGGTAATAGAAGAGAAAGAGGTGGTAAGGATATTTGATTATTTGGGGATAAGGTTGAGTTCAGATGGAAAGAACAAAAAAAGTTGTCTGTGGAAAAAAAGGTAAAATGACCTTGAGGGTGATAAGATCATGCTACGGTAAACTGCCAGATATAAATGTCAAATGGTTGGAGAGGATTTATGCGGCAGTAGTGGAAAATAGAATGTTACATGGATCAGTAGATGAGGCTTGGAGAGAGACTGAGTGCATAGATCCTTTTGTAAATATATATTGGATTACTGATAGCATCACTTAATGGGGCAGCACAATTGGAACTGGGCGGGCATTCTACTAAAATTAAAATCTTGTCAAGGGCAATGGAATATTTATACAGAATCGCTAACTTAGAAGATGGCAATATAATTAAAGAATGTTTTCATATTCAGAGGAGAAGTAACTGGGCAGGATCTTGGCCACAGAATATGAATGACGTGTTGAAGCAGGTAGGTATGGGTCTTTCTTGGATAAATGCAGAGTATGGGTATAGAGGCTTCTGGAAATAAGTTAAGATTAGACAATATTGACAGACAAGACATTTTTGCCAGTACAAGTGACAAAAGCTCACTGAGGTTTTATAGAGAAATAAAAATAAGCTGAGAGAGGGAAGGATATATAGACATATGTAATAAGTTAGGGCGAGAAGGTTTTCCTTGGGCGAGAACAGGAGTGAGAAACTTGAAAGGTATAGGTCAAGATAGGGGGCTAGATAAATGTCCATTGTGGGGAGAAGAGAATGCAGACTTCCATTGTATATTGTAGTCAAAGATATGGAGAGAGCAGGCCTGGCTACATAAATGGGACAATTTGGGGGGGGGGGAGGCAAAGTAGTAATTAGAAAAATTTTGTCAGTAAAAGGGGAAAAGAACAGGAGAAATATAGGGAATTATTTAGGGAGAGTTAAGGGGGGACGTATGTAAATATTCAGGGTCTTACATAAATAGCCATAACAGCCAAAGTTTTCAAGTTAGAGAACTGAAACTTAGTATACTCATTCAAGGTGATACAGTGAATATGCACAATTTTTTTTTCAAAAATTTCCATTGTTTATAACTAATGCTACGTATTTTTTCTGTAATCAGAGATATTTACAAACTTAAGCCCATTTTTTTGAAAATTCACATATGCTATCTTTCTGAAATTTTGTATGTTATTTTAAAACACACTAGAAATGAATTTGTTGGATTTAGATTTCTTATTGAAGCTGTATAGAATTTTTAAAAAAATGCTAATCATATGCATCCTTTAAAAATTAAAATATTCTTATATATTTTGTATCATCACATTCCATCTGAAGCTTAATGTTAAATTCTAGAACCAACAAAATGTTCATTGCGGAATAAGAAAGCTGTGTGCTAAATTGCATCACTGTAGTGAAGTAGTTTGAGAGAAAAATGGGTTGAAGTAGTAGAAAATGCAAGTTACAGGGAAAGGCAATTAAAAATACAGTAAGTATTAATCAGTTTGCCTTTTAATTTTAAGTCAGAACTTCCCATATCCATAGTCTGTATTCTCATTCTGGTCTTTTTCAGCCTTTCTTTTTAAATTCCTCTTCTGTCTTGCTTCTTTCTGCATTAATTTCATAGCTCTTTCTGCACCAGCGATGCGAATGTTGTCGATACTCTGCAAAATTGTTTCCAAAAACACACCAGGTTGATACCCTAACTGGTGCATAACTTTCTTTCTGCCAACATTCCCATCATTAAACACTATTGCAGCATCAAATGTAGCAATTTTCATCACTATGGAAGACACAAATGTTTTGGGACACCTTTTTCATATCAGACTGTTGAGGCTTTCATTTGGGTTTTGTGTCTCTTCATGGAGACATTTTTTTAGCAAGTCTGGGTGTGCTAAGAATTGGTAGGTGGGCTTTATAGATTCCAAGACAGCTGATGGAAGACTATGGCTATGGTTATATGGCTCATTTCTTTTCACTGGACAATAAGATTCATCACAAAGACCATGTTGTAGACAGTTTATGAAAAAGGTGGCCCACACTGCACGTTGCGTATTTTTCACATCTCCAATGTTTCATCTGATAGCAAGCCCATTGTAGTTCTGCAGTACACCTATTTTTTTTCTGTGTCAATCTTCCTTTTCCACCACTAGGTTTGCCATCTTTGAGCATTCTTCCCTTCATCTCCTGAGATAGTTTTCTCAGACGAGCACCCATTCTCTTCTGTATATGTCCAATGCATTCAAGATTTTCAATTTTTACATTGGGGCCATATGGGTAGCTCTCTAGTACACTTTTAAAAGCACTAGAATCACCATCACCTAGATATTGTGTATATCTAACCTAATGTTTTTCTTGTGACCTAGAAAATATCATGCCCACAGGTTCCATTGCACCACTACTGCCATTAAAGTTTTTCGAACAAGTTTTCTTGTGATTTTCCAGCCATTTTTCTTCAGTTTCTTTACTATTACCTGTTTTCCTATTTATACACACATGACAAAACTTGTTCGTAACTTGCAAATCTAAAACTTTACCTGTATCTACACTTATTACAGTTGAAACTCTATACAGAGATGTGTGGTCACGTTTCATCCATGTATTGTCACATGAAACACATAGATCAATCCTAATTATTTGTTTTTCTGTACTGTTATGAGCAACAGCTTCTTCAGCAGCCTCAGAATCAGCCTGTCCATATAGACTGGAAAAATCTTGTACAAACAAAGAATGAAGAAAAAGCTAAGAAAGAAGGGGGCATGGCTACTATGCAGCACTAGGGCATTTAAATTTTTTCAAGGTACATACAGACCACGTACAGTCATAATATTTTGGTGTTTGATAGCTAACACTATATACTATTTTACAAAACAATAAAAAAAATTTAGATTATTTGAACATTTTCTTGTACATCCCCTCTTAAAGAGAAATGTAGATTAGGTGAAATGGCAGAATGTGTAAAAAGGAGTAGAGGGCTTCCAATATACAAAAACCCAGGGTTAGGTGTATGGGGACCGAATTATTATTCAATAGCAAGCATCATGGTAGGATTTAGGAATATATGGACTTTTCCAGTATGGATTTTATAATTGTAATTTTGATTTTGTATTTCCATTTGATGATGTAAGAGGAAAGATGAGAAATAAATTACAAATTACATATGGAAAAATAGAAGGTGTTTTTAAATTTGAAATCCTGCCTAGGATCCTACTTTGTAGTTCATCAACCATCACCAAGGGCAGGGCCAACCATCATGTGGAGTGATGCAGGCAGTTTAACAGCAACTGAAAAAGTAATTCCTTTCTTGGAAGTGTTGGAAACAGTGTTGTTATGATAAATTAAATTTAAAGGAAGTCGATTAATGGCACTAAACAACACTTGCTTTTAAATTTTTCCGGAACATGTTTCAGAGACTTTGCCTCTATCCTCAGCCGGCCATCGACTGGTTCTCATTGGTGTAGTTGACGATATTTTGTCACAGGTCTCCTCTGATGGTGGTTCAAGGAACTTGCTGAACAAATCTTTCTGAGGGATGTCGAAATTGAATACTTTGTTCCTATTTTTTGAAATGAAGATTTGTTCCCATGTGGATAGTTCTTGTTTTCCTGATGTATGTTTTAGTAGTTTTGGTTCTGGATTTATGTTGTGGTTTTTCCCCCAAAAATGTGTGGCAACTGCTGATTTTTCTAATTGTTTATATTTTATGTTTTAAAGTGTTCCTTTGCTCTTGTTTCTAAATTTCTTTCACTTTAGAAACATAAAATATAAACAATTAGAAAAATCAGCAGTTGCCACACATTTTTGGGGAAAAAACCACAACATAAATCCAGAACCAAAACTACTAAAACATACATCAGGAAAACAAGAACTATCCACATGGGAACAAATCTTTATTTCAAAAAATAGGAACAAAGTATTCAATTTCGACATCCCCCAGAAAGATTTGTTCAGAAAGTTCCTTGAACCGCCACCAGAGGAGACCTACGACAAAATATCGTCAACTACACCAATGAGAACCAGTCGATGGCCGGCTGAGGATAGAGGCAAAGTCTCTGAAACATGTTCCGGAAAAATTTAAAAGTGTTGTTTAGTGTCATTAATCGACTCCCTTTAAATTTAACTGAAAAAGTTCCTGAAATATGTTTTCCATAAGAATAAACAAGTGATGTTATATTAGCATATTAACACATTGATATTGAAGGTAAATGTTGGCCAGAATGAAGCATTTTCTTATAGTTATACAGAAAATATAGGAGACTAAGTGACAGGTGAATGTTTATAAATGCATGTCCATTATGTTTGTGACGCATGGATCAATTAAATTACATGGCCCTTAACTTTTATATTTACATTTAGTTTTGTTATTTTAATATAAAGATGAAAGTAAAATACATGGCTTTACATTTAATACTACTTTGTTACATGATGTATCCAGTTTCACTATTTAATTAAATAAGATAGGGACTAACTGCTTGGTAAGTCTGAATTGTTTAATTCTGTTCAGTTGATTACAATCTGAAAGTGTTGAGGTATATTTAGGAAACTTTTGGGTGTCTGAGGTCTTATATTTGTCTGAGTAACTTCATTTGGCAATTCCGTAAGTACATCCTGAAAATCCATATGTGCAGCTGGATCTGCCATCGTACAACATAATTAAACTGTAGTTGAATGGAGAATGAGTTTCAGTTAAGGTAAACCGAAGATTAAAGCTTATAATATACAGTGAAACTTAAACCTAAACAAGGGTTTAAATGTCATTTATATACCGGCTCTATGTAAACTATAATCTATTAAAAATGGGATATAGGTCTAAAACAGTATTGTAATAATAGTTCAGCATTGAGGCTTAAGAGAAAAGGGTGGTTGATTCACAGTGAAATTATGTCTGTAGTAATGAATCTTTTTCCATCTGAGGTGTATGTATGTTAAAATTTGTCCTGAAGATGAAGAGGTGCTGTTGTTACAAGAGTTCAGTTTTATTTTATTTTTCAACAGGTTGAAAATGAAGATTTTGTGCTGAGCTTTAAATTCCGAACTCCTGAGAACATGCAGGCCATTACATATTTTGCATTTACTTACCCATATAGCTACAAGGATCTTCAGGATTATCTTGAGGTTCTGGATAAAAGATTCACCTCTATACATGGTAACTCTCAGTTTGGAAATTTATTTAATTCTCTATAGGTTTACTTGTTACTATAACTTGTTGCCATCACATATATAAAAATGACTAATTCAAAAACACATAATCACAGATAGTGAAGATATGATTCTACTGTTAGATGTATGAAAGTTTTGCTCTTCTGATTACTTTCAGGGCATTTTAACCAGTTTCTGTTTTATAATTAGTGTACTCAGCATTGCAGCACATGATTCCATTAAATTTTCATACACGATTGGTATACCAATTTAGGATGTTCATGAAAGCGCAATTTAATTTTTGAGAGTCCAAGAAAAGGAATAAAAGATCAATCCAAACATAGCAGAATCTAAAATTATAGCTTTTGTCAATTAAAATTTTGTTGGACTTCATGATTCAATTAATTATTGAGTCGATTTTGACACTATATCACTTATTTAATAAGGAAAATATCAGCTCCAATTCTCGACTTCTGGTTGTCATTCATTGTGGGTGTGGACTTTGTATCTGGTGGTTCTCTGTTCAGAACTGTTTTCTAAAACATTTAAATTTGGAAAAACTAGAAACCCCTTTACAATATTGAAATTTGGCAAGTGACATACAAAGGTTCATCCCATCACCACCAGGGACAAGGCCAACCATTATAATGAATGCCACAGTTAATGGAAGGGGAAGTGAGGATCAGAGTGAATAGCTCTTGAATCATGTTTTTGTTATTAAATAAGTGATATGTCAAATAATTAACTAAATTTAGAAGTTATAAATGTAAGGAATTAGTATGTATTACCATTTTTTTTGTATAATATAGTTTTATGTGTACAGTATCTGCAATTGTTTGCCCATTTTCTGGCTGTTACATGATATGATTTATTGAGTGCCAAAACAAATACATCTTGGGCTACCCCTGAGCTGGGTCCTGGCCCTTCTGCTAATAGGGCAGCCCTTCAACACAATTACCTACTTAATTACATACATAATTACATACATGTTTGTCCCTTTTAAAAGTAATTGCTTTTCATTTAATTTCTATACTGTGCTAGATTTTTCATATTTGCTAAAATTTTGTCCCTCTCTGTAAAGTGTTACTCATTTCTGCTATTTATTATTATTGTTCCCCTGTCTGTATTCCTTAACCTCACTTTTCAATGCTTCTCACACTTCACCACATTTGCATCCCCTTTCCCTATTACTAATTATTTAACTTCACTCGCACTTTGTACAGCATCATATCACGTCTGTTCAAATCTGTTCCTATACCTCTCGGGACACCATTCCAGTTCTTCCTTTCTACAATTTACCCATATTTATGACTTGCTGATATGTTCCTACATCTTGATATCCCTTTCCTAAATTTCGCCGCTTTTCAAATCCCTTGGATCCCTATACTTGTTTCACTGTGCTTTTCCCTGATCCCCACACTTTATTTGCTCATTTTCTTAATCACCTCGATTCGCATACTTGTTTCACACTGTACTCGACGTAATGCAATTACATTTTTTATTTTCTTCTTTGCTCCGCCAAACACCATTTCTGAGTATACCGAGATTCAACTGTATTGAAACACCACAGTGAAGCGAAAAATTATTAAATTTTAGATGAGTCGCAATTTTTACATATCTGCTTCACTTTCGTACCTATTTTGAGGACATGTTTCGCAAATCTTCGTTTGCATCTACGGCTCTTGTGCGACTGACGCTAGATCCAGCGGTGTGGGTAATTCTGGGGTTGTTGCTGCCATCTGTTGATTTAGTGATGAACTGAAATGTGGGATTCTCTTCTAGCGGGATTTCAAAGTTCATTAGTTTACATAGGAAGGACAGAAAGGAACATAGGCACTAGAAAGAAAGAACACTTCAGGCACTTAAGATACAAAAATATTGATAAGTCCGCAATAGCAGCTCATTTCTGGTCTGAAAATCATGAAATTGAAGATAGCACAGAATTACTAAAATACGTACAAAAACATAGTGAACTCGTCATATGGGAGAGGATATACATAGAAAAACATAAAAACCAACTAATGAACTTTGAAATCCCGCCAGAAGAGAATCCCACATTTCAGTTCATCACTAAATCAACAGATGGCAGCAACAACCCCAGAATTACCCACACCGCTGGATCTAGCATCAGTCGCACAAGAGCCGTAGATGCAAACGAAGATTTGCGAAACATGTCCTCAAAATAGGTACGAAAGTGAAGCAGATATGTAAAAATTGCGACTCATCTAAAATTTAATAACCATTTCTGAGATTTCTCCCTCTTCTCCATTTACATTATTAATCACTTTCCCTCCATCAATGCACACTTGATTTATTCCACATGCATTCTGGACATTCTGACTGGATTAGAATTTGGATTAGGTTTTCACTATGGAGGGGATTTGGTACATAGGCCACCATGCTGGGTCCATTGTACCTATGCCCCCAAGTGTGGCACCCCCAGGAGGAAGGATGACGCTAGAGGAGATAAAGGGTGGCCATCCCAAACAGCCACGACAGTGCAGAGGGCAGGGTGCTTACAGTTTACTTAGAGATTTCTCCCAACAGGCCAGGACAATGGACAAGCTCCCCTATTGTGGGACAGCAACGAGCCTCTAAGGTCCATGGCTGGCAGTCATTCGAGCATATCGTTCCCGCCATGCACCACCAAGACACCCAATGACACTACTACCCTGAAAGAGACCACCAGATGAGAGATGATGTGAAATGATAATGAAGATGAAATGGAGGGACTGGACATTCGGGGGATGTAATAAACCCACCCAGCATTCGTCTAGCGACCCGGGAAGCCCCCTGAAAAATCCCATGAGTCGAGTAGGCCAGCAACGGGAATTGAATGCGGGCCACAGACAAAACCGCCTGAGCCATCCTGCACAGTTTCACACTGGATACTGAAGTCAGCCGATAAAGTGTGCTGCATCAACAACATTCGTATGCTCTGTTTCTTGGATGTTTCTTATGCCAATTCTCTGCTCAGCCACTTGCTCATCAATCCACAGTTTGCCGTTTCGTATAAATGCATTGGCACCTTGTTTTCTCGGCATCTTCCTTTCTTCAATCAGCTTCCTCCTTTGTTCTCTTTATTCATAAGAAAGATCCATATTAATATAGATAGATGTTCCCCTTAGCTTTTTTGTTTGTTTTATTACTTCCGTTACAAATTCCATATTGCTGAATTTTGCCAATATATTTCTTTTGCCTTCCAATTTCCCAGTTCTAAATGTGTCCCGCAGTTCGAAGCCTCTCATTTTCATCCTTATCCTCCTCATTAACAGTTTTCATAACCCTTGAAATGCTCTAATTCCTTTTCATTCTTCTATCCCGGAAATTATTGAGTTCTGTCTTCTCATGAAGTCTATCATACTTTCCATTTTTTCCATCTTGGTTTCTACCTTCTCCAGCTCTATATTAGCCCGCCTCAGTAGTGTGGTGGCAGCATGTCTGCCTCACGTTCAAGAGGTCCCAAGTTCGAATCTCGGTCAGGGTGAGTTACCTGGATAAGGTTTTTTCGGGGTTTTCCCTTATCCTTCAAGACGAATGTTGGGTAAACTCTAAGCTCCATGGACCCTGGACTCATTTGAGTATCATTTCACCCAATTCATTCACCGTCCGATATGACTTAACGTTGGAGGACGTAAATTACAAAAAAAAAAAAAAAAAAAAAAAAAAAAACCTCTATATTATCCCACTTCCTCCATTCTTGTTTAAATCTCATTGCCAAACCATTATTTCTTGTAACTTCTTCCATCTGCTTTGCGGCTGTCATGTCACTTAGTTCCTTTTTCCTCAGTTCTTTGGGAACAACTGAACCGCACGTCTGTTCTGCTCTGTTGCTAGTTTAGTATTTGCTATTTTATGGAATATGTAGGCAAAATTTTATTTCTAGGGCAATTGCAAATGTACTATATATTGATGTATGGTGGATGTGTAGAGAAGAGTTAAAGTACTTGGTATTAGATAAACTGCTGTCTGCATTGAAAGTCTTTATTTCACAGTTGAAAATATGCTGTTGGAACAGTCTTCTGAGTGCCTTATCTTGCCTGTGGCTTTGGTTTGGTTACAGCTATGGAACGTAGAAGTCATAACATTCACTTATTTATATTTTTACCTCTAAAAATGTTGGGGTCAATTTGTCTCAAATTCATATGGTGCCATCAGATTAATCAGCCACTGTTGGAGATAAACATAAACATGTTGCAATTCTTCTTGGTGTTGTTGACTACTGTTTCCCTATATTTTGCAGCTCTTGTAATGTTTGAGGATTAAATTTATTTACTTTGTTTTTCAAATTGTTCGAAGGTAAAAATTGCAGTGAAATTAGAATTAGGGCTTGACTATTAAGCTGTTTTACAGCAATATACTTGATCTCATCAAATACATAAATTTGGTCATTACTTTACAATATTTACATTATAACAATATTAAATACCATTAGAAATTAGTCACATTACAATATATTCATGGTATTAAACAATGCTAGGAACTCAGCATGCATTTACATTATTTGCAATTTAATTATTACATTAACACTGACATTATGGATTTAGATACCTATTATGTGTTTCAAATGGGAAGGTGTTTGTCCATGAGCACTACTAGGTGAGCAACCAATTGGAGTCCTGCAGTGTTGTCGTATTGCATTCCCCCTATGTGGTGTATGACAAGCATCATATTAATCAATCTCTAATAAATACTATTCGTGCTAAGACAAAAATTCAGATTTTGCAAAAACTGATCCATGAGGAAGGAGAGTGTAATTTATTTAACATAACCATAAAACCCCCATATTTTTAGCTCAAATAGGTTTCCTAATACAAATAAAGTAGTTAGATATTATATTATAACAGTGCATTGGGATGTAAGCACTGTAATTAATATCATTATTGGTTGGCATGTATGCGTGAACGTATATTAGAAATTACTCAGAACTGAAATGTAAACATTTGACATGATGTGGTGAAAGAAATATGTACTTTGAATAAGCCAAGGTGTTTGTTAAATTCGATGAGAGGAAACGATACACTTCTTGCTAGTCTGGCAGAACATATCTGGTCACATATCTTTGTTTATGAATGGTTCGTAATCTCTATTTGCTTTTCAAAGCAGCATTATTCAGTTACTCTTCCATGATAAAGGGTATCAGCTGGATCAATGAGATGCGATTCACGTTCCCCCACCCCCTTACTACTGCTAGAACAATCCAATTGAGTTAATGTGGGCTCAAATTATGTTGCAAACAGAAATAATATTTTTAAACTGACTGGCGTTGAACGACTTATTTACAGATGGACTTATTCCTTGGCTGGAAAATATTATAAACAAATTTCAGGACTAGCTATGGGAAGCCCGCTATCACCATTTTTGGCCAATCTATACATGAGCTTTTTCGAAACACATATAACTAAAGCCTTCCCTCATATTTTTAAAACATGGTACAGATACGTAGACGACATCTTTGCAATAGTGCTCTACAAACAAATAGAAGATGAATCCTTTCATGGAAGTGTTGAAAACAGTGTTGTTGTATAAATTAAATTAATTGGGAGTCGATTAATAACACAAAACAACACTCACTTTTTAAGTTTTCCCGGAACCGGTTTCTGAGGCCTTCCCTCTATCTTCAGCCGGACATCGACTTGTTCTCATTGGTGTAGCTGGCAATATTTTGTCATCGGTCTCCTCTGGTGGCGGTTCGAGGAACTTACTGAACAAATCTTTCTGGGGGATGTCGAAATTGAATATAGCAAAATCAAGTATAATATCAAATATGCAGTTAAACCAGATAACCCAACCTTACCTAGACTTTATGGCTTACCCAAAATACACAAACCATCCATAACAATGAGACCTATAGTTAGCAGTATAAATTCACCAACATACAAACTTGCAAAGTGGCTAACAAACAAATTCAACTCATTTCCAAAATTCGATAGCCTAAGCATCAAAAACACCTATGATCTTATAGAACACATTAAGGATACTGAACTAAATGAAGAAGACACACTAGTCTCATTTGACGTTAAATCACTGTTTCCCAGCATACCAGTTAAACAACTCCCAACATTGATAGAAAAATGGCTCAAATCACTTGGAATGTCATCACTTGAAATTTCAGAGTACATCGAACTTACCAAATTATGCATAGAACAGAATTTCTTCCAGTTTCAAACAAAATATTTCCATCAAACTTCTGGTTTAGCAATGGGCAACCCCTTATCACCCTTCCTGGCCGATCTGTACATGAGTGCACTAGAAATAAGGATCACTAAAGGTTTCCCATGGATGTTCAAACTCTGGCAAAGATATGTAGATGACATATTTGCCATAGTGCCAAAAAAACACATCAGTGATGCACTAAAACTTTTAAATATTCAAGAAAAAAGCATCAAGTTCACTGTAGAAGTTGAAAAAGACGAGTATTTACCATTTTTAGATCTAAAAATAATCAGAAATAAAAATAGAATAAACTTTGGCATTTACAGAAAACCAACACAGACAGACAACTACATAAAAGCTAATGACTACAATCCAAGATCCCACAAACAGGCAATCTTTAATAGTTTAGCACACAGACTGGTCAACATCCCTCTCACAACAGAAGAATACAAAATAGAATACAACAAAATTATTGAAATAGCACAGAAAAATGACTTTCCCAAATCACTAGTAGACAAAAAAGTGAACTTAGCAAAAAAGAAGAAACTACTAAAGGAAACCACAACCCTCTCAGCTACAGAAACTAAAATGATCTTCAAAAAATTCACTTACCATCCATGGGCCTTTGATAAATTCAAAAAAGTCTTCAAAAAACAAAACATTCAACTAGCTCCAGGGAACCATTACTCCTCAAAAAACCTAATTTGCTCAAACATCAAAGATGCCATTCCATCTAAAAAAAAATCTGGTATATATCAAATTGAATGCTGTGACTGTAGTCAAATTTATATTGGAAAAACCAAAAGAAATTTAGAAACAAGAGCAAAGGAACACTTTAGGAACATAAAATACAAACAATTAGAAAAATCAGCAGTTGCCACGCATTTTTGGGAAAAAAACCACAACATAAATTCAGAACCAAAATTACTAAAACATACAACAGGAAAAGAAGAACTGTCCGCATGGGAACAAATCTTTATTTCAAAAAATAGGAACAAAGTATTCAATTTCGACATCCCCCAGAAAGATTTGTTCAGTAAGTTCCTCGAACCGCCACCAGAGGAGACCGATGACAAAATATTGCCAGCTACACCAATGAGAACAAGTCGATGTCCGGCTGAAGATAGAGGGAAGGCCTCAGAAACCGGTTCCGGGAAAATTTAAAAGTGAGTGTTGTTTTGTGTTATTAATCGACTCCCAATTAATTTAATTAATAAATAGATGATGCTTTGAAACTACTCAACCTGCAAGAACCCAGCATACAATTCACAGTGGAAACTGAAGAGGACTGTACTCTACCTTTTTTGGACCTTAAAATCACAAAAAGCAATGAAAAACTAGACTTTGGTATCCATAGGAAAGCAACACACACAGATAATTACATCAAAGCAAATAGTTTCAACCCAATTCCACACAAACATGCCACCATCAACAGTCTCACCACAGATTAGTAAATCTACCCCTCAGCCAGCAAGAATATCAAAACGAATACCATCAAATCTTAAAAACTGCAATTAAAAATGGATATGGAAAAAACCTTGTAGATAAAAAACTAAAATCATTCAAACTTCAAAAGAGATTAAAACAGATCACAGCTCTCACACCAATAAAACAAGAAATTAGGTTTGCTAAATTTACTTACCACTCCTGGGCCACAAAAAAGTTCCAAAAATATTCAAGAAATACAATATAACATTGGCACCAAAAAACAATTACAACATTAAAAACCTACTTCACAGTAATAATACTGATAAGATAAAACCAGAGGAAAAGTCAGGCATTTACAAGATTAAGTGTAAAGACTGTGAAAAAATTTACATAGGGAGGACAAAAAGAAACATAGGCACTAGAAAGAAAGAACACTTTAGGCACTTAAGATACAAAAATATTGATAAGTCCGCAATAGCAGCTCATTTCTGGTCTGAAAATCATGAAATTGAAGATAGCACCGAATTACTAAAATACGTACAAAAACATAGTGAACTCGTCATATGGGAGAGAATATACATAGAAAAACATAAAAACCAACTAATGAACTTTGAAATCCCGCCAGAAGAGAATCCCACATTTAAGTTCATCACTAAATCAACAGATGGCAGCAGCAACTCCAGAATTACCCACACCACTGGCTCAAGCTTTAGTCACATAAGAGCAGAAGATGCAAACGATGATTTGCGAAACATGTCCTCAAAATAGGTACGAAAGTGAAGCAGATGTGTAATAAATACGACTCATCTAAAAATTAATAATTATTTCGCTTCACTGTGGTGTTCCAATACAGTTAAATCTCGATATAATTAATTTAACTAAATATTTAAAAAAAATTGCATATAATATACAAATATTTATGTTGCAATTGTGATTACAATAACTGCATTATTGTAAAACTTTGGAAAATTCAGTTTGCGTTCCCTCAAGTCTACCGCCACGAACACTCAAGCGTGCGAGAGAGAAGGAAATACAAAAAGAGTGGGGATGAGGTGGCATCGGTGAAGGCTCTAACGCATCTGATTCGCTACAGGCAAGAACTCTTCCCATTTTAAACACATAATACTCACCTGTGTGAAAACTGTTGCACTCATAGAACTCTTATTGAGTAAAACATTTAGCCATTTATCCAGAAATGTTTTGAATTTATTAATGGGTATTAAGGTAATATAATCAGAATTTTATTATACATATGTAATCCTAGATTGTCACTTGTGCATTTTTAATAGACTTGAAAATGGTAAGTCTAAGGCTGAGTTATCACATGTTGTGTAATTATTTATTGTCTGGTAAAGTGTGCATTTCCGTAATTTTCTTTTACGAAGATTAGAGAATGATAAATATACAATCCTGTACAGTCATGAATTTAAGTTTTCGGAAAAACTGTTTCACCGACATTTATAATCTAAATTAGCAATACATCTAATCAACTTTTTTTTTGCCACCCAAATATAGTTTGTGCTTCTATGGACTTACCCCATAGAAGTGTACCATATGATAGTGTAGAATGAAAGAAGACAAAATATGCATATACGAATAACTTTTCACTAACATCATAACAGAGTTTGTATAACAGGAATATTAGGAATTTCATGAGCTAATTTGCCCTTATGCAGTTCGTAATGTACCCAGTAAAGATTTTTGTCTATGTACATTAATAGCAATTTGACGGATATATTATCTTGATTCTTTGAATTTATTTGAAATATCAATTCTTTACTAAAATTAGGTAAATGAGTCAATCTTGTATATACTTTTCTCCACTTACAAGTTTTTTTATTGAAGACTAGTTTCTGGGAACTTCTTCCCTATCCTCAGTTCTGTGGTTGACTGATGATTCATCCGGTGTCTGCAGGTGGCTTGGTGTCGTGCTGCCATCTAATGTTCTGGTAAGTTTGATGTCATCTATGGCAGGAATTTCAAAATTCATCAAGAGATCCTGTTTCTTCGTAATAAATATGTTTTCCTAAATCTGTAGTTCTAGAGGTTTCTTTGCCTGTTTGATCAGTTTTATTTCTTGTTTTATGTTGTGATTCTCAGACCAAAAGTGATGTGCTATGGCTGACTTGTCCATGTGTTTGAATTTAATGTTTCTGAAATGTTCCTTCATTCTTGTTCCTAGATTCCTTTTGGTCTTACCAATGTATATCTTGTCACAATCCTGGCAGCTCATTTGGTAAATGCCTGATAATTGAGTTTTTGGTGTGCTATTTTTTAGACGAAGGTTTAGTAAGTTGCAGATGTTGTCATTGTTCTGAGGGGCTAATTTTATGTTGAAGTTCTTAAATATCTTTTCAAATTTTTTGAAGTATTTTGGATGAAATGTAAATTTGCCATATCTGGGGTTTGGGTTTTCTAGTTTTCTTTAACGCAGTAATGTCCTTTAAGTTTTTGTTTCTTTTGTGTCTGTAGATCAACTTTTTGATGAAATTTGTGTTATAGTCAATTCGGCAATCTGGTGTATGTGAGTGTACTCCTGTTCATATTTTGTTTTTGTTAGCGGAATGTTGATTAATCTGTGAACCAAACTATGGAATACTGCATATTGATGTTGTACTGGGTTAAATGGGTTGCATTTAATGTAATTGTCAGCATGTGTTGCTTTTTTGTATATTCCAAATTGTAATCCCGTTGGTGTTCTTATGATTTTCAAATCTAGAAAAGGTAGCCATTCATCCTGTTCTACTTCAATGGTGAAAACTATGGATCTTTCTTGTAGGTTTAGCAACTTTATAGCATCCTCAGTTAGTCTTCTAGGAACTATAGCAAACACACCGTCGATATATCTATGCCCACATTTGAAAATATGTGGAAAGGCTTCAGTAATGCGTGTTTCCAAATTGCTCATGAACAGATTAGCTAGTAATGGTGAAAGAGGGTTACCCATGGCCAAGCCTGCTGTTTGTTTTTATTCTATATCAATTCTTTAGTTTTTGCTATGTTTATCTGTTACATACAGATAAACACAGAGACAGAGTATTAGTTTGACTCAAAATTGTATTAATTTTGTGCTTCATTGTATCAAGTCCTTAAACAACAGAATACAGAGACAGAGATTCGTGTTTTATAAAGTTGTAACCAATAACTCTTTCTTCTGTAGTAAATTGGACCATGACTGGACTAACACATGATCAAAAGCCACTAAAGACTGTTAGCTAATGCCTTTGTCATGTAGTATAAGTCAGGAGGTTGCACTATATGTGATGCTATAGTGGGAAGTAGAATCTCAGCAGGTGAATGGTGCATGCTGATAAGAGCATGGCTGCTTAATCTGATGACTTGTATAACAACGTGCAAGATTTCTATGATTATTGCAGCTTTTGTTTTTATGGCATATCATGCCTCTGTTTTGTTAACTTAGTTACAAACTGCAGCAGTAGTAAAACATCTTGTTGCCACAGTAAATTCACAGTAAGTGATTATTTCTGCTTTGTCAAAACACATTTATTCCAGTTGAATGCCTTAGTGCATTCAAAGGCAACTAACTCCAATGATTCTGTTTCTACATCACAAGCAAATATTTGAAGGATGTGGAAGAAGTATTGCAATAATACTCTTAAAGATTCCTTGTGAAAAATCTGGTGGTAGTGGTGATAGTATCTCTGATGTAGATGATGGCGAATATGTACAAAATAAAGAGAAGTAAGAATAGCAAAATGGAATTGAGTGAAAATATTCAGTGGTTTCAAATACCAAGCCTCCCATACCTGCTGTCACAGTTACTGCTCAAGGACGACAATATGGATGTGGACAATCATGCAACATAAGGAAGGAATTCCTCATTTCACAACATTCAAACTGGGTAACCTCAATCTAATAAATGTTCAGTCTTCGTAAGAACCACACTGCTGATGGAACACTTTGGATAGACGTACCTTGTGGATCAGGTATGGTTATAACTGGTAGACATCAGTCAGAATATTTTATGGCAAAACACAATCAACTCTTTATGCTAGACAAAACATCTTTGAAGGTAATATGCATTTAATGGTATAAGAACATTTTGAGACATTAAGAGATGTAAAGGAGAGGCCCACTTAAAATCAGGAGATCCAACTTGGGTCATCGCACCAGAAGAATTAGATGCCCTGAGTGCAATATTGTATGCTTATTGATCATATGTGGTGGGACCAAATTCAAACAAGCGTCTGCAGAATAAAACTCGGCACCCATGCTTCACCGAAGCTGGTAAGGGTTCAGCTAACAACTAAAATAGAGTTCATGGTGCAGGAATTAAGAAAAGAAAATGAAGTAGTGAAGAAAGCAGCTTCATTCATGAATGAGTGCTTTGAAGCGTTGAAACTCAAAATTAGTGAATTAAACATCAAGATGGAGCAAAGCATAAGATCGATCTATGATACTAAGATAGATGCGATGGAAAATGACATCGAGGATGTAAAACAATATCAGCGAAAGAATAACCTAATTATCAGTGGCATACCACAAGTGGAAAGGGAAGATGTATTTGATACTGTTATACAATTTGCAAATGCCTTAGATGTCTATTTGACGTACAATGACATCGATGCAGCGCACAGACTTCCCTCCAGAAAACATGAAGTAAGTACCAATCTAAGGAATCCGCCTATACTGGTTCGCTTTACGTACCATTGGAAGAAAGGAGAAATAGTCCAAGCCAGAATAACGAAAAGACAAGTATCCACTGAAGATATGGGCTTACCTGGACCCCCTCAACTAATTTTCGTCAATGATCACCTGACGGCTCTCAATGATGGCATAGCAAAAAGAACAAGGGATTTAAGGAGAGAAGGGAAGATAGTAGGAGCGATTGCATTTGCCTAAGACAAATTTGCCCTTGCACCTGAAATATGAAATCCTCTCATACAGAATTGTGTTGCTTACTTACATCTGGAACCAAATCTTACAAGGAAACTGTCACAATGCTCATATCTGTATTCGCTTGAGAGTTTGATGGCATCATCGCTGCTTTATTTGGGGCCTGTGTGCCAAAACACTACTGTGGAGTAGAACCATAATGCCCAAAACTGAAGCCTGAAAAGTGCTGCATGCGACCACTTGCAAGTAGCTGCTGAACATCCCTCATGAGCTCTGTGCCATCACTTCCTACATGTGTCTGTGTGTAGACCACTGCCTGCAGGGGTAAACAATCCTTCCCATACACTTCTGTGCTATTATGTTTATATGTTCCTGCACATTCTGGACTCATTTTTTGAGTACTGCCACCTATACTCCTATACCCCACACCTGTGGGGCATACAGGCCCCACATAGAGCAGAGATGATGCCATAAAGCTCTCAAGCGAATAAGGTATGAGCATAGTGGTACTTTCCTTGTTAAATGTAGATGAATAACTGCTTCAGTCAAAAGTAAATATCCATTTTTACAGTAAATCACAAGTAACCATGATAAATTTGGAATAATACTTGGCTTGCTGTAGATGTAGATGCAGATGCCAAGTACACTGTAATGGCTTTCCCTAACAGAGATAATGTACAACCTGCTGATGAATATGTTGGTGAAAGTGTAGTTCTCTATTTTTTTCCACGGGAAAAATTCCAATTATGCCTACAGACAATTTCTTTACCACATCAAAGTTTGCAGAAAAACTGTAAACTAAATCAATCAGTTGACTTAGAAAACCAAGTATTTTAAGGAAAATATCTTCCAGCAGAACCTTTACCTTTGTGCTCCTCTTTATACTTGGCCAGAGGACTTCTCTTGTGTCAGTTAATTCTGTCTTGCTCTTCATCTTCGAATGCCATATTGCAAATTGCTTCCCATGTATACTAATAGAAAGGCAGTAAGATCAAATCCAGCCAAGATTGATGTATTTTAAGCATGCTTTGAAGTGACAGTGGATGAAGTGCAGGATATATTCTGGTACATCAGCAGTGCTGATATGATCCTGTCAATTGACAACATTGTTAATTTTCTTTTTCCTCTGTTATTTGCTGATATATTAGTTGAATACTCTTATACATTGCACCTCCTATTTATTAATTTTTAGAGTTATAGTAATAATTTCAGAAAATCTACCATTTCATTCATTATTTTTGTTAAAACAGGAACTCTCTTCATTTGTAACCTTGAATGGTCCCATGTTGATCCTAGAGTTCAAAATCCCTGTGTTTGTGCAATGTACAGCATAATAAGGTACATTCTCAAATGCTCTATTAAGTCACAGGTCATTGGCACTACCAGTATACTACAATATTAACATTTGCATAAGCAGACCAAATGTTAAAAAATTAATTACCTATTAATAGGTTGTAAATTTTGTTTATACCTTAAGCTATTACTGTAAATTTGCCTTTCAATAATGATAAATTAAATCAATTTTTACAGGTGAAAGCTGTCATTCTGCAGATGAAATCTACTTTCATCGTGAATGTGTGTGCTATTCTTTAGAAGGGCGCCGTGTGGATTTAATAACCATTTCATCACACCATAATATGACTTTGGAGAGAGAAACAAGACTAAAACATCTTTTTCCAATACATGATGTGCCTAGATCCTTTCATTTTCAAGAGAAAAAGGTAACTGTCTCTTTCTCTCTTTTTTTAAATAAGTTTTCTTGATGTTTGATGTAAAGGTGTTTCACTAGTTCTGTGTGCTGAGGACTCTGGAACACAAACTCTTCAGTAGAACCCCTTTTATAACTTACAAGAGTTTATAGACAAATGTAAGGAAGACATATAAAACATGGTTATTTTATGCTTCTGAAATATAGTTATATATAGTGTTTTTACTAGATTTAAGGTAACTATTACTTGTGACGAAGCCTATTGTAATTATTTGTAATTACTGAATGGTGAATAAATTATTATTGTTATTATTCAAACTATAATAGCTAACTTAACTTCACTTATATTTGATATTTTGTGTGTGTGCGGGCGTGCGTATTCGGATTCAGATTTATTGACCTTTGTAATAAAATTTTATAAGGTTTGGCAAGAGAAAAGATAACATAGTACATTTTACACTTAAAAATTTTAAAATGTTGTCCATTAGGTATACAATTAACATACAAGGGCTGTTCAATAAAGAATGATCATAATTTTTTTATGGTCATAATTTTTGGCACTAAAATTCAATCTTATTATATTCTGGTAGCTTAATGTGAAACAAACACGCCATAGTAGTTTCATTGTTGGTACTCTTGGTTCCCACCTGTGAGAACCAGGCAAGTTCAGACATGTTCAGTATCGCCTACCACTGCAATGGAGATGACATGCAGTTAAAGTTGAAGTTAGAGAAAGATCTGAAGCTTCTCACAAACATAATAACTGCTGAGGATATTTGTCTACATCATTTTGATCCTGAGAGCAAACAGCAAAGCTCAGTGTGGAAGTTTCCTTCATCACCAACCCCCAAAAAAGCAAAAGTATTTGTTTCTGCTGGGAAAGTTATGGTCATCTCATTCTTTGATATTCATGGAATGGTTTATCAGCATGTTGTACCTGCACACACATCAGTAACTGGACAATACTGCAGGGATGTCCTGAAAATATTGCAAGTCCATATCAGGTGCAAAAGACCACATTTCCATGAAGCTGGCTGGATGCTGCACCACGATTAATGTGTGGCCGCATATTGCCAATGTTTTTGCTGAATATCTTACAAAAATCAACATGAAGTGCAACCCTCACCCTCCCAATAGTTCGGATTTAGCCCCATGTGACCTTTTTCTATTACCTAGCTTGAAAAATGCCTTCCTGGGAGGCATTATCCATCATCAGAAGTGGTGGTGAAGGCTGCAGAGGCGATTTTGAAGGATCTCTCAAAAACTGGTTCCCAGCATGTCTTTCAAGACTGGCAGAAACGCTGGGACAAGTGCATCACATTCAGGGGAGATTATTTTGAGAAGGACTGTCAAAATTATGAGGATGAGTAAAGATACGTTGTCAAAAAAAAAAAAAAAAATGTGATCATTCTTTATTGAACAGCCCTCGTTTATAAGACATACGCAATTTATATACAATTACAAAATTTAATACACAATAAAATTTCCTTTCAGAACCCACATATCCCGGAGAGGTAGCAGCCAACCTCATAAAATACCTGTTTTGTACTGTTCTATTGAGTAAAAGGCATTTTTTATAAGATAGGACTTAATTTCCATTTTCATTTTTGCTTCATCCTTTATTTCTTTAATTGCATCAAGTAGGTGATTATATAACTGCTTTGCATTACTCTCTATGCATTTCTTGCCAAGAGAACCTCTGTGTGCTTCTGAAGTAATTTTGCTTAGTTCTAGTGTTATAGTTGTGTACATTGATGTTTTTATCATCTTTGTGTATCCTTATTAAAACAGTTGAATGGACCAATAGTTTTAATGGTTTAGGAGAAAATATTTATCTTGAAAAATAAAATCATATGAAGAAATTTTAAATACCACCAAAGATTCAGTAAGTTTGTTTTGCTCCCAATATAAGGCAGGACGATATCGAACTATCCATCACCTAGCGGAAATGACCAAAAAGCATAGTCAGTTAACCAGCTAAGGCTGTGATGGACACATCACGAAACTAGTCCTGTAGAATGTGTCAATTAAAAAAACATATTAGTGAAGTCTGTCATGAGTTGTAATTTAATATTTTTAATGTTGTTTAGTAAGTGATTATATAGGATGATACCACTGGATGTGAAGCTTCACTCAAAACAAAGCAGTGTTGTGTGACACTACTAATAGTTGACTGTTGCTTGGTATGTGCAGACTTACTAGCAGGGGTGCCACTTTACCTTTCCAGAATTTCATAAACCTTTATTCATTTGCACCTCTACAAATTTTGCACTTAAAGCATAAAATTGTGATAGAATGAGCTGGACTTTAATTTTGGATTAATCAGAGGTTTGAAATCGATAATAATTGTAACAGAAATATGTGTGGAAATTGTGCATTTGTTTTGAAGTCCAGCCATAAAACATACTTGTTGCATGGAACCGATGTCTTGATCAGTCTCAATTTCTGATTCCATCTTTGTTCAGGAAAATGTGCACTATAAAATCACTTCAAACAGATACAAATTCTATATTTCATATACATAATATATTTGTAGGTACATATGAATTATATGAAAAAATATGTGAATTTTCACTGCCATAGCCGGGATTTGAACCACAGATCACCTTGTGTCTTTTGGGTTGCTTTAACATTTGGCTACTATGGCCAACATGCCAGCATGACACTAAATTATCCATTTTATTTGTATTTTTTCCAGTAAACTGCTAGGGTTATCATATACAATGAGATACGCACTGTTTGTGGTGACTTACTATTGTAAGTACTTAAGTCCTACGCTTCATAATTAAGCCTCTATTAGGTTATTTGATGGAATTTAATCTAATAATGGTTTAACAATGTGAACACCCCAAACTTATAACCATGCTTACCTCAATTTTACTTAAGTTTACTATGAGAGCTGAAAGAAACAAGAGCTAATCCCTAATTCTTCATTTCTTGTTTTTGTTGGTAGTGTTGTTTACAGTCAACTCAGAACTGTTAAGTATATTATTTTTAGAGTGTGTTAAAAAGTTAGCTCACTGAAGTCTAGAGTGAAAAAGTATGGTTGGTACCAAAGGTAGGATTGCGCATAATCAAGGGTACATGCTTGTAAACAGTCTTCAGATGGAAGGAATGCTGTATAGTTTCTCTGAGCCAAAAGTCAAGTGTACAATAAAATATCCCCTCCCCCCCTTCACGTATTTACTTTTATGTTAACACCGCATATGGTACGCAGTATTATAGTTCCCCTTCATTTGCGTACACAGCAAACAATGGTAAACTTAACCTAATTAACTAAAACTATACCTTCCCGTTTCAAATTCCCTCTCACTTCACATGCAGCATAATTATAGGTGTACAGCATATAAAGGATGTTAATGAACTACAACAAAATATATTCAGAGCAAGTGGATATATCTTAAACAAGTAATTTGAGATAAGAGACTTATGGCCTGTTGGTTCAGATGTGGAAGTTACGGCTCTGTTTCTAAAGTGCCAGTACACCACTGCTAATGATAAAACCACTTGAATGCACAACACCCGAAAATGGAGAGATGTGTCAGAGCACTTCCTATGGTGCAATGGTTATGACATTAGCTTTCAAGTGAAATGGAAATGCGTTCAAGTCTCCTTCACTTCATTGTAATTTTTTGTTCAGTTTTGTTTTGTTTGTTTTTTAATATTAAGTCCATGCTTTTGATTTTTGTATAAATGTATGCATTTTACAGGACTATTTCACCTGGTCAGTGCAATTAATTACAATTCTTTTTAACAAAGTTTGAATCCTACTTAATACTTTTACATGTTGTACTCTAAATGGGAGGTAATTTAAAGGGTGAATGAACTTGCATAGAATAAAATTTAAATGCAACTCTGTTAGTTTATAGGAACTGCTCGAAATGGCGACCTGTCTTTTCAGTGCAAGTTGACAGTATCGAAGGAACGATGCTGTACTGTCCAAAATTTCTTGTGTGTGTCGAATAACTTCACATGCAGTTATTTGGGAAGTTAGATTCTATTCTGAGGTAATAGGTGTTTCATACACCAGAGATTTGAAGTGACCCCAGAAAAAGAAATCATTTGGTTTTAGGTCAGGAGAGCATGCTGGTCAAACTACAGTTGCACTCTCTCTTCCATTGAGCAACATAAATGTGCTTTAAATCACAATAGTGGTATTGCACTGGTCGATCAGCTTCATGTTCTTAGTTACGAATCACACCATTTGTTCCTATTAGGATTTACATATTAAAATGACGAAGAAAAAATTATTTACATGTTGGGAACCAAACCCATGACCCTTGGAACCTCAGTTTTCGGCATTATGGATTGGGCCACCAGAACAGTTACAGAAACAGTACTAGAGTAGGCTACATGGTGCAAGAAGGCAGGTAATCACTGTTCAGTGTCGCACTGGCAGGTGATTAGTTTGAGATTTGAGAGATCTTTGAGGCATTAAATCTTTAATGCCAATAAGCTACTAAGAATTAATATTTATACACTCAGGAAGCAGTTTTAAAGACATTCTAATCCAATAATTTCACCCACCTTGTTTAAATATCAACATATCAGCATCAGTTGTCAAGTTTAATTTAACTGCGTTATGTTTAGCTGCAGACCATGCATTGCCTATCTCAACTTGCTCATATGAGGCACATCTAAAGTCACTGAAATTATTTTGTTGTAGTCCATTAACACTCTATACACAATGAAGGATTTTGGCAGCTACTTCGGGTTTTTTTTTTTTTAAATTAATGCGCTCCAACATGTCATATTGAATGATAGCTATGTTTCTTTTAGTATATTATGTAAGCACTAATGTGTAACATTTTTCTGGCTGTACATTCAAAATATTGTTTCTTTTGTTTGCAGGTGATTTTTATCAGTGCTCGAGTACATCCAGGAGAGACACCTTCAAGTTTCGTTCTGAATGGGTTGTTGAATATGCTACTTTCCCATGATGACCCGATAGCAGCAGTGCTTCGCAAGATGTATGTCTTCAAATTCATTCCAATGCTCAACCCAGATGGTGTTGCCAATGGACATTATCGTACAGATACTCGAGGAGTGAATCTAAATAGAGTATATCTGGCTCCTTCATTTCAGCTTCATCCATCAATATATTCTGCATGGTCATTAATTAAGTATTATCACTTTGGCAAAGAAAGCCATGAAAATGATATTGAAACCAAAAAGACTGAAGAGAATGCTTGTCCTCAAATATTAAATAATGCACCATCAGCTGACTTTGAAGTACAAGATGCAAATACAGAGAATGCAGAACTCAACCATGACAATAACAGAATGCATATTATAGAAGACAAGGTGTCAGGACTTTCCTTAGAAGGGAAACAAGCCATGAATTCTGTATCAGAATCAAAATTAATTCAGAATGACTCAAATGCAGAAAGAAGAGAAAGTGCACAAAATATTGAGGCTGCAAAGAGTGCATTGAATACAATTTGTGATACTGTGGTGCAAAATATTCTCACAAAGTGTGATATTCCAGGCTCAAGTATTAAACAGAGTCTTTCTGTACTTAAAGACCTACCCGGAACCTGTTTCCTTTCAAGAAAGCATCAAAAGGAAACCAGAAATTTCAGCGGTGGTTATTTGAATTGTGCTTTAAGGAACGTTGTAACAGATGCTGTGCATTGTGAGCCACATAGTGAGGATTCACGTGAATATACTGAAATGCTTAAATCTCAGCAAAAGGTTACATTGTCAGGAACATCCATGAGAAATAAGAAACCTACATTCTTATCTGAGAGCTCAGGATTGTTTTTATATATTGACTTGCATGGACATGCTTCAAAGAAAGGTATGTATCAAGCTATGTATACTCAAAACATTTAAGTATACATACATTTTATCTTTCCTTTTAGGTACCAGTATATATGATTAGTGCAGTAAACATACTCACCTTCTTCAAATATGATCTTGAAAGCATTCAAAACATTTTCTTTCTTTTGCAATTGGTCAGGTGTTTTATTGACCCCCTACCCCACTAAAAGTACTGATAGTTTAATGCATATATTTTAAGATGGCCACAAATATTACCGCAGAAGGATTACACGTGATTCACTTCACCCCCTGCTTTTGTTATTTGCTGACCAGGAAGTACATTGTTGATGTGTGTTTGGAGGAATTTAGTAACAATGACGTCAACATTAATATAAAAATTATTTGTGGTTGGTTTATTGACACTCGTCACTTACTTTTTCATATATTTATGAGAGACTAGTTTCAAAGGTCCTGGGAAGAGATTGAAAATGGAGGCCAGGGCCTTTGAAACTAGTCTCTCATAAATATATGAAGAAGTAAGTGACGAGTGTCAATAAACCAACCACAAATAATTTTTATATTAAGTACATTGTTGTTCAATGGCAATTAGTACTGATATTATGACCTGGGAAATAAATGGCCTTTCAGTTCTGCTGCTATGGGCAAAGAATTTTCGATTCAAGCTGTTCCAAAGACTTCAATTTCCAGAAGTTCCCATAAAGAATTTGTCTATGACCGAAAGATATATAGGGAGTGCTAAAGCCAGCCAGGGGACAGTCAGTCTGCGAGTAATGACAAGATTTTTGACTGCATTGTGAAATTATGACAACTTAAAAGAATAAATATTAAAAGCAGAAGCATTATTAACAGTGAAGTATTCTTCATATTTAAGTTTGATTTATGAGTCACTATGTTTACACTCAACTTCACTTACTTGTTGTTGTATAATTGAAACGTTTTCAAGATCATTCGATCTCATCCTCAGCTGTTTGGTGACTAAATAAACCTTCCTCTTCTTCCACTACTACGGAGCTCCGATCACTCTGCCATCTGGTGTTAGGGGCACTAAGTTTTAATACTTCATTTAATGCCGGGATTTCAAAATTTATAACTTTATCACGGTTTTTGTTTATGAATATTTTTTCCCGAATATCCAATTCTATGGGTGTACTTAAAGATTTTAACAGTTTAATGTTGTGGCCAATGTTGTGGTTTTCTGTCCAAAAATGGTGTGAAACTGCAGATTTTTTCGTTTGTTTCAACTTAATGTTCCTCTGGTGTTCTTTTTGCCTGGCTAACAAGTTTCTCTTAGTTTTTCCTATGTAGCTTTTTTCACAGGTTTCACAATTAATCTGATAAATTCCTGATTTCAAATTGTTGGGGATTGTATTTTTCAGTGGTTTATTTAGCAGGTTCCTCAGACTGAATTTGTTTTGGGGTGCTAGTTTTAAGTTTAGTCTTTTGAAGATTCGTTCAAATTTTCTAAAAGCCCATGGATGGTAGGTGAATTTTCTATATTGCCAATTTGTGTTTTTAAGCGGTGTGAGAGTGGTATTTTTTGATATTATCTTCAGTTTTTCTTTTCTCTTCATGTTCCTTATGATGGCTGGGTTGAATCCATTTAATACCGCTATGTCTTTTATGTGTTGTTCTTTCAAAAATTCATCCTCACTCAGTGGGATGTTGTATAGCCGGTGAATAAGACTTCTAAAGGCAGCTAGTTGATGTGAAACTGGGTTGTATTCATTTTTCTTTATGTAATTATCTATGTGTGTGGGCTTCCTGTATATTCCAAAATCTACACCATGACGATTTCTAGTTATCTTGAGGTCCAAAAAGGGTAGGGTGTTGTCTCTTTCTACTTCCTTAGTAAATTGGATGTGATTATCTTGCAGGTTTAGTAATTTTAGAGAATCTTCTCTAAGTTTTTCCGGAATGATAGCAAAAACATCATCAACATATCTCTGCCAAAATTTATAAATCTGTGGGAAGGCCTTTACTATGTGTGTTTCAAAATAGCTCATGTATAGGTCTGCTAAAATAGGCGAAAGTGGGCTCCCCATAGCTAATCCTTTTGATTGTCTGTAGAATTTTTGGTTAAGCATGAAGTAATTATTCCTTATGCATAAATCTGTAAGATTGATAATGTCATCTATTTCTCTGGGGTCCGTTGTAGTCTGGGTTAGCCATTTTTTGAGGAATGTAGGTATTTTTTCTACTGGAATGCTTGTAAAAAGTGCCTTAACGTCAAAAGAAACTAGTATGTGATTTTCCGGGATGTTGTACTTCTGTAGGTGATTTATCAATTCTAAGGAGTTTTTTATTCCCAAACTTGGAAATTTGTCATATGATTTTAATTTTCTTACTAACCACTTTGCAATGTGGTATGTAGGTGAATTGATGCCATTGATGATGGGTCTCATGCTGTTGTCTTGTTTGTGGATTTTTGGCAGACAGTACAACCTTGGTAGTGTGGGGTTGGAAGATTTTAAGTTGTATTTTTCAGATGTACTTAATGTTTTTGTAATTAATAAAGCTTTATTAACAGAAGTGATACTTTTGGATAATGGATTTTTTGGAATTATTTCATATTCTGGACTGCCTAACATAAGGTTTACCCTCTGAATATGGTCTTCTGTCTCCATAATTACTAGAGAATTACCTTTGTCGGCTTTTAGATATACCACAGGCTTCCTGCTTAAATTTCTTATTGTTTTGTTGTAAGTTTTATTGTATATTGGGGATAACTGCTTTATTATATCCAGACATTCAATTTTGGCTTTGGTTAAGTTTTCATTTTTTAGGTTGTGTGGCTATTTCTATGTCGGCGATAAAATCGTCTTTATTATTTGAGATGTTAACACACGTATTGAAACCTTTCTGGAGTAATCTAATTTCATCGGTTGTAAACTTTTGTTGCGATAGGTTTATTACGTTAACTTGTTCTTTAAAATCCCGGTGTTTTGGCTGATGAGGGTGTTCCAGTTGCCGTTCTTTTAACAGTTTGAATTTGTTCTTAAGTCTTTCGTTTTTCTTAATCATTAATATGTTTAATTTTTCGTGAACCTGCATTTCGAAATTTTGCCAAATGTGTATTCCTAATTGTTTGGTTAGTTCTAGATGTAGGTTGTATAATTCCAGGTCTATTTTATGTAGCTGTAATGTTTTAAAATTTCCAGTTTTGTCACGTATTTTTCCACCAGTTTTTGTCTTCTGTGATTACTATTGTGTTTGACCGTTTGCTTTACAAAAGTTGGCGCGATATTGTGTCTGAGGCAAAGTTTTAGGAATTTAATGTCCACCGTTGCGTATCTTCTTTTTGTCTGCAATTTTAAGTATTTTTTTAAATCTTTCTTTTTGTAGCATAATTCCGTATTAAAGTTTGTAAACATGCATCCTACCTCGTCTCCATTTTCTTCAGTTGCCAAGTTGCTTCTTTGGTTTGTGATACCAAACATAAATATTAAAAGCAGAAGCATTATTAACAGTGAAGTATTCTTCATATTTAAGTTTGATTTATGAGTCACTATGTTTACACTCAACTTCACTTACTTGTTGTATAATTGAAACGTTTTCAAGATCATTCGATCTCATCCTCAGCTGTTTGGTGACTAAATGAACCTTCCTCTTCATCCACTACTATGGAGCTCCGATCACTCTGTCATCCCGGCATTAAATGAAGTATTAAAACTTAGTGCCCCTTACACCAGATGGCAGAGTGATCGGAGCTCCGTAGTAGTGGAAGAAGAGGAAGGTTCATTTAGTCACCAAACAGCTGAGGATGAGATCGAATGATCTTGAAAACGTTTCAATTATACAACAAGTAAGTGAAGTTGAGTGTAAACATAGTGACTCATAAATCAAACTTAAATATAAACTTAAAAGAAACCTAGAAAAGTAGTAAAGTTCTTATTTTCTCTTCTTTGCCTGGTAGAGAGGTGAGGAAACCCAATGGACCACAGCCTTTTAGGCCAAATCTTTTATTCAAAAAGGCAATTTGTTGATATAGCAAGTAGCTTCACATATTGGGACTATTATTGTTGTCGCATCGTAAGTTGGTGATTGGCGTTTTGCCTCCACGTGCTGTTCAGCTGCAAAAACAAGGAGAGGGGATAAACACGTCACTGACACATCATTGCGGTCGCCTAGCAACCAGCAGTCCACCAATCAAAAGTAAACTGTTGCCATAGCAACCCTGGACGCTTATCCTGTGTTGCGAACTCTATCGCACTACACCACGTGCTTTATGCATGACGCTAGTCTATCGGCATGTTGAGGTTTTCAGTAAACAGACACTGCTCCTATTGTTGCTTCGCTTATGAATCAGCAGTATCGCAATACCGTCGTCGTTCGTTGCCCTTTAATCTCTGTTTCATATAACCTTGCCTGGCTGAAATGTATCACTCCGCGTTCAACAACCCTCCCCCTCGCCCTAATTGGCTAATGCTTTCGCGTCATACGCCATAGGCGGTGCCTTCCCGTCACATTTCGTAATTTTGTAATAATTGCCGGGAAGATAAATAAAATCATACAAAAATCATACAAATAAGGATATGAAGGCATGCAAAAATACAAGCTTATAATGAACTGAGCAAATTGAAACAGAATGGCTGAGCAATGAAACTGAAAGAGTTTATAATGAAAGGCCTTCGGCCTTTTCCACTGGGATTTTTTAAACCAGCACACATACCTTTCAAAAATGCTTATCTTTCAGTCTTAAAAGTTGTGTCACACCATACTTTACTTTTCGTGTGTTCTTCGTGTATATTTAGCGATTTGTATCTCGGTGCAGTGTGGTTGTCAAATAGCGTCTTCGCCACACAGCAATATCACCTCTGTCTTTTAGCACATTTTTCTTGCCTCTTTTTTCATTCACAAATCCCAGCTGTATAAGCAATCTGCTGAAATTTGGTAAATCTGCATCCTCATTTACAGCAGACGAAATGTTACTTATGTTAGGGAGTTCGTTTCTAAAGAAAAACTACACACATGAAGACGCACAACACTTTTCACGTATTTTCTCCGAGCACGCACTTTTGTTTATTCCTGCTTTTGCCTGGAGTGGTAAGTTTTCCTGTTTCCTCAATTTCATGTCGCGATGTTCCTACGGATCTAACACTCACACCTGTAACTTCAGAGCCCAGCTGTTCGACTTCTCTCACTGACAAAGACGGATTCTTCTCTGTGAGTGCATTAAACACATGCAACACAATTCTTTTTTCGCCTGTTTGTAAATAATTATCCTTGCGATACTTAAGCGAAAAACTGGCGGTAGACTCTGCCATTATACATATAATACATGCGCAATAAACGATCAATAAAATAATTTAGCTCCCGCACTTTCGAATGGCGATGCATGACTAATCCAGTTCAAAACAAGGTCAGTGATAAAAGTCTTATAAACAAATGTCACCACTACCGCTAAATCACATGCTATCGTGCCATGTGCTTGAGAGCAAAGGAACCTCCTCTTTACTTTGTTTAAGAATTAACATGCATTTCAGATAAATAAACTCTGTTGCGTAATATATTTAATTAAAACAGTTACGAAAATATAAATTTGACAATTCTCTTCCAACATATAATGATATATCACCATGTTAAATAACGAACTAATTTTTACCGCACGACAGTCATTACCACAACAGCAACCAATGAGAGGTGATTAGGTCACGTGACCGTTAAGAGATACTGGGCAAGCTTACGTGAAACAAGGTATAGTATGAGATGGTATGCGTTGTTGGAAGGGAACAGGTGTGGATTTAGTTTCAAGGAATATCTTATGACATTTTCTGGGTCAATGACCAACCTTTACAGTTTAATGACCAACCCTTCTTACCTGCCTTTGTCCGGTCCAGTTCTAACATGAAGAACCCTTACGGTACTTAGGGTATTTCTCCCTGTCATCACTGCCAAACTAAGAGTGTGCTGCTTCAGGTAGTGAATGTTTCACAGTGTGTAAACAGCTTAACATTTTCGCAATATAATTCGTGTGTTTCAGTGATCAACTTTAGTGTTTCAGTGATCAACTTTAGTGTTTCAGTGATCAACTTTAGTGTTTCTGTGATCAACTTTAGTGTTTCTGTGATCAACTTCAGTGTTTCAGTGCAACTTTAATATTTAGCTAATTATTACTCATGGCTACCGCAAACACTTTTGCTACAGAAACAGACAGAAAGAAACTATCTGCGAAGACCACAAAAAATATTTTTGGGCACGGATTCCCAATTAAAGGACAAGCAAGGGAAATTATATGTTCCGTAAGAAAATATTTTGAGGATGAAAGAGATAATGGGGGTCCAATAATTCCCGTTTCAAAAGTACTGGACAGAACCTCAGCTGCTGTTGGTGTAAGTAAGAATACCATAGTTAGCGTAGGGAAAGAGAAATACGCTAGTGAAGAAAATCAGGCATGTACATCGCGGTCACAAACTCCAGGGAAGAAGAGGAAGCGACATAACCCGGTCACTAACCTGGATCCATTTCAACAAGATGCCATGCACCGCCATATTTATGCGTATTATACCAGGAAGCAATATCCTACACTTTCAAAACTGCACTCATCTCTACAAATGGATGATCTTTTTACAGGTGGCAAGACCTCACTTCCAAAAATAGTTAAAACTTTAGGATTTCGCTATAAAAAGCTAAATGGCCGTAAGATCTTGCTGGAAAAACCGGACATATGTGCCTGGCGCTGTAGGTTCCTACAAGAAATTATTTCTTGTGATTTTGAGAATATTGTATGGATTGATGAAACCTGGGTGAATGCTAATCATTGCATTAACAAGGGCTGGACTAATGATACCTTGGGCGCAACAATGCTGGTGCCGTTAGGTAAAGGTGAAAGAATAATCCTCCTTCACGCGGGAAACTCTTTTGGATTTATTCCGAACTGTTGCCTCCTCTTCAAATCTAAGAAAACAGGAGACTATCATGAAGAAATGAACCATTCCAAATTTCTTAACTGGTTCAAAGAGCAGTTATTAGTCAATTTGGAGAGGCGTTCCATAATTGTCATGGATAATGCAAAATATCACTGTTATTTTAGACAAAGCTCCCACAATGGCATCCAGGAAGAGTGTTATTTTGGAATGGCTTGTTCGCAACAATGTGCGTGTTCAAGACCATTTAAAAAAGTATGAATTGCTTGAACTGGTAAAAGCAAACAAACCGCAGTTCCCAAAATATATAGTTGATGAAATTGCTGCCGAAAAAGGCCACAAAATTATTGGACTTCCTCCCTACCATTGCCATTTTAATGCAATAGAGTTGATTTGGGCCCAAATAAAGGGATATGTAGCGCGCAACAATACAGATTTCAATATAACATCTGTTATAAAACTAACAGAAGAAGCAATAGCAAAAATAAGTGCTAAAAATTGGGAAGATACTGTTTGTCACACAAAAAAAATTATAGTGGCAGCATGGGAAAACGAAGGCGTTTTGGAAGAAAGTGTGGAAGAACTCATAATTTCCGTGGGAGGTTGCAGTAGCTCTGACGACGACGATGGCGGCGGCGGCGGTGACGACGATCATCAGAAAAGCAGTAGCAATGACAGCAGCGACTCTGAGATAAGTGGCATACTCCCGTTGGATTAGAATACATAATTCTGTGCAGGTATGACACTTTTGTTTCTCTAAATCTTAACTGTACCTAACCATTTGTTTTTTGTTCATTCCGAAGATTTCGTATGCTGTAATTAGGTAACTGCTCACTTAAACGTGTAGACAGTCGTACGGCAGTCTTACGATTAATACTGCAGTATGCAAATTTCTAGGAATATGTGCGTGTGCATTACTGCAACTGACTGCAACCGAACTTCCACCTCCCCTCTACCCGTCATCTTCATTGCCTAGCATGTGGAGAGGGACGGTAAAGTGGCAACGGTGCTATCCCCTCTCTTTCCCCATTCCTTCAACTGTCAATCACCAAGTTATAATGCACCCATAATAAAGTATTTTTAATTTAATAGAAGCTGGGATGCAGCATTATAGGTGCAGTTATAATTTAGGAGCCTCAATTTGTAGCAAAAATTTTCCAAAGCATTGAATTGTTATAGTTCCGTGAAACATGTCAAGAGAGAGATCACAAAGTGTATCTCCAAATATCAAAATTAGGAGAATGGACTATGTAACTGATGAAATAATTTCTGGAGTAATGAAAATAGGTGTATTATTTTAGGAACCTTAAATTATAAATTTCATATGAACAAGCTTTTTTTCTTTGCATATGGTTTAGTATCTCAACTGCATATAGGTAAATGTTACATCACCATGTGAACCAGATGATGACAGCTTAGGTATATTTTTATTTATACAGACTAAAAAGAAGTATTTCAGAAAGTGGAGTGCCATTGTTACTAAAAGTAGGCAAGTGAGTCAACCTTGTATATACTTTTCTCCACTATATACTTTTCTCCTATTTGTTTTATGCTAGTTTTATTACAAATTTGCATGGAGGAGAATGCAAATAATAAGAGCATATACACTAAAGGAGGGTTCGCCTGAAGCTTAATTTTATGTTCTTTTATTGATATCAAATGTAACACTTCTGCTTTCATATACAGTTTTTGTAGGATTTCTCAATAATATTTTCATATGTTAGTATGAATACCTCATAAGACATAATCCATTCCTGTATCCTGATCAAGATTTAAAAAAAAGTCAACAAATTGTCTAATTACCTATATATTGGAAAAATGTCTAATAGCAATATCTGTTGCTCTCTTATGTTGGAAGTGTGAGAGTAGTAAACATTGCAATTACTACAAAATACTTTTTAACTTGGTTAGCTTATTGAGTAGAACATGTGTCCAAGATAAAGGGATGGGGTCTTGAAATTGTTCAGTTTGTTTGGTTAGAGTATGACTATTTCATCAGGGATTTACTCTATGGTCTGCAACAAGTTGCAGGGTCAAAATGTAGGTTCAGGGGTGCTGCATTATAAATTGATTGTTTGATAAGTGTTAGGTGAGAGACATAATGTTGCAGCGTATCATTGGCTCCTTTTGAGGAGTTCTCTTAACACATCATAGTTGGACATCTATACCTTTCTATGATGTATCATTTTGTAATGAATTTGAAAATGTGTATATAATTTAAGATTTGTACAACAATGTTGTTTATCTTGCTTTTGTTGTCATTATGATTGTACTCACATTCCCACAGGTGATCTTATTTTGTTAATATTGCTTGCTCTTATAGCATGCCAGTTCTACAACCATTTAGTGCACATAATCGACAGCCCAAAAGACTCATGTTTCCAGCCATTGTGTACAACATTTAGGTGTGTACTACATAAAGAAATGTTTTTGTTGATAATGAGAGGTCTTAATGAAACAGTTATCAATAATCCTAAAATCTTATACACACGATTCTCAGGAAAATTAAATTTGTGGATTACTAAAGGAATTATAACATCTTGCATGCACAAACGAAAATTATATGAAATTCTGCAAATAGTGACTGTCACTCCACAATTCAATGACTATGTTAAGAAATATAAAGCCACATTGAATAAAGTTACAAAATAAGCAAAAAAGATGGCAAATGATAAATTCATCAAAAGTACCCAGAACAAAATGAAAGCTTCATGGAAAGTAACACAGAATGAAATAAATCCCAATAAGAATGTAAATAATTTAGTACTGCAGAAGCATTAAAAAATAACAAACCCAAAGCTAATAGCAGAGACTTCTAATGATCACTTCATAAATCTTGCTGAAAATATTGTTTCACAAAAAAGCTCCACAATGGGTACTTCAGTAAAAACAAATTGAGCAAATATATGTGAAACAATGATGTTCTTGTGCCCTACTAATCCCACGGAAATTGTTTCAGTAATATCCAAATTTAAATGTGAGCACTCTTCAGGTAATGATAACGTTCCTCATTTTTTGCTAAAGAAATGTTCTATTCTTATCACACACCCCTTAGCAGACTTATGTAATAGCTCACTTGAACATGCAGTGTTTCCAGAAGGTCTAAAATCTGCTAAAGTAAAGCCACTATACAAAAAAGAGATAAAACCCATTTACTAAATTACAGGCCTATTCCACTCTTATCCAGCTTCTCTATAAAGTACTGGAAAAGATATTTTATAAAAGACTTATAGCACTTATAGAGATTAATGATTTAATATCTAAAACTCAGCGTGGGTTTTGTAAACGAAAATCCACAGAAACTGCACTTTTTGATTTTGTAAACAGTAATAAATACTTTGGATAACAAAGACAAATACTAGGCATATTCTTTGACCTAACTAAAGCATTCGATGTACTAAGCCACAATTTACTATTCCAAAAATTATAACATATGGGCATTAGAGGGCATGCATTGGAATGGATCAAATCATATATAAAGGACAGGAAGCAAATAGAAATTTCACATACAGAAAAAGCTTGCATTAAAGAGTATCTATCAGATACAAAATATATTGTTTGGTGTACCACAAGGTTCTATTTTGGGTCCTATTCTTTTCTTATTGTTTGTAAATGATTTGCAGTCAAATATTACAGATAAAACAATAGTTCAATATGCTGATGACACAAATATATTAATTGAAAGCAATGCACTTGAAGAGCTATAAATCTTATCGAGCAGAATGTTCAGTAATATTTCGAAATGGTTCAGCAATATTAATTTAACTTGGATAAGACACATGTAATTCATTTTCAGTTTTCTCAGAATAAGTCTTTTGTACAATCACAATTAATATGTAATAATAAAGTAATTAAGTATGTAAATAAATATTAAAAGCAGAAGCATTATTAACAGTGAAGTATTCTTCAACGAATCTTCAAAAGACTAAACTTAAAACTAGCACCCCAAAACAAATTCACTCTGAGGAACCTGCTAAATAAACCACTGAAAAATACAATCCCCAACAATTTGAAATCAGGAATTTATCAGATTAATTGTGAAACCTGTGAAAAAAGCTACATAGGAAAAACTAAGAGAAACATGTTAACCAGGCAAAAAGAACACCAGAGGAACATTAAGTTGAAACAAACAGAAAAATCTGCAGTTTCACACCATTTTTGGACAGAAAACCACAACATTGGCCACAACATTAAACTGTTAAAATCTTTAAGTACACCCATAGAATTGGATATTTGGGAAAAAATTTTCATAAACAAAAACCGTGATAAAGTTATAAATTTTGAAATCCCGGCATTAAATGAAGTATTAAAACTTAGTGCCCCTAACACCAGATGGCAGAGTGATCGGAGCTCCGTAGTAGTGGAAGAAGAGGAAGGTTCATCTAGTCACCAAACAGCTGATGATGAGATCGAATGATCTTGAAAACGTTTCAATTATACAACAAGTAAGTGAAGACTGAGTGTAAACATAGTGACTCACAAATTCAAACTTAAGTATGTAAATACTACTAAATTTCTTGGTCTTTGGATACAGAGTAACCTAAAATGGGAGACACATGTTGATCATCTAATTAAAAAACTGAGTACAGTTTGTTATAATTTCAGACAACTGGTACACATAGTTAACAAAAACTCTCAGAAGCATGTATTTTGCATGTGCTCACTCCATTTTAAAATATGACATAACATTATGGAGTAACTCATCACATTGTAAATCATTATTCAAAATGCAAAAACAGATTCTAAGAATACTTGGAGGACTTAAACCAACATCTATATACAGACCATTACTTAAAAAATTTAAAATCTTACCTCTCCCATGTGTTTTCATTTTTGAAATTTTAAAATTTACAGACAAACTTAATGGAAGGAAACGGCCACTGTACCTGTAATGACACAGTTCATAACCATAATACTAGACAGAGAATGGATATTCATGTGAATAGTAACACAAGAGCTCACCAAAACAGTGTAATAAACCTAGGAATCACTGTTTTTAATAAACTGCCTATAGCCAATAAAACCACTTGCAATTTTTCAGCATTTAAAGTCATTTTTGGCATACTTGCTAGACCACTGTTTTTGTTCTGTTAGTGAATTTATGGAAAGTTTATAATATTGTTACATTTCAAAATGAATTGTGTATATTATAAAATTTTTTAGGTATCTTTATAAATCATTATTTTGTACAAACACTGACTTGTCCTTATTGGATGTGACTTGTTAATTTACAAGTATAGTTAATTGCACTGTATATTCACAATTTGACATGTCTTATATCATAGTACTCATTTACAATGTATGGTTTACAAGATGAACAAATTATCTATCTATAGCATGTCTGCATTTAAAGTAGCTGAATAAAACAAAGCACTAATAACTCAGCTATATGCAGTGAAAAGTCAAGGAATAGAAGCATAGTTTTATTGTATTGTTTATTACCATGGATAAACCCACACCATGGACATTAATTTTCAAAGGGTTTTAATGTATCAAGATTATGCATTCTGAAATTGATAGATTAACAATAATAACCTAAATTATTATGCTTTTTAATTCTGTTCTTACTGTTAATTACATTTTATTTTACAGGTATTTTCATGTATGGCAACTATTTTCCAAACCCAGAAGAAAAAATTGAGTGCATGCTACTACCAAAAATAATTTCTCTAAATTCTCAGAATTTCCATTTTCCTGCATGTAACTTCACAGAAAGGAACATGTACTTAAGGTAATTATATATGTCTGTAATTGTGCATAACATTGTCATAAAATATTTTAAAATTTTTGTTGCATTGTTTGAAATTTTATATTAATTGTGTAGTTCTTAATTTTCATTTCTATAAAATTGGCACTTAACTACAATATCTATGTAAAATTGCATAGGAGCTTCTTATAGTTGCTTCAGAACTGAAATAACTCTTAAAAAGCAAAGGATGAAGTGAATGTATTGTCTCCCGCTGTCCTCTTTTTTTCTAAATTGAAATCACTTCCTATTTGCATTAGTTGATGAATTTCAGAACTTTCTTAGTTCATTTATCTGCTAACCCCTAATTCATATGAATGTGATGAATATCATTTATACTTTCATATTGATAACACTAAGTGGACCATTCTAAATGACAAGTTATTTCTTCACAAAGCAGGATTGACCCTTGGTAAGGACATAGAGAAAGTAGAGCAAAATTGTATAAAAGTAATAAGTATTTTCCATTGTGTAAGGACTATGATACAATGAAGCACATAATTAATATAATTTTGAGTCGAACTAATACTCAATACTCCACTTATTGCTAGTATTTACCTAGAATGTGTTTCGTTAGGATCTTCCTAACATCATCAGTTGTTGTCGACTAATGGACGTCGGTTCGGTGAACTCCTCAGAGGTGATAGGTGAGTCTCTGTTGGTACCTTGATGAACTAACTTGAAATTTGGGTTTTCTTCAAAGGTAGTGTCAAAATTAAACAATTTTCTTTAATGTTTCTTTATGAAGATTTTTTCCCACGTGGTTACTGCAGCTGGACCTTGGACACTTTTTAATAAGTGAATTTCTCGTTCTATATCATGATTCTCCTTCCAAAAATAGTATGCTACCCCCGATTTATCTATTTCTTTGTTCCTGATTTTAGGAACATCAGGAACAAAGAAATAGATAAATCGGCGGTAGCGTACTATTTTTGGAAGGAGAATCATGATATAGAATGAGAAATTCACTTATTAAAAAGTGTCCAAGGTCCAGCTGCATTAACCACGTGGGAAAAAATCTTCATAGAGAAACATTAAAGAAAATTGTTTAATTTCGACACTACCTTTGAAGAAAACCCAAATTTCAAGTTCATCAAGATACTGACAGAGACGCACCTATAACCTCCGAGGGGTTCACCGAACCTACGTCCATTAGTCGACAACAGCTGATGATGTTAGGAAAATCCAAACAAAACGCGTTCTAGGTAAATACTAGCAATAAGTGTAGCATTGAGTATTAGTTCGACTCAAAATTATATTAAGTATTTATTAATTAATTTTGATGTCACTGTTACTAAATTCCTCCAATCACACATACTATTAATAATTTGGGCTCCAAATTGTAAATCACAGAAATATTACCAAAAGATTTGATGCCATAGTAATAATGACAAGATCTAAGGAACAGTCATGACAAGGACTAAGAAATGTGCAACAATGAGCAAAAATAATGAAAACTGAAATATCAGTTTAAGTAACAGTCCAGTATTAAGACAAGAGCCCCCATAAACTTAATTATGCAGTTAATCTGTTGCCTTAAACTTGTAATTTTGCAAATCAGTAGAAGGAAATCAGGTGCCATACCATTTGAGACAATAGATACATGTCAGCCAGGATGTTATAGGTTGTAAGAAACATTTCAAAAGAATACCTGTTGTATTTTCCTAATCATGCTAACAATGATTGCCCTACATTACCCATTCATTACCCATTCATTACCCATTTGTCCATTCTTTGACCCATTTGTCATTCTATGCTATGTACACATTTTGTATAAAGTAGTCTTGATTTTTGATGTATAAACACATAGGCATAAAGATACATTCACAAGGAAGTGTTAAAATATTCAGCTTTACATGTAGCCATAACGTTGATGCCACTATCGCTCTGATGGCCCTCTTCTGTAATATAAACACTTGCTTTCTCTCCACCAAGTTACTCCAAAATATCAAACCACATTTCATTATTGAACAAAAATACACAAAATATACCTGTTTTAATGCCTAAGTTAGACAAAGAGAGTTCGTCTTTAGTGATGGAGCCATTGCTTGTTGAGGTTTGCTTTGCACCTTGTCACTCTTAGCTCCATGATTCACAAAATGTGGAGAAAGTTCAAAGCTCCACAGTACCCTCAAGATTTATGATATGGTAGACTCAAATCACACTGAAATATGTCGGATAAAATGATACAATCCTTAATGGGAAGCAAATTATACATTTATTTTAAGTTGTGTGTGTGTCCCACAATTTTAAGTTTATATTTAAACTGTTATGGAAGTGTAGAGCTGCTGTTTTCTTTTTACTTAATGTTAGGATATTTGAATTGAACCAGATATGACTTAAATTAATTTAATGCTAATCCTGTCACACCATACATAGATAAGTTCTGTAATAGCAGTACATTATCTACAATTTATTAATGTCTTTGTGATGTAAAAGTAAATGCATATTCCTAACTGCTTATTATCTAATGCATTATATACCTTTTATAAGATGTATTCGTGCAGAATTTCACTACTTTTTCGTAATGCAAAATCCAAAATTCAATTTTCACAATCAAATCATAACAGAAGTTTACTGTGTTTTCACAGCTGCAGTGTGCTAACTGCTAGATGAGACTGCTCAAATCGTGCTTTATGTAGAAACCACATTTTTTGTTTTTGATAAATTACATATCACTTCATCATAAAAAAAAAAAAGTGACCTTGCTTATGCAAAATATTTACTTTTGATTTCTTCCAAATAGGCTCATTTTACATGGAATGGCTCTCTTCGCACTACGTGATGAGGAACAGGCAAGTCAAAGCAGTACCACACAGATTACTAAGGAGATAGTAAAAATTGTATTATTGTAACAGTTAATATTTATGGTGATTGTTACTATTGTATTTTCAAGACATACATAGGATTCCCTTTTTATTCCCTAACTTTCTTTTCGGCATGTTGTAATTTTATCAGAGCTTTCCTTTTGAGAGTGCTGATGTATTTGACAGAAGAATGTGAAATGATATAACTTTGTAGTTTAGTACATTGTAAAAGTACCTTTTATAATTCATGAATTATAGATTAAAGTCTACAAACTATTCAACAAGGTTAAATTTCTTGTATCCTAACTAATACATTTTGGATTTGTGCTGATGCATGTATGAGTGCAAAGTTTCTCTGTAGCTCATCTAATGGCTCTGCTGGCATGAGTCTCATGTTGTGTGCCAGTGTGTAACCCATAATGCAAGTAATCATTTTAGGTGGTGATGGGAGTTGCTGCAGTATAAATATAATGCGAAATGAAAGTTTGTTGCAATGTTTATAACGTGAATTATTTCAAGAATTCTGTGTATAAGTACATTATATGAACTTATTTTCACATCGGTGTAATGTGTATAGATTTGTCTTCTGGTGATGGTCTCTCTTTATGTAGGGTATATAAGTTGGCAGTCCAGGCTTGTTTGGTTTACATGTGGCAGAGCCTCATAAACCCAGGTTTGTCACACCAAATTTGATAGTTAACTGTTGCCAACAGTATATGGAAACCCAAGCCAGTTAGCAGACAGTTATTGGCAGTCTTGTGTAGGTCATATGTGCAGTGAATGTTTCTACCTAGGCTCATCAGTACAATCCATTACTCTTTTCAGTAGTACCTGCAACTTAAGTCTGCATCTTGAGATTGAGACTGTTTATTCACCAATTGTAATAGTTTTACAAGGTTTTGTCATGTGAAGTATATACATAAAGTCAGCTTATAAGTATATCGACTGCACTCAGCCCTATCTGACTGTCCTTGATAGCTGTTTTCTGCAGTACTGGCAGCCTTAGACTCCTGACGGTAGTTTTGGATTTGATTTGATTTATTGATTCATCGATTAAAACATGTACATGTTATAGGACATGTCAAATTAAAAACTAAGTACAATATTTATAATTAGGGTAGCTAACTAAATATTTATAAATTTAAAAATTCATCCACGCTGTAGAAGCTATTGGCTCTAAGGAAGTTTAATAACAATTTCTTAAATTGATGTGATTCAATCTTTTTTATAGATTCAGGTAGCTTATTGTAAAGATATGTGAAACTATTTTCATACATCTTTGTTTTGTGTGCCTTCACAAATAAATTATTCTTTGTTCTAGTGTTGTGTATATGAATTTCAGAATTTGTTTTGAATAAACTTAGGCTTGCTTTCATATGTACAAGAGTTTCATATATGTATATACTTAGCAGAGGTAAGATACCTAATTTACTGAAGTATGGTTTACAACTAGTTGTGCTTGAGAGATCTGCTATGATTCTAATTATTTTCTTTTGGTATGTAAATACTTTTATACTGTCTTTAGAATTTCCCCCAAAAATTATACTATATGCCAACAAACTGTGTATATATGAAAAGTACACTACTCTCCGAACTTTCGAGCTTGACATGCCTGTAATTGCTCTGATTAAGAAACACATTTTACTAAGTTTTTTCGTCAATGTCTCTATGTGAGTTTCCCAACTTAAATTTTCATCTAGTATTAGTCCCAGAAATTTGATAGTTTTTACATAATCTATTTGGTCTTGTCCCAGCATTAATTTTGGATACAATTGACTTTCACTCATTGGATGGGATTCTGTGTGCTCCATCTGTACTGAGCCCCTAAACCCAATTACCGATGGATGTTCTCAATAGTTGATGTCTTCACAAGTATCTGCCAGCTCAAGCCTGCTACTCGTAGAAATTATATGCAGGCTTATTGTCTCCTGCTTACATTGAGCCTTCTAATCCTGGATTTACTGAGCTAACCTCATTTGTGCATTGTTTTCAGTAGTGCCTTTAAGTTTCAGCCAGTATAATTAGTAAAAGTTTCTTTAGTCTGTTGGTTACAGAGTAAACATTGTCACTTAAGAAAAATGTACTGACAATTTTACTGTGTTTAATCAGATTTTCTAAAGAGATTTTCACAATTAAGTACAGGTGAGAATTATATCAGTTGATGGATTACAATTATTTTAATTTTAAGAATTACATAATCAAACGAAAGTTCACTGTGTTATAAGGGTTTCTTCTACTGCTGAAAAATGTCATTTTTCACACAGTAGATTTTGCAACAGTGGAAACATTTTGTTAGAACCTTTCAGTAAATCTGAATATTTTAAATTATTTGTGTATAAATATTTCAGGTCAGTAAAATATATATACAATTGTTAATTTGTTTGAGCAGAGATAAGCGTGATGGCATGAGCCGAGAAGGATCAGGGCGTGTAGCAGTGTGGAAAGCTACAGGTCTTATACGCAGCTACACTTTGGAGTGTAACTACAACACAGGACGTTTGGTGAACAGTCTGCCACCATGTGGGAAAGATTCAAGAAATTATTTCCAGAATACCCTAACTGTTCCACCAAAATACACTCCTCAGATATTTGAAGAGGTAATTCTTAGTATTTCATACTTAGTTAACAAACCTTACTTTAAACATTTGTTGGGTACAAAATAAATAAAGCAAAAAGGCCAAGTCTTTGAATACATCCAGATTGAAAATTCTTCATTCACTAATGACATCTTATTAAAAAGTAATTAATTACTGAATTCAATGAACATGTATCTAGAAAAAAGAGTAATTCATCAGAAATGTATATACCTGTAAATCTATTCACTGTTCAAGAATTAGGAAATAGGATTAACTTTTAAGAACATAAGTGTTACAATGGGAGAATTATACAACACCTACTGAGATGGCTCTGTGGTATCATGTGAGCCGAGTACTTGGAAGGCCTGCAATTCAAATCTCGCCAGGACTGCCCTTCCTGTCTGAGTTTTTCTTCAGCTCTCCTTGAGCCCTCATAACTGGCAAATGCCAGAGAAGTACTGTAAACTTACACCTGGAATGTTTTCTTCCCAAATATTTCATGTATCATCAGTGTCCACTGCGTGTGGTGCCTTGTGCAGTAAGAATTTGCATCAAGCTCTAAAAATATAGGTATATATATATTGTTCAGAAAAACTATTTGTATTCGGTTTATTGACACTTCGTCACTTACATTTTTATATTATCGAGAGACTAGTTTCGGAAGCCATTGTCTCCATTTTCAACCTCTCTCCAACTAGCGTCTGTTGTCTGCTCTCCTTTCTCTGGCGGTGGAACTATGAACTTCTTTGGAAAGATAGACTGAAAAATTCAATGCCATAGCTGGGATTTGAACCACGGATCTTCTGGTTGCCGTCCAGCCGCTCTAACCCTTGAGCTACTATGGCCAACACGCCGACATGACATTAAATTCTCCAACTGACTTGTGTTTTTCCCGGTAAACTACTTAGGAGTTTTCATAAACACATGAGACAACTGCCTTAATGGTGACTTACACCGTGTAAGTACTTTAAGGCCCAGGCTTTACAGTTAACCACTGTTGGGTCAATTAATGGAAATTAATTTCTATGAACTTCTTTATCAAATTATCCACTGGTGGTTTCAAAGTTCATTACGCGGTCCTTATTTTTTCATATGAATATGTTCTCCCATGTTGTCAGTTTATTTTGGTTTATCACTCCTTTTAATAATTTTTTATTTAGATCGTCATGATTTTCGTTCCAAAAATGAAATGCTACTTCTGACTTATCTTCTTGTTTCATTTGGATGTTTCTTAAGTGCTCTTGGACTCTGGTTTTTAGATTTCTGTTATATTGACCTCTGTAGCATCTTTCACAATTCTTACAACTTATTTGGTATGTTATGGATCTGTTAACTGATGGGATTTCATCTTTTGTTTTTGAATTTATCAATTTTTAAAACTGAGTGTGTATTAGTAGCTGCCAAGAAGAGATTTTGTTCCTTGAAGATCTTTTTGAATTTATTAAATGTTTTTGGTTGATATGTGAATGCACCGAATATTCTATTGCTTTCTTTTTCTTTTGTAAATGTGGTTGCTTTCTTAATCATTTTCTTTAGTTTTGCTAAATATGTTTTTGACATCTTTATTTATACGTCTTTGACGTCACTTACTAAATTCCTCCAATCATGCATATATATATATTGTGTTCAGTTTTAGGTGTATCTTCTCTTTCCAATCTCTGAAGTCACTATTTGAGCTGAGTCTACGGTTACCAAGAAATGCACATATACATGGCACCATCTAACAATGTATATTTGCTGTATTTCTATCAGTATACTATATTTCTATCAGCAGCTGAATGGGTGGCTATTGCCAGGTGATCTTGTTAGAATATTTTCCAGTTGGACTTGCTTCTAAGTGACTGCAGAATATACAAGACTTTGGAACGAGTACTGGCGGGCCCAGTACACACGCACGCACGCACACAGACAGACAGACAAACAGACAGACACACAACTAGTGTACTAGTTCAACTCAAATTATATTAACTTTGTGCTTCTTGGTATCATAGTCCTACTCATAAGAATAGATATATTCATCTATATCAAGATTTAACTGTAATAAATACGACTCATCTAAAAATTAATAATAGATATATTCATATTTTGTTATTTGGCCAAGTAATAGCATGTGTTAGGGACCAAGTGCTAGATTTTGGGTGAAAATGTCATTTTCATTTTTTGAATTAGATCATATAAATATTCTATAGAGACCTGCCAGTCATTTTGGTCAAATATTTTTCTCAGTCTGCTGTTTTAAGAGACAAGTTTAAGTTATCAGTGAGCTTACCTTTTAATGTCACTGAAACCACCCATTTTCCCATTCTCTTTGTTTTTCTTTGCCTGGTTTTGCCTTATTGGTTATGGAATGTTGGATTTTATGATTTTATTTCATTCACTGAATCACAAAAATATTAATTTATACTGAAAAATGAAATTTTAATATCAACTTCATTAAAACTGAAATTTATTTCACTGCAAGTAATAACATCAGTTTCAAACAAATACTTATTTTCCATTTACTAAAGAATTATAAAATGTCACTATAAAATTTCTCTAAAAATTTGAATGCACATTACAGTTTTTTTTAAAAAAAAATACTTTTTTTTCCCTTTTGCTAATTGAAGACATTTAAATATATTATCTGCAAAATGACTTGAGCTTTTATGTAGTCATTTCTTTGTTTACTCCTATCAAGTTTGCCAGTTTTCAAGTAAATAGGTTAAAATTTAAATGATTAGAAAATTCAGTCTCAGAATGCCATACCTGTAGCTGACATGTGTGATGTATGGCAAATATTGCAGAGAGTACATTGGAAAAGATTAAACTTAAGGCTATGTGGGAAGCAAGTTTGCTATCGGAAGACACTGTTCATTTGTAGATCTAGAACTATGCACATAAAATATGACTTTGCATGCGTAAAAATGGAAACAGGCACAACTCCTTCTTGCTATACATACTCCAACTGTGACAGCCTCCCAAAGTTGCGATGACAGCATAAATAAAAGCAAGTATACTTGTCTGCATATGGGAACAGTGCTTCTGATCTTTGAGTAGGATGCAGCATATCGTTCCTAGTAGAGGGTATATGACAACACAGTACTGTGCCTTCATGTCGAAATTCTGTTTTTTCAACTGGAGTGCTGGATGCATGTGGATATGGAGCACTCTATTGATGACTTTCTTGAAGGATATCTGGAATTCCAAGAGACACAAATTCATGATGCAAATATTCAGTGTTGCTAGGTGTTTTACTGTATTATATTTAGGTAGCTATTTTGTTTTTCTGTTTTTCTTCTGATTGTATACTATATTTTTAAAATAAGTAATTGCTCTAATTTCTAGATATGTCTTTTACTTCATAATTTTTCTGTCGAAAAGTCTTCTAATAAACCGTTGGAAGAAACTATTGGTGCATGCTGTAAGGAAAGCTTTTTGTATGCAAAGCACCAGATAGCTGAACTATGTTCCTCTATGACATTCAACATAGGTTCTCTCTCTGTGTGATAACTGTTTTCTTCAATGTATTGAAACTAAAGGATTGCGGTAATGATCATCAAAGGAACAATTAAAACTGAATATTCAGCCTAAAATATTTATATACCATACTAATTACATTCCCTATTTGTTTAGACATTAATTAGAAGGCTCAAATAATCATTAGAATCAGACTGGCAAGTTCATTGCTGCAGCTGGCATTTGAACCAGAAAGCTTCAGTTTACTGTGCCACTGCACTAACCAACTGAGCTACTGTGGGAACGTGTTGATATAACATTAATTTTCACAACTGACTTCCATGGCATTGATTGAACTTTGTCTGATTCTACCTTTCCAATTTCAGTGTATATAGCTTGTGTAAAATTAGATCACTATTCAAGTTACAGTAATATGAAAAGTAAATTGCCTTATATCCTGCAAGTTAATATAAGTATCACATAAAGAAACTTGCCTTAGTATGTAGAATTATAAATATGTATTAGATTATGTAATACTTAGTAATAATTATAATAATTATAATTAATAAACAGGTTGTTTGAAAGAGCAGTAAATTGCCATTGACTAACCCAGTAATGGTTAACTATGAAGCCTGACACTTGAAAGTATTTGCAGATTATAAGTGGCCATTGAAGTATGTTCTCTCAAAATGAATTTGAGAACGTGGTTTACTGCGAAAAAATGGAGTTTGTTTAATGTTTTGCTGGTATGTCATTGCAGCTGAGTTGGTTAGATCAGCAGCATAGTAATCTGAAGATCTGTGTTTCAAATGTATACCATTATTAAATTTTTCAGTCTTACTCCACCTTAAGTCCTTTACACTCTTTTATGTTTTTATATACAACCATGATTTTTAATATAATTTCTTTACATTTTAGTGCTGGAGGGCAATCTTTTAACATTATTGTTTATTTACTTACCGCATATGTAGCCATATTGAGGGATTAAGTGCAGACAAACTATCCTTGTTTCTCCATTGAACACAATGCTGCCAACAGTCTTACTTGTCACTAAATTGCTCTATCTATCAAACTAACAAAAGTAGTACTTAAATTGCACCATCTAGCTAACTAATTGTACTAAACACGCACAGTAGTCCCTAATTTACACTAATTAGCTAACTAATTACACTAAACACACAATAGTTCCTAATTTTTAGCAGCTAGTTAACTAATTACACTAAACATAACTATCCATAGCCTAAACACTAAGTGCAATCATTACACTACAGGGTAGAACTGCCTAATATCTTCAGTTAATTCTTGAAACGGGTCTGCTCACCGGTTTTTGCAGTCATTGTGCCACAAATACTCAGAAATGTGAGCATCCAAACTGTCTTTAGAATGCTGCCCCTTGTTAGACAATGCCGTAGTCCTCGCCAGTGTGACTCTATGTTGTTTGTGTGCACATTTGTCACGGGGTCGACAAAGTGCACTGAGTGATACACTGTGAAGTGCGCAGCAAACCCTCCAGCTTGATGCCCAGGCATCGGTGTTAATGGTGCTGGTGAACTCTACGTGATCTGCAATTAGACTGTAGAGCATATTTGCATCCCTTCTGTTGTCATCCGCACCTCATTTGTTTCCACATCGATCATTTCTAGGATCCAGTTGTCCTCTATGATGCGCCCACAATGAAACTTGTGCCGTCCTATTTTGCACTCGTTGATTTGAACGATGTGGCCGGGACAGCCAATTTTCCACCTTGCAGTATACTTAAGTGTCATTTGACATCATGCACACTTTGCGGCAGTAGCCGAACCAGTCCGATACAGTCCACAAGCTCATACATTTTATTGATTTGTCTAACCATTTTCCGATTGTCAACAATGTACCGAATGAATCTTAAATATTTGAAGAACACACAGAACAAACAGTCTTCACTTCTATCAGTACAGTAGGTACTTTTGCTGGACAGCAAGCCTACTTTTGTAAAGCAATAAAACCTGAGAGGAAACAGGTCAGTATTTTCCAAAACTGACCTGCGCTAATTGCATCCACATGTGTTTTTGCACTGGTGGACAGATGTCTGGGGCATTTTTGCAGAGGTTGGCTACAAGTGTTAGTTATCTTTCTCATGTTGGCTGCTACCCGAGAACCTGCAGGTTGTCTGCTTGCACATGTATATACGTGCACCTTTGGACTTAGAAAATATTCTCGTGTTGCACAAAAGAAAGTTTCTCCGAAATGAGTTTTTGAGAAATATTAAAACATGGAACATGAGAAATGTTTCAAACTCCGAAGGTTCACCAATACATGTGCAAGCAAACTGAAACAACATCTGTCAACTAATTCTATTACTTCTCCTATTGCAGCCAACAAGCACATTTGCAACAACCATAATTGGTTTGTGCAAAAAAGCCAGACATGTGCACATGAACTGTATAGTAGGTAATACGTGTAATCGATTTACAGCCAGTCATTTTTGGAAAGTCTTGAACATGCCTACTTATGTACAAATGAACATTGTTAGATCAGAAAAAAGGTATTGTTTGGACATCTATTGCATACAAGCAGTCATACATTGTAAAAGTAATGGGGTGTTGGTTTTGAGAATAATTTGTGAGCTTGCACATAGTATCTGGATTCAATTACAGCTGTAAAACTTGCATGATCTCCATTAACACTAAATATATTGCGGAAGATAAAATTGGTAATCCCAACCTTGTCCTTCAAGTCTACAAATGTAAGATAAGGATGACAATGGATCCTTTAATGATACATTTGATAATGACATGACCTAATAACAATAGGGATACAAACATGCTCTACAATTTAATTGGAGAACATGTAAGCAGTGACATGAAAATCTGCGAGTATTTCTAGTGTGCTGACTGAAAGAACCGTTCAGTAGACTCTTTCCAAGAGCCTATGGAAAATATTACAGGTCTATCTTGTAGTATAACCATTAGACAATTAGATGCAGTTTAAGACGGATTAAGTCAACGGATTACTGTTTTTTGTATATGTGTATGCATAAATATGTATATGATATACGTATTATATGCCCACCTCGGTAGCATGGCGGTAGCATGTCTGCATCACATTCAAGAGGTCTCGAGTTCGAATCTGTCTGGGTGTTACCTGGATAAGGTTTTTTCCGGGGTTTTCCCTTATTCTGAAAGATGAATGTTGGGTAACTCTAAGCTCTATGGACCCTGGGCTCATTTGAGCATCATTTCACCCATTCCATTCATCGTCCGATATGACTTAACGTTGGAGGACATAAATTATATAAAAAAAAAAAAGTATTATATATGTGCCATAAATTTGCTACACAAGACCCCAGCTTTATTTCCCTTCCAAATAAAACCATGCTAAGGATTTTTATGCCCAAAAATATTCATTTCTCTCTGCCAGGTTTGAACATGCACCTCAGGAACCAGAGGATAGCAAATTATCCCTGGAACATGGCAGATGATACTACTTTCTTTGATAGATAGCATATGTAAAAGATTGAGTCAAAAGTTAGAGTAGCTGTGTTAGAGTAGAGAGTAACTGTGAGAGTAGTATTCCTGTCTTTTAGTGTTTTGATTCGGAATAGAATGTCGATGTATATGCATGTTAATGTTAATTTTCCAAACTTCTATACTAGCGGATGTGTTAAAGCACTTACCTTCATTCATAAGACATATGGTTCAAATCTGCCAGAATTCTTTTTTCTTAAATAACTCTATAGTAGAAATGAATAATTAGTGGAATAAAAATAACTGGAACCATTACTGCTCAACTCGATGAGCTTGTTATATTTCACCTGACCTTAGATCCCGGGGTGCCATTCATCCCCATTGTCATCTTCTCATACCCATTTCCCCGTAGGATTAGGTTTCTTCCTCTTCTAAGCTTATTATGAATTCATAGTTTTAAGGGCTCTAGGTTTATTAACTCCTGACTCACCATCAGGGATCTTTTCTATCTCCGTGGTGCTGTCCCACGGTTTCGGCGCAGCTTCCAACTTGTGTGCTCCCCGGAGGTCTCAGGCGCGAAGGTTGAGTGGACCCTCCTCACTACCCCTTTCGTGTGACACTAGGTGCGGAGCCGTTCCATTGTCATGTACACCCACGTAGCTCCGATGGGGCCGGGTACCCTCGGACATCTCGGCGGACGCGTATCGCTGGGGTGGACGGGGAGACCCGACGTGTTACTGCTGTCTGAGGCCCGATGTAAACAACCACAAGTCCCCTGAATCCACGCTGACTCCGTTGAGGTAGCGCGGCGTAAAGTGGGGAGCCATTGGCGGTTATTCCAGTGGTAGGGGCATAAAGTCGGGCCTGCCTATGGTGAACGTGTCGCATACCGGTCAGTAGTGATAGGCGGAGGGAAACTCCTCCGAAGTACTCCGTGAGATCGGGCCTGAAGCGGGTGCCCAGGCCGGCACAGACCGTAAGATTTAGGTGTCTTTCTTTCTTTATCCCCCTGATGGCAGGCTGACGCCGACGGTTCCGGAGGGGGGACCTATTCATCATGGCTCCCTTGCGCCCAAAAACTCCAACTACAACGTGTAACAGTATGGTAAAAGAAGTAGCCGAGGCATTTGGTCCTCGCTACTTAGTAGTAAAACGGACAGAGGAGGGTAAGACATTTACATCGGTGAACCCTTTTGTTATTCAAAAGGGTCTCGATAAAATATCTGGTGCAGTCAAGTCGTGTGTGAAGTCGAGAAACGGCACACTCCTGGTTGAAGCACAAAGCGTCACCCAGGCAGCGGCGGTACTGAAAGCTACAATGCTTGGTAGTTACCCTATAAGCGTTATGGTGCATAAGTCCCTGAACTCTTCGCGAGGTGTTGTAAACACCCGTGCATTGGACGGTATGTCCAACGAAGAGATTCAGGAGAACCTTAAAGAACAAGGTGTCACGGCAGTGTATCGCGTGCAACGACGTGAGCGCGGGGAATTGGTGCCGACTCGTACCCTGTTCCTAACCTTTGATAGGATTGACCTCCCTCAAAGGATAAAGGCAGGGTATGAAGCAATTGAAGTCAGACCATACATTCCTAACCCCTTGAGATGCTATAAGTGCCAGCGCTTTGGTCACACTAGTGACTTTTGTAACGGTGTACCTACTTGTGTTAGCTGCGGAGGTGTCTTGCATGAAGATGCTTGTACAAGACCTCCAGCATGCATTAACTGCAGCGGTGAACATTCATCAAATTCCCGCGAATGTCCCCGTTTCATAGAAGAGCGTGCGATCCAAGAGATCCGGGTCAAAGAGAAGGTGTCCTTCTCGGAAGCTCGGAAGCTCTTGCGTACTCGCCAACCGTTGGTTGCTAGGTCCGTTAGTTACAGCGCAGCTGTAGCTAAGCCGGTACCTAGACGCAAAATCGCAACTCAAACTGGCGATTTAAACGGCGCAACAATTGCAGAAAAAACAATAGCACCTAGGGTACAGACAAAGCAACAGTCATCAGCAAGTGTAGCAGTGTGCACACCTAGCGAAGCCAGTCGTGGAAAGCTGTCATCCAAATCACCGCCAAGACCATCGACCTCAAAAAGTTCTCAGCCAGTTACATGTAACGCACCAGCAAAACAGTTAAAGAAAGCGTATGTAGGAAGCGACTCTCTGCAAGATAAAAATACTTGTAGCAAGTCGGCAAACCGGCGGAAGTGTCCGCGGCCATCTCCTCCGAGATCGTCTTCTGACGACTCTTCAGGTGAGGAGACTGATCGGCGATTATCGTCGTCGTCGATCTCCGTTTCCAATCGGTTCGAGGCTCTCGAACCGAAGTTCTCCATCGGGAAACGTGCCTCCTCAGAAGAGGAGATGGAACAGGAGGATCCCGTCCACACTGCCCAAGGGGCAGTGAAAAAGAGGCAGGAAAAATCTCCTGAAAAAGGTGTTAGCCCAACACCGAAGAAAAAGGGTAAATTGATTCGGCCGCCTTTAAAGTCGTCATAAGCTAAAGCAAATCTACCACCATGTCTATTATTCATTGGAACTTACGCGGAATTAGAACACACAGACCCGAGCTCGAATTGTTGCTCAATAAACACGAACCACTCGTCATTTGCCTACAAGAGACTAAGATGCGTCCTTTAGACGACTTCAAAATCAGAGGCTATACTCCACTAAGGTGCGATGTTGAACCTGAGGAGGGTATGCCTGCGCATGGAGGCACTATGATGCTCCTCAGAGATGACATTTTTGTTGAATTTGTACCTTTACAGTCTGACATCCAGTCAGTTGCTGTACGCATCCGACTTCCATCCATACATTTTGCTATCTGCAACATTTATCTACCACCTTCCGATGACCTCTCGCTTACTGACTTACAACATCTGGTCTCCCAGCTACCAACACCTTATCTGCTCGTGGGAGACCTAAATGCACACCATACTCTATGGGGTGCTCCTCGAGCATGTGCGAGAGGCAAATTAATTGCAAGTTTCATAGACAGCAATAACCTGGTTCTCCTGAACACCGGAGAACCCACGTTTTTATCCGATGCATTCAACACCTTTTCACACATTGACGTGGCCGTCTGTTCGCAACAGCTAGCAGTCTCCCTTCAATGGAATGTCATCTCTGACCTACATTCTAGCGACCACTTTCCGTGTCTTGTCAGTCTCTTAGCACGAGATCCGTGTTCCGCACGTCTGCCCAGCTGGCGCTTTGATCGTGCCAACTGGAATGCCTACAAGCAGTTGGCTGTCTTCAACTATGATGACCACGCGTCTGTGGACGACTTAGTTGAGCATTTCACGGTGACGATTCTTTCGGCAGCAGAACAATCTATTCCGCGAACGAGAACGCACACACGTCGTTTCCCTGTCCCATGGTGGACAGATAATTGCCGGACTGCTATTTGGGCTCGGAGGCGCGCTCTTAGGAATTTCCAGCGGCGCCCTACTCTCGATAATCTGATCGAGTACAAAAAAATGTGTGCGAAATCCAGACAGGTGATTAAGGATAGCAAAAAGACCTCATGGACCAACTTCGTGTCATCGTTCAATCAACATACACCTTCCTCAGTCGTATGGGATAGGCTAAGGCGCGTGGCCGGAAAGTCCACATACATGCCAATCGCCGGTCTTAAAAGCGCTACAGGTGCTGTTGATCAGCACGATGTGGCTAATACTTTCGGCAGTGCGTTCGCTCAAGTGTCTAGCTCAAATAATTACTCGCCTGAGTTTCTCCAAATTAAGACTCTGGAGGAATCCAAAGGTTTCTCCTTCTCTAGAAACCTTGAAGACTACAATCGCCTCTTCACCATGGTAGAGTTAGATTACGCGCTTTCATCTTCGCGGGCATCTGCACCGGGACCAGACGGCATCCATGTGCGATTGTTGCAACAACTTTCTCCCGAAGGGAAGGCATTCCTACTGGAGATGTATAATCGTGTGTGGGTTGACGGCACTTTTCCTGAGAAGTGGCGGGAGGCCACCATCATACCCATTTTGAAAGCCGGGAAGGACCGCCATCTGCCTTCCAGCTACCGTCCTATTTCCCTCACCAGTTGCGTATGCAAGGTGATGGAACGCATGATTAATGGGCGGTTGGTGTGGTGGCTGGAAACTCACAACCTCCTGACAAACATCCAGTGTGGATTCCGACGTCGCCGCTCCACAGTAGATCATCTGGTGTCGATGTCGACACAAATCATGAACGGCTTTATGAGGAACTGTCAGACCGTCGGCATATTTTTCGATCTGGAGAAGGCCTATGATACGTGTTGGCGTGCAGGTATCCTACGCACCTTGCACGGCTGGAATGTACGTGGGCGCCTACCTGTTTTCCTTCGGGAGTTCATGAGCGACCGCGTTTTTCGGGTAAGGGTCGGCTCGGTTTTTTCGAATCTTTTCGTACAAGAGAACGGTGTTCCTCAAGGATCGGTGCTGAGCGTTACACTGTTCGCTATTGCCATCAATTCTATTTCCCAATGTGTTCCTCGAGGGGTTTCATCGTGCTTGTTCGTAGACGACTTAGCCGTGTACTGCACTTCACGACGCACTGCATTCGTGGAGCGCTGTCTGCAGCAATGTTTAGACAATCTCCGCGATTGGAGTGCTAAAAACGGCTTCCAATTCTCCACAGAAAAAACTGTCTGCGTCAACTTCTGGCGCAATAGGAGTCGTTTACCACCTTCACTCCGACTTGGTCCACACCTCTTACCATTTGCAGATGAAACGAGGTTCCTGGGACTGATCTTTGATCGGAAGCTTAGCTGGACATCTCATATAGCAGTGCTGAAAGCACGATGTGAGCGTTCTCTTAACATACTGCGGGTACTTAGTGGACGATCGTGGGGAGTGGATCGCTCAGTGCTGCTTCGTTTGTATCGCACACTGATCCGATCCAAATTGGACTATGGGTGCATCGTTTATGCTTTAGCTCGTCCATCTGCGCTGAAGAAACTAGACACGGTTCATAACTCTGGGCTTCGTATCGCTACTGGAGCATTTCCAACTAGTCCAGTGGTGAGCCTCTACGCCGAAGCAGCAGAACCTCCTCTGCAATATCGCCGCGAGGTTTTGCTGGGGAATTACGGCTGTGGGCTAAATAGTATGCCTTCGCATCCGACGTATGCACCGTTTTTCGACACCTTACTTGACAGACGTTATAGGAACACGAGTATAAACCCGAAGCCGCCAGGTTTTCGGTTCCGGGAGCTCCTAGGGACTCATGCACTCGAAATGCCTAGGATGTTACCCAAGGGCGAAAGAGTGTATCCTCCATGGTTGCGTGTAGGATCCCACGTAGATCTTGGGATGACGGTGCACAGGAAGGCTACGACACCCTCGTGTAGTATCCGCAGTAGTTTTTTTAGAGTTTGTAACTTATTATAAGGACCATACTTTAATTTATACAGATGGATCCAAAAGCGATACAGGTGTTGGATGTGCTTACATCCATGGAGCCGAACCCTATACATTCGGTTTCCATGGCAGTACTTCCATTTATAGTGCAGAGCTCTATGCAATATACCGAGCCGTCATACATGTTCGCCGAAGAAAGTTAGGAAATTGTCTTATCCTGAGTGATTCCCTAAGCGCACTTCAGAGCCTCCGTGAGTTGTACAACCAACACCCAATTGTGCAACGCATACAGGATGCACTCCACGTTTTACACGTCTCTGGCGTTAGCGTGGTGTGCGCATGGATTCCTGGCCACGTAGGCCTGCATGGGAACGAACTGGCGGATTCGGCAGCAAAGGTGGCAAGCGTAGAACCGAGTGTCAACATCCCTTTTGTCACCGCGGAAGACTTTAGGCTTGTTGTGCGTAGAGCGGCACTGTCACGCTGGCGTGATGAGTGGTCTGCTCTGCGTAATAACAAGCTGAGAAGGGTAAAAGAACTTCCGGATAACTGGGCGACCTCCTATCGCTCATCGCGTCGGGAGGAGGTGAGTTTGGCTCGGTTGCGTATTGGGCACTGCTACTTCTCACACAGTCACCTGTTGAGGAGGGTCACTGCTTCTGTTTGCGAGTCATGTGGTCAGGCTCTCTCGGTCCGTCATGTGCTGCTCGAGTGTATTCACCTAGCAGACCTGCGGGAGTCTCTGCAGCTGCCGGTCAGCTTGACGGAGATCCTAGCAGACAATAACTCTGCGGTGGAAAAAGTCCTGAAGTACATCGCCAGAGTTCAGTTAAGAATTTAATAGTTTATGCTTTTATCGTCTGTTATTTTATACGTTTTTATTTTCATAGTCTATTGCTGGTTTCGGCCGGCTTTTGTTATAAATATATTTTTGTTTTATTTATACATGTTATATCTATTGCGTTTTTGTATTTTAGCAATAAAGAGTGTTTTGTTTTTGTATTTCTTTTAAATGTTTATTTTTATAGATATATTTTTACTTAGTGTGTAAGTTTTTTAGTATCATTCGCACAATGGTCTTTAATGGGCGCTGATGACCTAGCAGTTGAGCGCCCATAAACACAAATCATCATCATCATTCACCTGACCTTAACATACATATTGTAACTGGAAGATATAAGAGTTTGTTATTCTAAAAATAAAAAGCGGGCAAATGCGAAAGAAGTGAATTTAATTATTTGCCCAATGTTTGAAAATCAGGTTGTATATCAATTGACCCCATCTCTGCAGCATTCATTTTCATAAACATGTAAGCTTTTCCTAACATTTTAGATAATTTTAAAAGTAGATATAACAATATTTTATTTTGATAATACATTATTAGTAGGGCATGCTTTGGGATTTTAAAATGAAAATAAGTGTAATATAAAATGGGCACTTGTTATTAGTTTGATAGCTTCAGGTGAGATAGGGTAGACAGTGTCAACCTCAAATTGCATTCTTTTAAGGGCTTTTTGTTGTAAGGCTTCCATCATTTAAATATAACTAGTATCTTTTATTGTAGATAAATAACTTATGAATGGTTAATTATATTTGAGAAAGAAAAACTTTGCTTGCTTGCTTGCTTGCTTGCTTGCTTGCTTGCTTGCTTGCTTGCTTGCACAAAGTTACTTCTTTCTGATAAGGTATTTCCTTACATGTGAACTCTGCTTCTCCCAACAAAGTGATAAAATAATATATGGGTGCACTGCTACCTCTCTTGTCTTCGCATTGCCTAGTGCTCGTGGATAGATCCTTCTGCCATATGTCTACCAACAATGCTTAGAATGCTGCGCAGGCTCTTTTTACTTTGTCCCTTATGTTTGGAGTAAATTTTTGACTAGCTAAGATAGACATGTCTATAGTCAATAAAAAATGGCTCATATATCACCCATTGACACAAGGCTGTCTTTCTTCTGAGCGAGTGGGTGTTTGTTGTAGATGTTAGTGTATCTGTGGCTTTTAAAACTGATATTAATACAATTAAATGTGGCATGATCTATTCTTCAATAAAACTCATTATGAAGATTAACTTTTGAATACAAAATGGCATGCTTAAATGTAGAGTATCTTGTAAATCTATGTTGGAAAGTTGTAAGAAAACAGAAGAGAAAACTCCAAAGTAATTGCCTAAAATACAGATAACTTAAAAGTTGTAGTCCTTATGTAATGCCATGAAGAGTCTATATAGTAAGACTTTCGAGGGATGTACACCAGCTTGAATAATGAAAACCTACTGGAAATGCTTTTAACATCTAGTGTTGTACCAGTTATAATAGCCATTCATACCATTCATATGTAAAACTATGTATTCAACCACCAGCACCATCGAAAGGTCAGCATTCCATCCTTGATCTATTGTGTCATACCAGTACAGATTTGGAGAAAGGTTCACGTTATTTGGTCGAAACATTATATATGAATAAATGTAGTTACGTACCTATCCATGTTGTCCATACTAGAAGTTGCTGTGTTGTGGTAAGTTGTTAGCTTATTTGCCATCAAATTGCAAATGTAGAGTTTCATTGAGGTGATTAAAACAATGTGGGATGGAACAGAATGCACACTTCACAAGAGCAGTATTTGAACAGGCTACATTGTCTTCGGTGTATATGCACTGCAGTAGTCCAATATCAAAAGTCACTGTGATCACATTGTCAAATGATGTAGCAGGAGTATCAACTTCATAGCCAAATGCTTGCCATGCATATATTAACATAGGATTGTACCTCGGTGCCGAAAGTTGGTATAGATGACAGAATGAAGCCAGATGATGTGATTTGTGGTTTGTCAAATTGCAAGCACACAAAATCAACAAGATGTCTGGCATAGAGTTTGTACTGTATAAAAAATATACATCCAGAGGTAGGCAGTATTTGGTGGTCTTCCTTGTTGGGAAAACATTCTTCTATCAGACCATGGTCTTTATCTCCTGACCAGGAATCACGAAGTAACAGATGATCGGTGAGGATGAAATGTAAAAAGCGTTTCATGTGCTCTTTGGTCATTTTTCCACCTTTACTAGCTTCAATATAGATATTTTGATGACACATTGCTGTTACTTATTTTGAAACCTGTGGACAAATGCCTCCTGACTTTCCTTTTCTTTTTTTTTTTTTTAATTTTTGTAATTTACGTCCTCTAAGGTTAAGTCATATCCGACAATGAATGAAGTGGGTGAAATGATGTTCAGATGAGTCCGAGGTCCATGGAGCTTAGAGCTATCTGAAAATCGTCTTTCAAAATAAGGGAAAACTCCAGAAGAAAACCTTATCCAGGTAACTCACCCTAACTGAGATTTGAACTCGGAAACTCTTGAATGCAAGGCAGACATGCTACCATCTCCACTACCAAGGCGGGCTGACTTTCCTGGAAATAAATGTAAAGCTTGTTCGCTAATCAACAATTCATAGAAATAGTCATATCTATTGTGTAACTTTGTGTGGAGCTATAAAACAGACTGCACCACAGCAGTGGTTGATTTTTCACCTCTGTGTGATAGAATTGAACAAGATAATAGTTCATAAAATGTTGGCATGTATGTTCTTGACTTATTTGTTTTAATAAATATATTCATCTGCAGCAAATATTTCTGCTCTTTGTCTAATATGATCTTGAATGTCCTTGCAAGCCACGACGAAGTGATATGCCTGGAAGAAATTTTATATTCATCTTTGAAGCTATTGATGAAATGCATACAAGTTTTAAAATTGTCCAGACCAACTGCTCTAGCAGCACTTGCAGCCCATGCATGAATATGCCAATAGTAAACCACTAATACATAGTATCTTGCTCTATCACGCTCTATCAAATTGGGCTACTACAGGTTCAAGTTAATTGATGGAAATTAATCATTTCTTCACATTAGCCGTATATAGGCTAAGGTTTTGGATAGAGTCAACTTGAAAAATTCAATGCCACAGCCAGGATTTGAACCACTGATCTTCTGGTTTCCGTCCAGTTGCTCTTACCCATTGAGCTACCACGGCCAACTTGCCGTCATGACACCAAATTCTCCAATCAACTCGTATATTCTACCGGTAAACTACTGGTGGCTCTCGCATTTGAGATACACCGTTTGTGGCAACTTAGTATTGTAAGTACTTGAGTCCCAGGCTTCATCATTTAACTCTCATTGTGTAAGTTAATTGATGGAAATTAATCATTTCTTCACACTAGCCGTATATAGGCTAAGGTTTTGGATAGATAGTCAACTTGAAAAATTCAATGTCACGGCTGGAATTTGAACCACAGATCTCCTCGTTTCCGTCCAGTTGCTCAACTTGACTGAGTGGTTAGGCTGCTCGGCTCTCACCAAGGCGACCTGGATTCAATCCCAGGCAACTGCAAAGTGAGATTTGTACTGGGCAACACAGCGCTGGGGCATGTTATCTCCAATTTCCCCCACCATCTCATTCCACTGGTGCTCCATTTTCATCTCGGGTATCAGTGTCACCACCTGTGGTGCCACATGTAGTAAAAGCAGGCATTAAACACTACGCATTTCATTTTATACATGTTGTGAGAGAAATTGTTTAACCATTTTATGTAATTTTTTAATGCTAAGCCACTACTTATGATAATCAGCCAAGCGATAAGTGATTAGGAGTATGTTTAATACATTTAGGGTGGTTTAAAATCAAATTATGCATCCTTTACTAAATCAAACCTCAGTTTCTCATATGATAAAGCTACATCATTGAGGTCTACTGTCTTCTGTTAGCACTCCATAAGGAAGTTAAAATTCTAGAATTCAAATTACTTCATTTTGTCTATTGCCAGTTTACTCTGCTTATGAAATGCTCCCTTGCTTTTTTTGCTGGGATTAATTTCTTCCAACTCTATTTCTTTTACTTCTGTCAAGCTACTAAAGCTCCCTCATTCACATTCCTATCACCTTCACTAATGTCACTCCTAGTTGGATACTGTGCTTTCTTCCCCTTCTTTAGAAAATAATTTATGGCTTGTTTCTTTGCTTCTTCAGTGAGATTATCAATATTGGTGATGCTCAGGCCGTGACATTACTTAAGTCATTCCTGATGATCTTGTTCTTATGCTGCTAGCTTGGTACCACATTCTTGGTAAGTTTGCTCCTCACTGACATAGCAATTCCTGTATGTATTGCGTTCTTTCTTACTTTCTGTTTCTCATTCATGTGTTAAATCTCTGTAGATATACATTTTTTTTGTATTTATTTAAGATGAGTCAGTACTAGTAACACTAACTTCACATCTTTTAATCTCTGTTAACATGTTTTGGGAGCATGTGTTCCCATCTTCAGAATGTGTCCGACTGACCCGTATTCTCATTTCTGTTGTGTCTATAATGGTGACATCATGTGATGGTGAAATGTACCCACCAAGTACCCTCTGGAAGTGCATTTCACTGTCACGTGTTGCCACCATTATAGACAACCACTACAACAGAAATGTGAACACGGGTCAGTCAGACACATTCTGAAGATGGGAACACATGTTGCTAAAACATGTTAACAGATTAATTAACTTTAAAGAGAGTCGATTAAAGACACTAGACAACACTTACTTTTAAATTTTTCCGGAACTAGTTTCAGAGGCTTTGCCTCTATCATCGGCCGGCTCTCGACTGATTCTCGTTGGTGTAGCTGACGATACCTTGTCACAGGTCTCCTCTGGTGGCGGCTCAAGGAACTTGCTGAACAAATCCTTCTGGGGGATGTCGAAATTGAATACTTTGTTCCTATTTTTTGAAATGAAGATTTGTTCCCATGTGGATAGTTCTTGTTTTCCTGATGTATGTTTCAGTAGTTTTGGTTCTGGATTTATGTTGTGGTTTTTTTCCCAAAAATGTGTGGCAACTGCTGATTTTTCTAATTGTTTATATTTTATGTTTCTAAAGTGTTCCTTTGCTCTTGTTTCTAAATTTCTTTTTGTTTTTCCAATATAAATTTGACTACAGTCATTGCATTCAATTTGATATATACCAGATTTTTTGTTTGATGGAATGGCATCTTTGATGTTTGAGCAAATTAGGTTTTTTAAGGAGAAATGGTTGACTGGTGCTAGTTGAATATTTTGTTTTTTGAAGACTTTTTTGAATTTATCATAGGCCCATGGATGGTAAGTGAATTTTTTGAAAATCATATTAGTTTCTGTAGATGAGAGAGTTGTGGTTTCCTTTAGTAGCTTCTTCTTTTTTGCTAAGCTCACTTTTTTGTCCACTAATGATTTGGGAAAGTTATTTTTTTGTGCTATTTCAATTATTTTGTTGTATTCTGTTTTGTATTCTTCTGCTGTGAGAGGGATGTTTACCAGTCTGTGTGCTAAACTATTGAAGATTGCCTGTTTGTGGGATCTTGGGTTGTAGCCATTAGCTTTTATGTAGTTGTCTGTCTGTGTTGGTTTTCTGTAAATGCCAAAGTTTAGTCTGTTTTTATTCCTCATTATTTTTAGATCCAAAAATGGTAAATGCTCGTCTTTTTCTATTTCTACAGTGAATTTGATGCTTTTTTCTTGGATATTTAAAAGTTTTAGTGCATCACTGATGTGTTTTTTTGGTACTATTGCAAAGATGTCATCTACATATCATTGCCAGAGTTTGAACATCCAAGGGAAACCTTTGTTGATCCTTATTTCTAATGCACTCATGTACAGATCGGCCAGGAAGGGTGATAGTGGGTTGCCCATTGCTAACCCTGAAGTTTGGTGATAATATTTTGTTTGAAACTGGAAGAAATTTTGTTCTATGCATAATTTGGTTAGTTCAATGTAGTCTGAAATTTCAGATGATGCCATTCCAAGTGATTTAAGCCATTTTTCTATCAACGGTGGGAGTTGATTAACTGGTATGCTGGGAAACAGTGATTTAACATCAAATGAGACTAGTGTGTCCTCTTCTTTTAGTTCAGTATCCTTAATGTGTTCTATAAGTTCATAGGTGTTTTTGATGCTTAGGCTGTCGAATTTTGGAAATGAATTGAATTTGTTTGTTAGCCACTTTGCAAGTTTGTATGTTGGTGAATTTATACTGCTAACTATAGGTCTCATTGTTATGGATGGTTTGTGTATTTTGGGTAAGCCATAAAGTCTAGGTAAGGTTGGGTTATCCGGTTTAACTGCATATTTGTTTGGTATTATGCTTGATTTTGCTATTGTTTTTTCATATGACTGTATGCAAGTTTTTAGAGGATTTTTGTTAATGGTTTCATATTCGTTGTCAGTTAGCATTTTTTCCATTTTTTCAATATAATCTGATTTTTCCATTATGACTATCTTGTTGCCTTTGTCTGCCTTTGTGTAAATAACGTTTTTCTGTTTCAAAGAATGGATAGCATTATGTTTTCTCTTCTGAAAGGATCTGTTCTCTATTTCTTCCAAAATATTTTCACAATGGCTTTTTACTGAATTTTGTATGGATACTGGTAGAATTTGTGTCGAAATGTTGATATCTGCAATGTAATCTTCAATTTTGTTTGAGAAACTGACGCATGTTTTTAATCCATTATTTAAAAGGTCCAATTCTTTTGTGGAGAAATTTTGTTTAGATAGGTTTACTACGTTTTCAAAGATTTGCGTGCTCGATTTTTCGTTTACGCAACTTATTTCACTATTGAATTTAGCGTGTGTGACGATTGCTGATCGACATAAGTTGATATTCCGGATGTTTTTAAACTTTTTCCCGGTATTTCTGTGTGAGGACATGTTGCACAGATTGGCCAATTTGTGTTTAAGTCGTAATGTCTTTTCTTTCATTTTCTTGCTTAGGATTGCCAAATAATTATGTTCAAAGTTTTCCCACATCACGTTTCCCAGCGCTTTCGTTAAAAATGAATGAATTTTGTAAAGTTTTAATTCTATCTCATCCAAATTTTTGTATTGCTGATTAATTTCTAATTTTAAAACCTTTCTCTCCGCCGCCCTTTGTTGCGGATTTCCATTGCCTTGTTTTACTATTTTTCGGACAAATCGGGGTGTTACTTTGTTTCGTAAACACAGTTTTAGGAACTTTATATTAGCAAAAATGTTTCTTTTCTTCTCTTGCAGTTTTAAAAATAATTTTATGTCATGTTTATTTCCAAAATGTTCGTTGAATCCATCATGGGTTTTAAATTTTAAAGAGGTTACCTCGTCCGCCATATTGTCAGCTGCTTTATTTACTTCGTGCGGTCAGGTGTTGTTTTTCACTTCTTGAAGACTTGTTAGCCCAATATTACAATTACTTTCTTGGAAGTGTTGAAAACAGTGTTGTTATGATAAATTAACTTTAAAGAGAGTCGATTAAAGACACTAGACAACACTTACTTTTAAATTTTTCCGGAACTAGTTTCAGAGGCTTTGCCTCTATCATCGGCCGGCTCTCGACTGATTCTCGTTGGTGTAGCTGACGATACCTTGTCACAGGTCTCCTCTGGTGGCGGCTCAAGGAACTTGCTGAACAAATCCTTCTGGGGGATGTCGAAATTGAATACTTTGTTCCTATTTTTTGAAATGAAGATTTGTTCCCATGTGGATAGTTCTTGTTTTCCTGATGTATGTTTCAGTAGTTTTGGTTCTGGATTTATGTTGTGGTTTTTTTCCCAAAAATGTGTGGCAACTGCTGATTTTTCTAATTGTTTATATTTTATGTTTCTAAAGTGTTCCTTTGCTCTTGTTTCTAAATTTCTTTTTGTTTTTCCAATATAAATTTGACTACAGTCATTGCATTCAATTTGATATATACCAGATTTTTTGTTTGATGGAATGGCATCTTTGATGTTTGAGCAAATTAGGTTTTTTAAGGAGAAATGGTTGACTGGTGCTAGTTGAATATTTTGTTTTTTGAAGACTTTTTTGAATTTATCATAGGCCCATGGATGGTAAGTGAATTTTTTGAAAATCATATTAGTTTCTGTAGATGAGAGAGTTGTGGTTTCCTTTAGTAGCTTCTTCTTTTTTGCTAAGCTCACTTTTTTGTCCACTAATGATTTGGGAAAGTTATTTTTTTGTGCTATTTCAATTATTTTGTTGTATTCTGTTTTGTATTCTTCTGCTGTGAGAGGGATGTTTACCAGTCTGTGTGCTAAACTATTGAAGATTGCCTGTTTGTGGGATCTTGGGTTGTAGCCATTAGCTTTTATGTAGTTGTCTGTCTGTGTTGGTTTTCTGTAAATGCCAAAGTTTAGTCTGTTTTTATTCCTCATTATTTTTAGATCCAAAAATGGTAAATGCTCGTCTTTTTCTATTTCTACAGTGAATTTGATGCTTTTTTCTTGGATATTTAAAAGTTTTAGTGCATCACTGATGTGTTTTTTTGGTACTATTGCAAAGATGTCATCTACATATCGTTGCCAGAGTTTGAACATCCAAGGGAAACCTTTGTTGATCCTTATTTCTAATGCACTCATGTACAGATCGGCCAGGAAGGGTGATAGTGGGTTGCCCATTGCTAACCCTGAAGTTTGGTGATATTTTGTTTGAAACTGGAAGAAATTTTGTTCTATGCATAATTTGGTTAGTTCAATGTAGTCTGAAATTTCAGATGATGCCATTCCAAGTGATTTAAGCCATTTTTCTATCAACGGTGGGAGTTGATTAACTGGTATGCTGGGAAACAGTGATTTAACATCAAATGAGACTAGTGTGTCCTCTTCTTTTAGTTCAGTATCCTTAATGTGTTCTATAAGTTCATAGGTGTTTTTGATGCTTAGGCTGTCGAATTTTGGAAATGAATTGAATTTGTTTGTTAGCCACTTTGCAAGTTTGTATGTTGGTGAATTTTTGGGAAAAAAACCACAACATAAATCCAGAACCAAAACTACTGAAACATACATCAGGAAAACAAGAACTATCCACATGGGAACAAATCTTCATTTCAAAAAATAGGAACAAAGTATTCAATTTCGACATCCCCCAGAAGGATTTGTTCAGCAAGTTCCTTGAGCCGCCACCAGAGGAGACCTGTGACAAGGTATCGTCAGCTACACCAACGAGAATCAGTCGAGAGCCGGCCGATGATAGAGGCAAAGCCTCTGAAACTAGTTCCGGAAAAATTTAAAAGTAAGTGTTGTCTAGTGTCTTTAATCGACTCTCTTTAAAGTTAATTTATCATAACAACACTGTTTTCAACACTTCCAAGAAAGTAATTGTAATATTGGGCTAACAAGTCTTCAAGAAGTGAAAAACAACACCTGACCGCACGAAGTAAATAAAGCAGCTGACAATATGGCGGACGAGGTAACCTCTTTAAAATTTAAAACCCATGATGGATTCAACGAACATTTTGGAAATAAACATGACATAAAATTATTTTTAAAACTGCAAGAGAAGAAAAGAAACATTTTTGCTAATATAAAGTTCCTAAAACTGTGTTTACGAAACAAAGTAACACCCCGATTTGTCCGAAAAATAGTAAAACAAGGCAATGGAAATCCGCAACAAAGGGCGGCGGAGAGAAAGGTTTTAAAATTAGAAATTAATCAGCAATACAAAAATTTGGATGAGATAGAATTAAAACTTTACAAAATTCATTCATTTTTAACGAAAGCGCTGGGAAACGTGATGTGGGAAAACTTTGAACATAATTATTTGGCAATCCTAAGCAAGAAAATGAAAGAAAAGACATTACGACTTAAACACAAATTGGCCAATCTGTGCAACATGTCCTCACACAGAAATACCGGGAAAAAGTTTAAAAACATCCGGAATATCAACTTATGTCGATCAGCAATCGTCACACACGCTAAATTCAATAGTGAAATAAGTTGCGTAAACGAAAAATCGAGCACGCAAATCTTTGAAAACGTAGTAAACCTATCTAAACAAAATTTCTCCACAAAAGAATTGGACCTTTTAAATAATGGATTAAAAACATGCGTCAGTTTCTCAAACAAAATTGAAGATTACATTGCAGATATCAACATTTCGACACAAATTCTACCAGTATCCATACAAAATTCAGTAAAAAGCCATTGTGAAAATATTTTGGAAGAAATAGAGAACAGATCCTTTCAGAAGAGAAAACATAATGCTATCCATTCTTTGAAACAGAAAAACGTTATTTACACAAAGGCAGACAAAGGCAACAAGATAGTCATAATGGAAAAATCAGATTATATTGAAAAAATGGAAAAAATGCTAACTGACAACGAATATGAAACCATTAACAAAAATCCTCTAAAAACTTGCATACAGTCATATGAAAAAACAATAGCAAAATCAAGCATAATACCAAACAAATATGCAGTTAAACCGGATAACCCAACCTTACCTAGACTTTATGGCTTACCCAAAATACACAAACCATCCATAACAATGAGACCTATAGTTAGCAGTATAAATTCACCAACATACAAACTTGCAAAGTGGCTAACAAACAAATTCAATTCATTTCCAAAATTCGACAGCCTAAGCATCAAAAACACCTATGAACTTATAGAACACATTAAGGATACTGAACTAAAAGAAGAGGACACACTAGTCTCATTTGATGTTAAATCACTGTTTCCCAGCATACCAGTTAATCAACTCCCACCGTTGATAGAAAAATGGCTTAAATCACTTGGAATGGCATCATCTGAAATTTCAGACTACATTGAACTAACCAAATTATGCATAGAACAAAATTTCTTCCAGTTTCAAACAAAATATTATCACCAAACTTCAGGGTTAGCAATGGGCAACCCACTATCACCCTTCCTGGCCGATCTGTACATGAGTGCATTAGAAATAAGGATCAACAAAGGTTTCCCTTGGATGTTCAAACTCTGGCAACGATATGTAGATGACATCTTTGCAATAGTACCAAAAAAACACATCAGTGATGCACTAAAACTTTTAAATATCCAAGAAAAAAGCATCAAATTCACTGTAGAAATAGAAAAAGACGAGCATTTACCATTTTTGGATCTAAAAATAATGAGGAATAAAAACAGACTAAACTTTGGCATTTACAGAAAACCAACACAGACAGACAACTACATAAAAGCTAATGGCTACAACCCAAGATCCCACAAACAGGCAATCTTCAATAGTTTAGCACACAGACTGGTAAACATCCCTCTCACAGCAGAAGAATACAAAACAGAATACAACAAAATAATTGAAATAGCACAAAAAAATAACTTTCCCAAATCATTAGTGGACAAAAAAGTGAGCTTAGCAAAAAAGAAGAAGCTACTAAAGGAAACCACAACTCTCTCATCTACAGAAACTAATATGATTTTCAAAAAATTCACTTACCATCCATGGGCCTATGATAAATTCAAAAAAGTCTTCAAAAAACAAAATATTCAACTAGCACCAGTCAACCATTTCTCCTTAAAAAACCTAATTTGCTCAAACATCAAAGATGCCATTCCATCAAACAAAAAATCTGGTATATATCAAATTGAATGCAATGACTGTAGTCAAATTTATATTGGAAAAACAAAAAGAAATTTAGAAACAAGAGCAAAGGAACACTTTAGAAACATAAAATATAAACAATTAGAAAAATCAGCAGTTGCCACACATTTTTGGGAAAAAAACCACAACATAAATCCAGAACCAAAACTACTGAAACATACATCAGGAAAACAAGAACTATCCACATGGGAACAAATCTTCATTTCAAAAAATAGGAACAAAGTATTCAATTTCGACATCCCCCAGAAGGATTTGTTCAGCAAGTTCCTTGAGCCGCCACCAGAGGAGACCTGTGACAAGGTATCGTCAGCTACACCAACGAGAATCAGTCGAGAGCCGGCCGATGATAGAGGCAAAGCCTCTGAAACTAGTTCCGGAAAAATTTAAAAGTAAGTGTTGTCTAGTGTCTTTAATCGACTCTCTTTAAAGTTAATTTATCATAACAACACTGTTTTCAACACTTCCAAGAAAGTAAATGTTAACAGATATTAAAAAATGTGATGTTAGTATTATTAGTACTGACTCATCTTAAGTAAATACATCTTAACACATTACAGTTTCTAGCTTCTTCCATATATAAATACATTTTTTCCTTTCAATTTTCTGATTCTCACCTCTCACCACTCACATAATGGCAAGCTTCACTAAGTATTGGGTGCTTTTCATATCCATTACCAATATAGGCTTTTACTTACCAAGCCTACAGTAATTATAAGCTCCAGAGGCCTTGCGCCCTCTTTCTTCAGGGCTCCAATAAATGAGTCCTTAGTAATCATTAGAAATGAAAGCACTGTTAAATCATACTTTGCCTCTCAGTGGTAATCATCTGACGTTAATTGGCTGAGGCAGTAGTGATTTAATTGTGTGGTTGACACAGCTGCCAGTTTTAAAATCATGGAAATGTAGGTTAATGTAATATTAATATCATTTAAGTTCCTGTATAGATTGTCAGACATATGTTTAGTAATACATGTTTAAATATTGAAAATACATAACTGTTTCAATTCTCTACAGGTTGGCCGTGCCCTTGGGGTTTCCATCTTGGATATGATGGGCTTAAATCCTTGGAGTAGGATTCCACATTCTGAATTTCACACTGTCGCAGGCATACGTGAGTGGCTGAGAGCAAACTGTATTGCAGAACAAAGCAGTGTGCCAAAGGTGCATTCACAGTTACAAACCAGACACACTTCAACAAGCAATGTTCAGGTATAGCATTTTTAACACTATAAACATTAGTTTAACTGAACCAAGTTTCTTGTACAAACAGCTCTATCTACTTAATGTATTGATAGAATTTTAACCGATCGTATGAGACAGCAGTGCTGATAACACTGTTCGATAAGGTTTTTTTCACAAGAGATCTGAATAGTGAATCTAGTGGCATTTTCCATCCTGAATTCAGATATGTAGTCAGAATTTTCCCATCAGGCATAGTTTTTCTGTAAAAGCTACTTTTCAAAATATGATTTTAGCGTTTTCTTTGACCTGTCATAGGAACCGTTACCTCATATGTAGCTATTTTACTCAAGCGATATTATTGAAATTATTTGCAATGTCATGCTGAAGCGCAATAAAACATGACTGCAGGTTCATTGTTGTTGTTTAGACATGTTCACACCTGTTTGGCATTGTGATGTGTCAGTATTGAGCTGACTGTGAGATTGTTGAGTAGTGAAATATTTCCTTCCTTTCTGTTTAGAAGTGTATTGTGTATGTTGTGCATGTTGTATTTCTGTGCTTTATTTTTTCATCATGCCAAGAAATTGTGTAAATCATGCAGATAATTTCTGCTATATTTGTGGTGAGCTGACCTTCAAGTCTCAGAGGCGAAATTTGACCCCACTTGTAAAGAAGTGTTGTAAACTTTACTTTGGCTGTCAAGTTGGTGATTTTGATAAGAGCTGGACCCCAAATACATGCTGTGTTTCGTGTGTTAGACTGCTGACTGGGTGGAAAAATGGTAACATCATATGCCATTTGCAATTCCCATGATTTGGAGGGAACCGAAGGATCATTTAACTGACTGTTATTTTTGTTTGACAAATATTAAAGGAATCACATCTAAAACAAAATATACAGTTAAGTATTCCGTTGTTTAAGGACTATGATACAATGAAGCACAAAATTAATACAATTTTGAGCCGAACTAATACTCAATGCTCCATTTATTGCTAGTATTTACCTAGAACGCGTTTCGTTAGGATCTTCCTAACATCATCAGCTGGTAGGTAAATACTAGCAATAAATGGAGCATTGAGTATTAGTTCGACTCAAAATTGTATTAATACAGTTAAGTATCCGAATTTGCCATCTGCAATGAGACCTGTCTTACACAGTGAAGAGTTCCCCATATCAGTATATGCAGATACGACCTTAAGTGATAACTCTGTTTCTGTCCTGACTGAAACTCCAAATGATTCAGATGAAAATAAAAATGATCTTACATATGAAGCCAGTAGCTGTTCATCAGAACCATACTTTCCCAATCAGCAAGACCTTAGTGACCTGATTTGCGATTTAAATCTGTCTAAACAGCAAGCAGAAGTTTTAGCTTCCAGACTCAAAGGGTGGAATCTACTCCAAAAAGATGTAAGAATTAGTAGATATCGTAGCCGCCATAGTGTTTTCAAAGTATACTTCTCTGAAGAAAATGGTATTGTGTTTTGTAATAATATTTGTTCAGTTATAGAAACTCTAGGGCTTCAACACCGGCCAGATGAGTGGCGATTGTTCATAGACTCCTCTAAAGTAAGTTTGAAGGCTGTGCTGCTACATATTGGCAATAAACTTCCATCAATACCGGTAGCGCATGCCGCTGATATGAAAGAGACATATGAAAATATGAAACTAGTTTTAGAGAAAATACAATATGGAAAATATGAATGGAATATCTGTGGTGATTTAAAGGTCATTGCTGTATTGCTTGGTTTACAACTTGGGTTCGCCAAATTTTGCTGTTTTTTTGTGCGAGTGGGACAGCAGAGATAAGAAGTCTCACTACGTTAGAAAGTCATGGCCAAAATGTGAATCTCTTATCCCTGGCCAGAAAAATGTGGCATGTGTTCCTTTAGTGAAGCCTGAAAAAATATTTTTACCTCCATTGCATATTAAGTTAGGAGTTATGAAAAATTTTGTCAAAGCTATGGATACACTTTCTGATGGATTCTTGTACTTGAAATCGAAATTCCCCAAAGTCAGTGATGCTAAATTGAAAGAAGGAGTTTTTATAGGACCACAAATCCGATCATTAATGGTTGATGAACATTTCGAGGGACTGTTAAATCCACTGGAGAAAGCAGCCTGGCAGTCTTTCAAAGTTTGTGTTCCAATTTTCTTGGAAACCATAAAGTAGAAAACCACTTTCTAGGTAAGTCAGAACTCAGTAGTTATAATTTTGAGTTAGATAGCTAGTTACGGATTTTTTGGAATATTATAAAAAATTAAAATGATATCACACAAAACTCCTGCCCGATGGGGAAAACTGTAATTATATTTGAATTCAGCATGAAAAATACTTTTAGAATCTGTTATTTTAATTCTTGTGAAAGAAAAAATGTTAAATTTTGTCGACCAGTGTAATATATCTGTTTACAACTATTTTTGTAAAAGACACCTGTATTACAGGAATTTACAACTTGTTTGTACTATATGTTTTGGGGCTGGATGTGAATAATTTTATGTACAAAATAATATTGAACAAATATAAGTTACATTTTTAAAGTTTATCTGTGGTTTTTTAAGTATTTCTGCATTTTGTCCTAAGTATTCTGAAAATCATAATTACATAACTGAAGTAATTAATAATTAAAATCTAGCACTGAAACTTTCTACTCTCCTAAAAGATGTGCTAGTTGTGCATAACAGGAACAGTTACAGTTTTTCAGCATTTTCTACTTTTATCTGACGTCCGTTCCCAATCCGGCCTTCCAGACTTTACCTAAACAAGTCCCAGTCAGCCTTCTTGGGGTGCCTCTATAGGCAGTTCCTTCCTGTTATCCCAAGATCAAAGCAAATATATGTATGTATAATCGTAAGGAAGATTCTGCACATACCTCAAATGCTTAACTTCTTCTAGGATCCCAAAGGACCCCAGGAACAAATCTAAAACCTCCTTCTGATAAATAATAAAGGTTGGAATGCTCCTTTTATTCAAAATTTCAAGATCAGTTATGCTCAGAAACTCAAGCAATATCGGTCCTCTTGCATGATATCAGTGCTTCCCCAAATACTAGGGTGAATATTAAGACTTATCGAGTCATGTTTTATTAAAACTTAATTACATCAGCTATTAAAAACAGGAATGTTTTCAGCACCACCCCCGTCCCATCCTCAGTTGATTGATGACTATGGTGAATGTTGAAGTCAAAGCCAATCAGCAAGTTAAGCTTTTACTCTTGCAATATAAAACAAGATTACTGAATTCCTGAGCAGATGTAGATTCCTCAATCATATTGAAAATAGGCAGAGCACAGAACCACATATTTGGGAAGTTTCCTTAAACCTCATTAGGGCTGCCAGAAGATCCTTCTTAACCCTTTGTAGTCGTATGTTGATATTTAGTTGACATGACTAGAATGCCTCTATGGTTGTATGTTGATACATGATCCACAGCACAATTCTTCATATTTTCTCTTCTTATTTACAAGAAATAATACTACTGGCAGCATGTTATAGGCACCATAGTGCTTGTAGGAAGATTACCAAATCTGTTGGATCCAAATAACCTTGCTGTCGATGGTCCCTTAAGCCCTGCACACTCACTCACTCCCCCTGCCCCCCAAGCCTATACTGCCATCTAATTGGAGATTGTTCTAAACTGTTTTAACCACATAGCAACTATTTAAATTGGAGAAGTGCAGTTTCTTGCAATATCTCCAAGTGTGCAGAAACCAGGGCCCTTCAGGGTTAATTTAATGTTTCATGCAATAAAGATGAAGATTTAAGATCAATAATTTAATCAGAGTTTGGTGCAGTGAGTGATAATGTGAATATTGAACAAATATAATTATTTGTAACAAAAATTTCACTTATCTTTAAAGAAATTGATGTGAATTTCAATAAGATTGCGATTTTGTAAACTTTTGGCTTAATTTGGAATCCAAATTATTTAATATTCTTAATTTAAATATGAAAAATAAAACTGCTGAAATAAAAAAGAAATAAAATAACTTATGTTTGAAACAACATAAATTAAACAACAAATTAAAACAATTAAAATGGTCCAATAGATTTAATGGTTTAGAAAAAATATTTATTTTAAAAAATAGAACTCTCGTAATGAATTTTGAAATACTGACAATCGATTCTATCTTTAAATTTATTTCATTTTCAGAGCTTGATAATACTGGCAGTAATGTAGTGACCTCTGGTGACCGTAACGTTGACAATGAGATTGTATAACTGATGATGTATAAAAAAGTTTACGAAATTGCGATCTTATTGAAATTTACATCAATTTCTTTAAAGATAGGTGAAGTTTTTGTTATAAATAGTTATATTTGTGTAGTGATTGTTACTTCACTGTCACTAGCATAATTTTTTACGTAATAGCTATTGAATTTGAAGAGAGAAATAATAACGAAGCATCTGGTGACAAGGAGTCTTTAGTTGAGAGTTAAAGCAGCACTATTGCTGTTGGATCACTCTGGATAAACAGTTCCACTTTCAGAGTCTCCTGCAACCTCCAATTTTGCATATGTACCACCAGAGACCTGTGTGGAGCATTTCAGGTTAATGAGTACAGAACTTTCTTTGCTTCAATGATTAGCTTGGCATTACTTTGGTCCATCTCAACAGAGCTCCACATTACCTAGTAAGACTATATACTCTTGAGAGATTGTCGGGTATACCAGAGGTTGCATTGACAGCACATCTCCCATGTGCCATGCATTGCTATAGGACAGATCATTTAACACCTTGGTGTTGGGGAATTGGTTTGTGGTTTCCCATTTGATAGTGAAAAATCTGTCCAACAGTAGTTAGATGAATAGGTCCTGTCAATGTAATCAGTACTCACTCAGATCCAGCTTAGGGGCTTGTGGGTGACTGGCTACTGTAGAGCACGCATGTTAACACATAGCATCAAATACTTTATAGATATACCTCTTTCATTATTTGGCCTTGTATAAAAATACAAAAATACATGACTTTACAGCGGTTCACATTTTGGAAGACAGTGTTACACAACACCCACATGCTCTAATGACTATACGGCTAATTGTTTCAAATTCTAGTAGTTGTGCTTCCAATTAAATATATCATGTAGACATGAGGTTTCTTTTTTAATTTATTTTAAATAATATATATATACCACATACCTTATGCCAAATTTGTTACAACTTGTATAAAATCTATACAACCAATACAACAGCAGTTGCTTTCTTCAGGGTCATCACTGTTCATAATTACTTGTTAATTCTTCCATTAAGATTCTCCTTTCACCATCCTGCATTTTGAGCAATAATTGGAATCAACTGGACAACAGCCCTATGCTATTGTGCACTAGCATATCCTCTAAAAGATATACAACTTCAAAATACTGGAGAATCTGGCTGCAATTGATTTCATTCAGTGTGATATCCTGAAAAACAAATCAAGTAACTTGTGGTTATGTCAGTAGTCTTGGATCTCAGCAAGACAATCTTATTTGTTCCAATGGTTCTGAGACCCTAGATCCAGTTGAAAACATTTAGGTCAAAGTGAATTGCAAGATAGATGATAGGCCACTTCTGTAGCTTGGGGGTAGCATGTCTGCCTCAAGTTCAAAAGGTCCTGACTTTGAATCTTGATCAGGATGAATTATCTGGAGATGATTTTTTTTTCCAGAGTTTACCTTGATCCTGAAAGGTGAATGTTGTGTAGTTCTTAAGCTCTATTGACCCTGAGCTCATGTCATTCGTCTTTCGATATTACTTACATTGTAGGACATTAACCACCCTTCCACTAAAGAAAAGATAACCTGAACGATAGCAGACCTAATACACCATAACAATATGAAAAGTGATACGGATGACATGGGATGTGGTTTCATTGGGGATATTAGTCATAAAATCGTGCACTTAGTCATAAAATCGAGTCGCATAAGAGCCGAAGATGCAAACGATTTGCGAAACATGTCCTCAAAATAGGTACGTAAGTGAAGCAGATGTGTAATAAATACGACTCATCTATAAATTAATAACATCAAACATACTTCAGTTTCATTAGTTCTTTCTTGTCAAACATTACAAAACATTAAAGATTGTTATAATTGTGATCGTTAAAAGAACTCGTGCTGTTTGTTAGAATATTAGTTTGTTTTTACAAGTTTCAGCTCACTTTTACAGGATCAACTGCAATTTAGAACCAAAGGAATTTGTAGTATTGTTACAAGGTGTACATCCTTTCCATTGTGGAAGTCGTTTCTACTTCATGAAAAGGCAAGAAGGAAGTATCTCATCAACATAATTTTGAAAAAGCAGCATTCTGAATGTGCAACACAAACATGCACAAGGACTATACCTATGTTTTCTTAAACCTAGACAGTAGGTTTCATATTGCTAATGCTTACTAAACAGAATACACGAGATCAGTTCAGTAAGTACCCTTGTGTCAAAATAGATGGTGCTGCTAAGGAAAGCACAATCATGTGTTGCCCTTTCTTAGATTTGGTATTGATTCATAGGTTAGTTTGGATATAGCATGTGTTTCAGTTAGTGGTTCAAGTTTTTGCTATAATGAAAGAAAGAAGTATCATCCAATGATTTGCTTATTCCATTTGATTTTTATTTATTTATTTTTTAGTTTATGTCCTCCAAAATATTCCTTTTGGATAGGAAAACATGCAAAGAGATAAAAGTAAATTGGACAATGACAATGATTGGATATTAGTTCAACAACTTTAAATGTGGACAATACCTCTGTTTTTGATGAGGGTTCAGATTCAGTTATTAAGGAAATTATTGGAGAAGTTCATAACATGCTTCTTGCTGATTGTTGTTGCTGAAGCCATACATTAATGGGAATAGCAGTTCATATTTTGTGTGGTAAGTTAAAGATGAAAAACTAGTCAGAAGGACTTGTCATAATTGCACACAGTAGACAACAGCTTTCAACTTTAAAGCTATGTTTGGAGCACTTGAAGCAAAGTCCAAAGGACGTTTTGCACTATCACCATCAATGAAACCTGTGATGAAGTCTGAATTCATTATTGTACTCTGGAAGCAAATCTGCAATACAAACAATGAGCTGCTTCTGATGAAACTGCCGCAAAGAAGACTATCACAGTTCCATCAACTATAAAAGTTATATCAGCAAGTTTTTCAGATACAAAGGATATTTATTATTCTCATTGATTTATTAGGAAAAGGAGAAAGGATCATCACACAGTAGTACAGTGGGTTATTGAACAAAAAGTTGTAATCATGGCCACCTTTGATGAAGAAAGCACTAATAATGCACCATTACATTCTCGAGAGTTGTTGCTAACAAAATGGTTTGCATTATAGTTGTTACCATACCATTTGTTTAACCTACCTTGCTCCTTGCTATTTCTTCTATTCTCAAACATTGAAAAATGACTTTCAGGAAAATCATTTAATCAGATGCAAAGGCCACATTAAGACAGACATTTTGCAGAGCTCGACACTTTATAATACTTGAAAGGGTTAAAAAAAAGTGGCAAGGGTCATTAGGAGAAGTGTACATCCTTAAAACAGAGCTATGTTGAGAAATGTTTGAAATGTGGTATCTTTATTCCTAGCATGGGTATGTATTGGAAAATCCTTATATATGCTCTGCATTTTAAGGCACAAAAATTTGAGTTAATGTTATTTATACCTAAATGATTAATTCTGACTTATCATTACCTTAATTTCACAATTTCAATAAAAGAAATTTGCACAGAGGAGAACAAAGAATTTATTTTGAAGAATCTGCATATAGAGATAATTCAGGATTGAATTTTATGCAATGTTTAGATCAGAAGCTCTTTGTTTGGGGCAGTTTGTGATTATTTCTTCTATATTGCATGTTCTGACCAGTTGCAAGGTTTCATAACTAGATTTGAAGATGATGAGCAAGGTTTTAAAATATTCCCCGTCAGTGTTAGTCAGCTCGGTTAATTGATCAGTTCATGGTGTTATGCTTAGGTGTCAGGAACTTAAATTGGAGAGAGAGAGAGAGAGAAGAGAGAGAGAGAGAGAGAGAGAGAGAGAGAGAGAGAGAGAGAGAGAGAGAGAGAGAACGAACCAAAGCTACAGGGTTTTTCATTTAAGATAATTGTCTATGGTTATAAGTACTCAGGAGTGCCCATGAACATACAAAGTGCAGTATAACCTAATCTGTACATTAAAAAGCACAAGACAGTGCTAGGTATTTGCTTGCTTTATATGAGTGGATCTGATATTAGTCTCAGTTTTGATTTTGTTAATGTTGAATACCTAATCAGTAGGTATTTAAGCCAGTTTTGAAGTCCATGATGTTTTGTGAAGTTATAACGAGTTCATATAGAATGAAAAGAAGTATTTCAGAAAGTGGAAGTGCCATATACAGAGGAGTGGAATATACAGAAAAGCAACACATGTTGACAATTACATTAAACATAACCCATTTAACCCATTGCAACATCAGTATGCAGTCTTCCACAGTTTGGTTCACAGATTAATCAACATTCCGCTAACAAAAACAGAATATGAACAGGGAATACACACGCATACACCAGGTTGCCAAATTGAACAATTACAACACAAATTTCATAAAACCTCTGAAAAATAGCATGCCAAAAACTCAGTTATCAGGCATTTACCAAATGAGCTGCCAGGATTACGACAAGATATACATTGGTAAGACTAAAAGAAATATAGGAACAAGATTGAAAGAACACTTCAGAAATATTAATTCAAACACATGGACAAGTCTGCCATAGCGTATCACTTTTGGTCTGAGAATCACAACATAAAGCAAGAAATAGAATTGATCAAAGTGGCAAAGAAACCTCTAGAACTGCAGATATGGGAAAACCTATTCATTACTAAGAAACAGAACCTCTTGATGAATTTTGAAATTCTGCCATGGATGACATCAAATTTACCAGATTATCAGATGGCAGCACAACACCAAGCCAGATGTAGACACCAGTCAACCACAGAACTGAGGATAGGGAAGAAGTTCCCAGAAACTAGTCTTCATAAAAAAAACTTGTAAGTGGAGAAAAGTGTATACAAGGTTGACTCATTTGCCTAATTTTTAATGATAAGAGTTTGTATGGGTAGCATGATTATTTGCTACAAATGTGATGTTTGAAGATGACAATATATATAAGCCCCGCATTGTGGCG
>CM060948.1:158311536-158391536 GCA_030765055.1 Mantis religiosa | reverse complement strand
AAACTCCCAGCAGAAGTTAGTGTCTAGTAACTTAAGAAAATTCAAATTTTTCTTGAAATCATATTTAATTAATAATGTTTTTTATTCACTTGATGAATTTCTAAACTAAGACTACAACTTCAGAATTTATTGTTTGAGTGCTAGTTTCTTATTTTACAATACTTATGACTAAAACCTAGACATTGTATTAGGTGTACAAGACATTATACATTTAGAATAACATCACCTAAGCTTTAGTTTCTTCTAATATCTGTATATATATATATATATATATATATATATATATATATATATATATATATATATATCAAAATATCCAGCAACTTTAATAGTATATAATTGACGACTTGCCTGTTTTCAACAATGCTTGTAAAGCATAAGGTGATAATAAAGTATTATTATTATTATTATTATTATTATTATTATTATTATTATTTATTATTACTACTTCTATTTATAGTTTTATTATCAAGAACAGTGCCTTCATTGCAATATTGACTATCTTAAGGAAACGCTACTTTTTTTTTTACAATAGTTATTATAGAATTTTGTGCTTTAGAATATATGCCTAATTGTTGCTTTGAAAGCTCAATTGTGTATTAGGTGTTCAGTATATTTTTTGGATAAAGATAGAAAAGGAAAAGTCAAATAGGAGCTAATTAATAAACCTTTGTTTCTCAACTCTTGCCCATATATCAGCTGTATGCTCCTGTATTTTTCTTCTCTTTTGATGTCATTGTTTTTTTCCAATTCATTCTAATGTAGGGCATTTTGCTTTGAACCTTGATAGGTCTATTTTCACAAGAGCTCCTTGTGTTTGGGTGCATCATGTATAATGCTCAAGAGTCTACCTATTCTCATTTTTAGTTATCTGTACAATGATAGTCAAATAAGCAAAATCAGTTTGACTTACTGTGCAGGCCCAGGGGTAACCAACCAAATGTCACTTGATTCTTCTTTGCCCAATAAGATAAAACGCTGCTTCACAGCCATCATCAGTATGCGTGAGCAAATCCAAGGATGGGTCTTCAGAACCTGGATTTGAAAGTCAATTGTACAAGTCTTCAACAACACAAACCCTTGTTGTGAGCTCAGGTAATAGCTGAGGAGCTGAACAGCAAAATGGTAGGAATCCACATAAATGTAGAGAACCCCTTTTAAGCAAAATCAAAAGAAGAATCTAATACAAAGGTTTGTATTGCTGACAGTTGGGAAAAATATCACTGCAATAATCAGCACATTCTATACACTGTATAAACTGTGTGTTGTAGTAATCTTCAATAGTTAATTCCTGCATTAGTGGTTACAATAATTTGTGCACTATATTAGAAGTAAGAATATTCTAATTTGTCGAGAACAGCAAACCAATTTATATACTAATTGCAAATTTTATGCAGGAGAATGTGGCTGTGGAAAAGGTTAAGGCCAGCTGAAGTCACTCTTATGAACTTAAAAAGTCTCTTTTGTTTAATAAGAGTCATTGATATGTTTTCCACATTCTTACTAGGATTATTCAATTAGACTGACTCCAAGAGTATACAATTCTTGAACTTCTTTCATTGCTTTGATAGTTGTTCACAGTGCATACCAATACATTTTTCATGCTATACAGTATATCAGAACATGCTAGATAGTTGCAGGTGAATCTACGTACTCTTCAGTGAGGTGTATACAGAATGTACTCAAGGCTCTACAAGCACCAAATTTAAGTCTTCAAGAGTATAATCCAAAATCACAGGTGTGCACATATGGAGTCCTGCAGCATTGGAAGTCCAACCAAATCAAACCTGACTTCCCAGCCTACTGCTACTACTCCAGGAATGTTCATTGATGTCCAAATGAAAAATCTGCCTTTAGATAATTTTATCCTTGCTGAGGAGCAGGGACACGTAAATGTTTCTAGTGGTTGTTATTCAGTTTGTTTCTCTTGTGGTTTGTTTCCCAGCAAACTAATGTGTGCATGCAGCTTATTATGTCAATTTTCTAACTTGCTAGCACTTTCCAGTATGTCTACCATTCCGAGCAGGATGGCTCTGGCAGTTTCAGGTGGTCTGGGTTCAATTCCTGTGGCCAGTGTACCTAACACATGTGTTTTTTTGGGGGTTTTCCCAGGTTGCCAGGCGACTGCTGGGTAGGTTAATTAATCACCAAATTTCATGTCCCTACATTTCATCTCCATTATTGTTTCACATGTGTCATCTGGTGGTCTCTCTCAGAGTGAAAGTGTCGGCAGGAGTCTCGGTGCTGCATGGCAGGATGATACGCTCCTGGTAAGCACTTTCTTCTTTGGTAGGATGGTCTCTGGGACGACCTGGTGGCCCATTTCAGGACCACTGGTGGTTGGGATGCCGGCTGCACTGGCCTGCCAGGTAATTTAAACTGGTTAATTGTAGGAACCGTGCCCTCTGCACAGTCGTGACTCCTTGGTACAGCTTCCCTCTGTCTCTTGATTCATTTTTCCTCACAGGAATGTCCCACTTAGGGCATAGGTACAATACATCAAGACTGGAACTCCATGCTTAGTCCCTGCCATAGCTTAATCTAATTGAATCCAATCCATTGTCCGGCCATAAATACTTCTAAAAGTGTCCTTTAGACCAATGTATACTAACAGACAATATTGTCCAAATAAAGAACCAGCAGTCAAGGAATGACAATGTGCCGGAGTGCAGTAATCATATACTTATGTTTGATTTCAGTATGGCGTTAAGCTTCTTTACCTCTGTAGGTGACCACCACCTATATACATAGAAAGATCATCATTTTAACCTAGCCTTTGTTACTGGTGATTGAAATTGAATTATATCTTTACTTATGCATGATTGGAGGAATTTAGTAACAGTGACATAAAAATTAATTTTAAAAAGCTATTTGTAGTTGGGTTTTTTAATACTTCGTCACTTACATTTTATATTTTTTGAGGGACTAGTTTCAGAAGCCATTGCCTCCATTATCAACCTCTTACCAGCTGTTTGTCATCTGCTCTCCTCAGACGATGTATCATCTGAACACACATTCAGATTTTGCTCTCCGCAGAGCAACTACAGATAGTTTTTTTTTTTTTTTTTTTCCCCAATTATATCTTTACTTTTTAATTTTAATGCATAGAAGCATAGTATATTTTTTTTGCTTAAATTTAAAACTTGATTATGGTAACTATAGAACTGCAAGGAGAAATGTATGTTTACAGCAGACAGTCTCAACTCAGTGCACTGTGACGTCATACTCTTTTGCCCAATGCCCAAGCTTGTGGAAGCGGGCAGAAATGAAGGTCAACAGAGGTAGAAAAACATCCAGTGGCAGAATAATTGTAAGATTTGCAAAATCACAACCTTAGAACATTTTATTTCTATACTTCATAAGCCACCATTGCTCACTATTTACACGCATCTGCTGCTGCACTCAAATCAACTGTAACACAATATCCGCTTGCTAGCACATATATGCTGACCTTGCCTGTTGCTCGTATTTCCATGAGTTAAGGCTGCCTGGTTTACAGTTTTATCTGAGCTAGTATTATGCTCTATTAATATGATGGTGCTTTTTGCACTTGAAAGGGAATACATTTATTCTATCAAAATAAATACCTGTTGTATCAAACTGCCAAATTCCTTTCATTTTGCTTGTTAAAGATACCTAATTGTCACAATTTGGAAAAATAGTAATACTTTTTTGCATTATATACTCAGGGTAAGCAAAATACTATTTTTATGAAGTTCTCATATAGAATACTTAACAGGAAATCCCCGAAACATTAATCTTCAAATGTCACTTGCTGGAAGCTTGGCAGCAATTGATTTACGTGCCATAGAAAAATGTTTTCATTTACCCCTTTCCGAAAGGTTAATAAACTAAAGGTTTCACTGGAATTGATGCTCAGAATGTCAGCTATTTTGCAATTCAAGAGAGAAAACATGGGAGAGTGTTGCAAAGCTTTTAGTGTTTCTCTAGATTTTGCCACCTGTGCCACAAACTAACCTTGTGCCTATCTTCTCTTATAGTTGGTACCTCATAATAAACACTTATCTTTAATCATACCGCACAGAAAAAGTCTTAAGCATGTTATTTCTGAAGAATGAGCAGACCACCTCACAAACATAAACCACTTTTCCCCTATTCCAATCTAGAAATCATTTTTAAGCATCTTTATGCTGACAGCTGTGCAGGAAAATCATTATGTTCATACCACATTGATAAACAAGCATTCAAGCCAAATTTCTATAGGAAAATGGATGGTGTGACCCAAAGAAACAGTGCATATTACTCTTTAAAATAAGAGCCTATGACGTGTTCAACAATAATCCTTTATCACACATTTGCATTTCACTATCTTTGATGACTACCTGAAAAAGCCTTTGAGGGTCTCCCATGGATCAGTAATTGATGTTCCTCAAATTGACATTGCTATGATTTGTGAATCAAGCTTCATTTGTAAACTAAATGTTCATGAGTGCATTATTAAGCTTGTAGTTGCCAAAGAGCAAACTTAGAGTTCAATTGGTTATTGAAGTCCTTGTCATACAAATCCAGATGCTGCAATATGAATGGAACTTGCACCTTTGCAGAATATGTCAAATGTTAGTTTTGCGTATTCCAAATATGTGTGCAACTTGTCATCCATTGCTGTGAGACTTTTGAGCTGCAACAATCAGGACGCTCATTTCTTGTCCTTCATTAGTTAGTATGCTTCCTGTTTTTATTAGTTGTTTGCAGATCTTAACTCTATGGTGAGAAAAATATTGATCAGCTTCAGAATTGCCTACTTGTATCATAATTTTTGGGGCATATAGTAGTTTCAATGTTCATACGATGTGAATTACCAGCTGAACATACAGTAAATGTCCCTCTTACATTTGTCACAGCAGTGAAATAAAACAAATAAGTTAGTTTTACATTTTAGTTATATTAGTTTTACAACACTCCCTTCCTCATACTGATGTTGTATTGTTGAATGGTGCAAACACTCCAACTCCATCTGAAACCTAAGCTGTAAATAAGTTAATCAAAGAAAAAGCATTTTTATCCTTCCTTATGCTGATACTGCATTATTTTGTAATCCAAAAACACTGAATATTGCCTCTTAACCCCCTGATGTGGTATTTGTGCAATAAACAGAAAACCTAAAAGATAATTTTCAGTCTTTGTATATCTACTGAAGAATTCAATGCCATGCACAGGATTTGAATCATGGATATCCCGGTGTCCATCCAGTTGCTCTTAATCATTGAGCTACCCGGGCCCAAATGACCTTGTTGTCGACGGGCCCTAAAACCCCACACACTCACTCACTCACTCATTGAGCTACCATGGTCAACATGCCGATATGGCACTAAATTCAACTGACTCGTATTGAACTGTGTAGTGTTTAACGTCCGCTTTTACTACATATGGCATCGCAAGCACTGATACTGATGATACATGAGATGAAGATGGAGAACCGGTGGAATGAGATGGCGGGGGAAACCTGCCGCAGTGCCATGTTGTCCATCACAGATCTCACTTTGCAGTTGCCTGAGATTGAACCCAGGCTGCCTTGGGGAGAACCGAGCAGTCTAACCACTCAGCCACAGCGCAGCCTAACTGACTCGTATTTTTTCCGGTAAACCACCAGGGGTTCTCATATACGGGATACACACCATTTGTGGTGACTTACTATTGTAAGTACTTAAGTCCCAGGCTTCATCATTAAACCATTATTATTAGTTTAATTGATGGAAATTAATCGTTCTTCCACACTAGCCATGTATAGTCTGACTCTATCAAAAATCTTAGCCTATACATGGCTAGTGTGGAAGAATGAGTAATTTCCATTAACTAACCTAGTTGCATTTTATTATTACATTTATTAAAATGTATGATTCAGTGAGTGTGATGAAACTACAGAAAAGAAAATAAGCTCTGTAGCACTAAAAAGAGTACAAAATTAAGTGTATAATTCAGTGAAATAACTACATAGAAAACAGAAATATAATAGAGTAGGAACAAAATCTGGAATTCTGTGATTGGATTGCACCCTTAAAAACAATGTGCTTCTGTGCATGCGTGTATGTGTGCACGGGCATCTATATGCATGTGCGTGTGCACAACATTTTTTCATAATATAACCCATAGTAGTGAAAACCCATGCTATAAGTGTCAAACATAAAAAAAAAAACTTAGCAGTGGCAGCTGAAGCTTGAATGTACTGGTAGTGCCAGCATTACTGAGCAGATTTAAGATGATTAAGGTCCTTTAACAACTGAACAGGAGATATCCAACGGCAAATGAAAGAAATAGTTGAAGTGATGATAGGTTATGAATCCACCACCACTAATAGTGCTTTTTTTTCTGCTTATCTACTGGTACTAAGTGCATCTACAATGCCAATGTGGAACTAATCACATTTGTTGGCTTCAGAAGTTTGATTGAGTTTTTTATCAAGCAAGTATTGAGCTAGTGCAAAATTTACAAAGATTATCTGGGAATATTCTAACTTACAGTACTTGCATAGATATCTAAATGTTTTTACACATGTAAACTAAGTCTACCATATCATTTTTCTGACCTGTGAGTATTGCTACCAAACAAAATGCATGAAAAGCAAAGCAGAACAAAGCATTCCTAACTTCAACATCCACAGAACCATTTATTTTATGTAAATGTCTTGTTTAGTTTCTATGCTGTTAACCTTTGCATTTTTTTTTTTTTTTGTTCTACAGTTATGTGCAGTTTGGGAACATGTCTACACATGTATTTCAGTTTCACTTTGTCTTCTAATAGTAATGTAGAAAATAAGCTACTTAGTAACAAATCGTACTTTGTGTTTAATAAACAACATATAATATCTTAGTATTAGTACATATATTTAAGATTTTTAATTTTCCTAGCACAAGAAGACTTATTTTAATCATCTGCTATACTGCTGGCAATGCAGGTGACATTATAAAAGAGTGATTATACTTAATTTTAAGAATGAATAAGGGAAAATAATGATTGTAATATAACAAAACATAATTTTACACTAACTTTTACATTTTAATGTAGTGATAAGTGACTTATTTCTCACTCCTCAATATAGTATACTAGTTGTTCTGCAAGTACTATTAGTACTACTGTTTGGCATATGCTGCCAGCAGTAGCCGTGACAAGTACTAACTGGCATGAATTTCCTCTATCCCCTCGCCACACCACTCCCTGCTACTTTCTAGAGTGAACATACAGAGTGACATCAATTTGAGCCAAACTTGAAGCGGCGCAGATCCACAGACAAGTAATATAATACTGTTGTAAATGGAGATGCTTACCTTACTTTCTGATGTTTGGCATGACATTTCATTGCATCTTAAATAGTAAGCTTGGATTATACAAACAATTTAAAATTATATTTCTTCCCCTTTTTAATGCAGTGCCAGGCACAGAGACTCCACTTCACAAGCTGCCCCTGCTTGAAAGGGGCGGAGCCTTAGGACAAGCATGTATATTACTAATTAAAACTATACTGCGAGTCAACTGAGACACTCTGCACTTCACATAACACAATTTTTCTTTCATTGCGTTTTGCCTTCACCTGAAGTCATTATCAAGTGTAGGTGAAACACAATGAAAGAAAATTTGTGATTTGTGAAGTACAGAGTGTCTCAGTCAAACCACAATATAATTTTAATTATTACATTTCTTTAGTGATAATTCCAACTCAGTCAACTCACAGTATAATTTTAATTATTACATTTCTTTAGTGATAATTCCAATTTACCTTTTCAAATTAACATATATTACTGTATCATTGTACCACTCCAAGTAATAGAAGTAAACTATTTCAAAAAGAAGTAAAGGAGGGTGAAATAAGACTGCTTTTCTGGCAGAGTGCAAAAAAGGCATGTGTTATACTATAATTTGTAGTCAAGCTATTTGTTCTGGTGACTCTGACATAGTGGGCCATACTAAAGCTACAAATTTTGTGAAAAATTAATGTGGTCATAAGCGTGCTTGTGAAGGCCTAACTCACAGTTTGCAGTAAGTGAAGTTCAATATTATAACTGGCATGCTCTCTGATGTTAGCTGTGTGAAAAGATTGTGTGTATTGAGCGGTTTGGCAGTAATAAAGTTAAAAAAGTGGAGTCAAAGATTTTACTGTTACCTCAGGTGTATCTTTTAGATGATATGGAAGCTTCACATTGGTAACTTCTTTCCCAATATGCGGCAGTTTTGATGAAGTCTCCAATATATCCATCATTGATGAATTTGCTACTGCTGGTACAGTAGTGAGTTATAGGATCTTTTAGGACATATGTGGGTGATTGAGAAATGGCAACACCAATTATGTTGGCTGATAAATTTAATGGATGCTAATAAATGAGCTAATTGAATTAATCTCAAACTATTTGTAGTTGGTTTATTAATACTCATCATTTACTTGTTTATATTTATGAGAGACTAGTTTCAAAGATATTCACCTCCATTTTCAATCTCTTTCCAACTGGCATCTGTTGTCTGCTCTCTCTCTCTCTGGTGGAACTATGAACTTCTTTGTCAAATTATCTACTGGTGGGATTTCAAAGTTCATTACGCGATCCTTATTTTTCCATATGAATATGTTCTCCCATGTTGTCAATTTATTTTTGTTTATCACTCCTTTTAATAATTTTGGATTTGGATCAATGTCATGGTTTTCATTCCAAAAGTGAAATGCTACTGCTGACTTATCTTCTTGTTTCAATCTGATGTTTCTAAAGTGCTCTTTGACTCTGGCTTTTAGATTTCTTTTAGTTTGACCTATGTAGCATTTTTCACAATTCTTACAACTTATCTGATATATTCCGGACCTGTAAACTGATGGGATTTCATCTTTTGTTTATGAATTTAGCAATTTTAAAATTGAGTGTCTATTGGTGGGTGCCAAGGTGATATTTTGTTCCTTGAAGATCTTTTTAAATTTATTAAATGTTTTTGGGTGATATGTGAATAAACTGAATATGCTGTTGCTTTCTTTTTCTTTTGTAAATGTGGTTGCTTCCTTAATGGTTTTCTTTAGTTTAGCTTTTCTAATTTTCTTCAACACCAAACTTTTGTCTGCAAGAAAGGACTACAAAATTCACTATAGAAAAGGAAACCAATGGACAACTCTCTTTCTTGGATCTAAACATCATCAGGAATGACACAAAAATAAAATTTGGAATATACAGGAAACCAACCCATTCAGAAAATTACATAAAAAATAATAGCCACAACCCAATTACACATAAACATGCAATAATAAACAGCCTTACACACAGACTAGTCAACATACCCATGGAAAAAGAAGAATATTTCAAAGAACAAAAAACAATACTACGCATAGCAGAAGAAAATGGATACAACAAAAGTTTGGTGTTGAAGAAAATTAGAAAAGCTAAACTAAAGAAAACCATTAAGGAAGCAACCACATTTACAAAAGAAAAAGAAAGCAACAGCATATTCAGTTTATTCACATATCACCCAAAAACATTTAATAAATTTAAAAAGATCTTCAAGGAACAAAATATCACCTTGGCACCTACCAATAGACACTCAATTTTAAAATTGCTAAATTCAAAAACAAAAGATGAAATCCCATCAGTTAACAGATCAGGAATATATCAGATAAGTTGTAAGAATTGTGAAAAATGCTACATAGGTCAAACTAAAAGAAATCTAAAAGCCAGAGTCAAAGAGCACTTTAGAAACATCAGATTGAAACAAGAAGATACATAAGTCAGCAGTAGTATTTCACTTTTGGAATGAAAACCATGACATTGATCCAAATCCAAAATTATTAAAAGGAGTGATAAACCAAAATAAATTGACAAAATGGGAGAACATATTCATATGGAAAAATAAGGATCGCGTAATGAACTTTGAAATCCCACCAGTAGATAATTTGACAAAGAAGTTCATAGTTCCACCACCAGAGAGAGCAGGCAACAACAGATGCCAGTTGAAAAGAGATTGAAAATGGAGGCAAATGTCTTTGAAACTAGTCTCTCATAAATATAAACAAGTAAGTGACGAGTATTAATAAACCAACTACAAATAGTTTCTGAGATTAATTTTGACGTCACTGTTACTAAATTCCTCCAAACAGATATATAATTGAATTAAGTTGCTGACTGGTTCAGGATTACGAAATTAGGTGTTTCTGAATCTTAGCAATAGAAAATGTAACCATTATATCTGCTAACTTCTGAAGTATTAATAAATTTATGGTTTAAAATAACTGTTTTCATAATGACAATGAGAAGTGTAAGCTACCACAAATCACTGAAATTTTAGGCAGCAAATCAAATTCCCTTGTGGCTACCGCCACATATGTATTAAGTATGGTCTTTAGGTACTATGGACTGCCAATAATTGATCAGTTAAAACACTTTTAAATTCTGAAAATTCTTTCCCCTTTCTAATTTTCAGAACTAATGTATGTGCAGTTTTGGAGCTCTCTGATTTCAGACATACTTAGTTGTAGATAGATAGTCAACCTGAAAAATTCAATGCCATGCCTGGTATTTGAACCATGGATCTTCCAGTTTCTGTCGAGTCGCTCTTAACCTTTGAGCTACCATGGCCAACATGCTGTCATATGCTGGTCATGGTAGCTCAAAGGTTAAGAGCGACTGGATGGAAACCGGGAGATCCATGGTTCAGATTCCAGCCATGGCATTAAATTTTTCAGGTTGATTCCATCTAAAACCTTAGCCTATACACGACTAGTATGAAGGAACAATCAATTTCCATCAATTAACTTAATAGTACTTAGTTCTAATTAACGGAACCTTAAGCTAATTGATTTCTTATTGACCAAGTACACCAAAATGCCAAATTGCCTTAACTACTCTGACTTTAATTGACTTTTGTGAACACATAAATTGCTTGGTTACCGATTCCTTACCTTATGCATTAATTTTACTATGTGGATATTATTTATTACACTTATTTATCCACCTCCATATTATTTTTTTATTAAGTGATCAGTCTTACAAGTCATTAATTCTGGAGTCAACATTAGGTGCTATTGCAGAAAGGTATGCGATAGTATGATTTCTTTGTTGAATGATGCAGATATTGATCTTCAGAATATCAGACTTTGCAAATTATGGATATAATACTATATTTAATAAAAATATAGGTTTACCAAAGAATATACAGAATGAACTTGCTATCACATTGGCCAAATGTATGTATGTGCCAATCTCTGCATATATGCAAGTGAAGCATGCAAAAGTTTCATAGAATGCTTGAGAGCATGTATGGAACTCTCTACAATATAACTGGAAGTTATTTCCAGGCTGTTATGCTATGGTCTGCTGGAGTTAGAATTTCCAGATGTTTTGTCCACAACTGCAGCTGACATCTTCAGTGGCGTGGTCAGTTTCCTCTGAGAATTTTGTGTAACGTCTGAAGTGTTGAATGAGCTGCTGTATTTATACTCTGACAACCTCTGCTGATTGGCCCATATGACAGATGGCAGGAGGGAGGGGGTGGGCTTCATTCTAGGTGTTGCTCCCTTCTGATTGGTTCGCTTTGATTTCTCCTGTTTTGTGTCATTTCTGTTTTGGTGCAATTGTGGATGAAACATCTGGAAATTCTAACTTCAGCTGACCACGGCATAAGAAGCCAGAAGTAAGTTTGTTTTATTGACTCTGGATGTGAAAATGTTCTGTGCACAGCTTAAAAAAAACAGAAGTTTTCAATACAAAGACCAATAAAATTCTTAAACCATCACAAACTAGTGGTTATCCTTTTTGCAAGTGGTTGAGAGGATTTTAGAACACTGGGAACCCTTAAAACTTGACATCAGAAATACTTTAAAAGTATTATATTATACAAATATAAATATTTGTAATGAAAAACTTCACTTATCTTGAGAAAATGGTGTTAATTCTTCTTTCTAGTGGAGATCGATTTCAAAAACAGATTTTCATCATCTGTCCATCAATACACTTCATAGTCAAGCATTCCAGTTACCATGTTCTTATGTTTTTTCAGTATTACCAAAATCTGAAAATGAAACAAACCTAAAAACAGAATCAACTGTCAGATGCCTGCACAAGCCATTATGATGATAATGAATGATTCACAGATAAAGAAACTTCTGTTATATGCAGTGGTTTCTGCCAAGATTCTCTGAATTGAATGGACCAGCGCAAACACTTTCACAGTGCTACACAGTTGGAAGATCCTAGAGCTACTAAATTATTTTAAAGGAATATATGAACATTATGTGATGCATGATGCAAATAATATCAAGGATGTATAGCCATCAGCCAAAGTCATTTCAAGCCATTTGATAATACACCTAGGGGTAAAAATGATAAGGAAATTTAGGAATTTAAATCTTCAAAATAAAGTTCTAGCATGTGGTCATTTGCTGTCATGGCTTTCTTATTGCAGGATAATCTTGGTAAAGCAAAGGTAAGATTTAGGCGATTCCATTTTTGCTGTCATGTCCTGTGTCCATCCCTCCAAAACAGCCACCACATACCATACAAAACCTCCTTTCCTTTTTTCTTTTATTGCCAGTGTGGAATATCAATTATTAATTTCTGTGAACACAGCATTATTCCAGAAAATTGAGCGATCATTAGAAGAAACTCTGAATAACTGACATTCCCTACTATGAATTTGATAGCTTCCGAAGAGCTGCTGAACATGTGTGCATCATGGATGAAAATGATAATTTCAAAGAACTTATGGAATATGCATTGAGTGTGATTTTGTTGCCCATAGCAATACTCTTGTGAACAAATTTTTACTAAAGTGAGTTTCATAAAAACTAGAATTCAGTATTGACCAACATTAGGTACAATAAATGGGTTCATTCTATCATCCTATTGTGAAAGAATGTAGTGGGTTTGAAAATCAAGTCACCAAGATGTTAAACCCCAGGACAACAAATTTCTGTGCTGCTGTTGTAGCATTTCCAAGTAAAAATCATGGATTTTCTGATGGAGTAGATGGAGTAATATGTGTGCTAATCCAGCTGCCATCGATATTGTAAGTACCAAAAAATGGACATTGTGTACATTACTTTGGTATTATTAAACTTGTATGTTCAATAATCTTGAGCATAACTCCATGATTCTGAGTAGTTGGTACAATATATTTAGATTTGTAATTTTGCAACTTTGATTAGAATATTACTCACTTTACAATGACATGGCCTATGTTTCATTTTATGATCATCATATATTAAATTCAATTAGGTTTCTCTTTGTTACCGTACATCTTTATTTTGTATACCTGTTTGTTGGTTTGGAAGTAAACACAAACCACCTCAGAACTACCAATACTGTGTTTCTTATTATATTGTAATGTTGGAAATCAGAGAATCTCTGAATTTGGGGTTTAAAAAAGTAAAACAAAGATTGCTGTGGAGGTAATTTTTCCACTGCTTTGTTTCTGTAGAAAAATATTGAATGAACAGTAACTTTGTTTTGAAATTGTTATCTTGGATTGTTGGGATTTGTACATCACTAAATTTGATGGCCCTTGAAGTGGGTATACTCCATTATAATTAATCTTCAGTATGCAGTTCCACTTTTTTTTTTTTTTAAATTGTACTAAATAAATGCAATTTGGTGTTATTTTTCTTTTCATTTTTTGCAGATGTGTTGTAATCTATACTGTCCTAGCAAAACAATGCACACAATTTTATATTACCACTTGCAGTGTACACAAATATCTAACTACTGTGGTTGATCCTTGTTTGTATAACTGTGTAGTTAAACACACATGACAGAAGTAGAACTAAAATGCTACCTAGGCAAGTACCTTCCATTGTTCCTGTGTTGGCATTATTGAACTACTTGGAAATCCAAAATTTTCAATAAATTTATTCAATGTTAAATTATTTAATAAGTCACTTGCAAGAGATGTTATTCTATGTTGAATAATATTCATCCCACGCCGTCTTAAAACTTGTTCACTCCAGTGTACTTAATCTCAAATTTTAAGTCTATTGGAAGTTTTACACTGGCATCTCTTACTGTAAAAAACAGTTAAAAGGCCATGATTTGATGTGTGGTCTAAATATAAAGAACATAGAATGGGATTTTGTAAATATTAAGAAAGATTAATTTGATGAAACGTATACATATGCTCAAGATGGAATGTAAGTGGTATGTGTTTATGGATGTTTGGAGAAATTTAGTAACCGTGAGACCCAAATTAATTGAAAAAACTATTTGTATTTGGTTTTTAACACTAACTTTTATATATATATATATATATATTTTTTTTTTTTTTTTTTTTTTTTTTTTTTTTGAGGGAATAGTTTCAGAAGCTGTTGCTTCCATTCCCAAGCTCAAGTCTTAAGTATCGGTTGCTGCTGTAATCCCCTGTCTTCTCACTGGTGAACTTTTTTATCAAATTATTGAGCCATTGGATTTCAAAGTTTATTACGCAGTCCTTATTTTTCCATTAAATTGTTCTTCCATATAGTCAGTTTCTTTTGGTTATCACCCCTTTTAATAATTTTGGATTTGGTCAAGGTCATGGTTTTCATTCCAAAAATGAAATACTATTGCTGACTTAACTTGCCATTTCTATTTGGCACTTCTAAAATGCTCTATAGCTCTGGCTTATGGGTTTCTTTTAGTTTGCGCTAAGTTTCATTGCCATAATGGAATTTTTTTCGTAATCCTTACAAATTATTTTGTATATTCCAGATCATGAATTCACTGAATATTCATGTGCTACCCAAAAAGATTTAATAAATTCAAAAATATCTATAAAAACAAAATATCATCTTGGCACCTACAAAGAGATAATCAGTATTAAAATTTTTAAAATAAAAAAGAAAAGATAAAATCCCACCAAACAATAGATCCGGAATACACCAAATGAGTTGTAAGGATTGTGAACAATGTAACTTAGGACAAACTAAAAGAAACCTAAGAGCCAGAGTTAAAGAGCATTTTAGACGCAACAAATAGAAATGTCAAGTTAAGTCAGCAAAAGTATTTCATTTTTGGAGTGAAAACCATGACCTTGACCAAATCCAAAATTATTAAAAGGGGTTATAACTAAAAGAAACTGACTATATGGAAGAACAACTTAATGGAAAAATAAGGACCATGTAATAAGCTTTGAAATCCAACGGCTTGATAATTTGATAAAGAAGTTCATAGTTCCACCACCAGTGAGAAGATAGATGACAACAGCAACCAATATTTACGACTTTTGAGGTTGGGAATGGAAGCAACAGCTTCTGAAACTATTCCTTCAAAAAACAAAAATGTAAATTACGGAGTGTTAAAAACCAAATACAAATAGTTTTTTCAATTAATTTGGGCCTCATTGTTACTAAATTTCTCCAAACCTGCATAAACCCATACCACTTACATTCCATCTTGAGCATATGTTTACGTTTCATCAAATCAATCTTCCTTAATATTTACAAAATCTAATTCTATGTTCTTTATATTTAGACCACACATCAAATCATGGCCTTTTAACTGCTTTTTACAGTAAGAGATGCCAGCATAAAACTTCCAATATGCTTAAAATTTGAGATTAAGTACACTGGAGTGAATAAGTTTTAAGACGGCGTGGGATGAATATTATTCAACATAGAATAACATTTCTTGCAAGTGACTGTTATTAAATAATTTAACATTGAATAAATTTATTAAAAATTTTGGATTTCCAAGTAGTTCAATAATGCCAACACAGGAACAATGAAAGGTACTTGCCTAGGTAGCATTTTAGTTCTACTTCTGTCATGTGTGTTTAACTACACAGTTACACAACCAAGGGTCAACCGCAGTAGTTAGATAGTATTTTAGTTATACCTCTGTCACATAGAGGAACTTACTCCAAGTTGTTGCGAGGTTATTTGTGTTTGGTTTTGAGCATAACTTGAGTTATTCCTTCAACAGGCTAGCACGAATGTCAGGTAACTCTAAAGCTCTATGGACCCCAGGCTCATTTGAGCATCGTATCACCTATTTCATTCATCGTCCGATATGACTTGGCATTGGAGGACGTAAATTACACACACACAAAAAAAAAAAACAGGCTAGAAACAGTTGGTTACAGAAAGGTTTTACAGCTTTCAGCACATTTCTTGCAACATGAGCTGACCATAACAGGTTATTGTAGGGCCATCAAACAGTAATACTATTTCAATAACTGCTGTAGCAGAGTGGCACTTTACAGACTGTATAATATGTTAACTATGGTCAACAAAACAGGCATTGTGTTTAACAAGCCTTTCTTCATAGAAAATTTTTCTTCTGGCTAACCTGTTTTATCAACTTTTGAAGTGTAGGCCAGTAGTATTACTGTGTTCTACTGAGAAGAAATAGTTTAAAAATTTCTTCACATTGTCTTAATGGTAGCCTAATTAAGGAACTGAGTAATGTGTGTTTGGAGGAATTTAGTAACAGTGACGTCAAAATTAATATAAAAATTATTTGTGGTTGGTTTATTGACACTCGTCACTTACTTTTTCATATATTTATGAATATATGAAAAAGTAAGTGACGAGTGTCAATAAACCAACCACAAATAATTTTTATATGAACTGAGTAATGTTTTATTATTCATTAATAAGTTCCTTTTTGATAGCAAGTTAGTTTGATTGGTGTCCATAAATACCGCTTTTGTTTGCCAGTGAAGTAAGTTCTATTTAATTTTAAATAAATTCTCTGATTTTGGGAGAAAATGTCATGAGTGAGAAAGATTTACTTATGGATCACATTTTAAGTGCAAATGGAATATTTATGTGAATCATTGTTCATACTGGAAATAAAATTTTATTAAATCCGCTGTAATGTTAGGAATAAAATAATTTTGAATGTAGTTATCACTTGTTGAAACAAATATCAAAACATTGTTATATTCAAAGGATATTCACAAAGCATGAAACAAAAGCAAGAAGCAAAGAAACTGTATGACTTCTAAATTAAGAAAGCAAATTTATGCATTCTAGCATTGGACTGGCAATTAAAGATGCTAAGACTTTGACTTGTGAACAGCATTAAGTTTATCATCTGATTTTATTCTAACTGAAAAAGAAAAAGCTGACATCTCTACTCTCTTAGTGAAACAATGAATTACAGATTTCTTTGCTGATACCAAGCAAAGCTTAAAAACAGGTTTACTCTCCACATAGGTTGAAGCTGGCGCAACAGTGGCAGATAATGTACTATCACTGTAATGATACCTCTACAATTTTTTATCAAGGAAAGAATGAAATTTTCAGATGTTTTAAAATTCAAGGAAATTAAATAAGATTGTAGAAGTATTGAAGAAATATCTTGTAAATACCAGCACCATTACTGAAGTAGAAGAACATTTTAAATCCTCTATGGATATTGGGTAAACCTCATTATACAAGACGAGTAAAGAAAGATAAGTTTGGTCTTGATTCTACCATCTATGGCAACAGCACAGAATTCACTTTTAATCTGCCAACAAGTTCAAACTTTCTATTTTGTTTAGAAGAATATACAAAGCTGAAAATGGAAGAAAAGTGATATTAGACTTCTCAAATCTCATTCAAAAACATGTTACTGCATGAGGCAGGCTTGAATTGTGCCATTTATATTTACTCATTGCAGCGAACAGTACTGTGAAAATATAGCTTAAATTTTGAGTAACTTAAAACGAGATCGTGTTTCATGGAGTGTGTTCCAAAGAGAATGATTTACATGACAACTCCCTCTCCAAAGACTAGATCACACTTGTATTTCATTATTGTGTATTAATTTCATTACTCAAAAGTAAACTTTAAGGAACTGGTTCATTCAGGCTACCAAAACCATAAATTATTATGGTAACAGTAAAACAAAACAAAATGTTCCAGTTTGCTCTGCCTGCTCATCCCATAATTTGGAAATGAGAAGAGCTCTAGTATAAAATAATAAATAGTTCATCTGAGAAAAATATCTACAAGGAATCAGAACTCAACTTCAAGTAAGTCCAAAAAATATTTTCAGCATTTAAGCAATTGAAAGGGTTAAGTAGCAATTTAATCAGTGCTTTTACAAAGCAGCAAAACATGTGTGGAAGGTAGAGAGAAGCAATATATTTGGTTCAGGTTTTTATAAAAAAAATTTTAATTTGTAAAAGAAACAAAATGGACTTGTAAAATACACGCACAATTAATTTGTGATAGCAGGTTTTGTGTAAATGTGTAATAGTATTTCTGAAATTAAGTACAAATGTCTGAGCAGAATGAACAATGATATACTGAAACTGAAAGATAATTTTCCAGTTTCTATTACAGTATGAAATGGTAAAACTGTAGGACACCATCTGAAATGAACCTAGTAAATTATAAGAAGGTTCAGTAGCATTTAAAATACATACAAATATGAGGCTAGATAAATTAATGAGGTAGTTTCGTAGGGAAATATTTGGAAAGGTAAATGTAGATGGAAAAGAAGCTGAAGGAAGGAGTAAGCGAGTGCATCTGCTAGGAAAGGCATATTGTAAAATTGTTGGTGAATGGGTGCTATAGATGGCAAGATTCAAAGAGAGATTTGAAATATTCAGTTAGGAATTGTAATGGGTTGCATTTCAAAACATTTAAATATTTACTATTCCATAGAAAATTATTTTGTGCTCAGTGCTTTTGTATTAAAAAATAAGTTAAAAAATGATCAGAGTTGAAAGTTTAAACCTGCAGCATATTTGTGATGTGATAAACAGGAAATGGAGAAGTGAAAATGTAGGAAACAAATATTAGGAAAATCTAACCAAGAGGGGGACATAAAATGGTTTAACCAGAATTAATAGTGTAGACAATAAAAAAAGTAAGCAAAGAGAAATTGGATGAAATCTAAAAACGTAAGATGTAATGTAAGTTAATCTGGCACCTTTATAGTAAGTTCTGAGTAATGTGAACCATGACATGGGAGGGGCAGTTGATTCAACTGTACTTTAGTTGTATCTATATTTCTTATATTTTAAATTTGTTTTTGTTTAAGATTAGCATAAATACTAAGCAGAACTTTAAAGCTAGTGTTCTGGCTTCATTCTGTATTGAATTTCCTTTATAGGTAGTAACTACAGAATTTGAAGATTGTTTATTCCTTTGTGGCAATGATTTTATTGTTACACAATAGTTATCCGATTGTTAAATTGAAAAGGCAAAACCATATAATAGTAGCTGTTAATAGGAAAAGTTAGATTCTACAGTTAACACAAATCGGCTGTGATATATGACCAGCCATTAGCTTGCATAGTGTATCTTAACTTGCAAGCATCTGATGCCTTTTTCCAGCTAGCGAATGATAAACTAAGGCTGCTTCTGTTTGGTTTTGTATGTGACTGCTTAGTCTTCAGTGATGGTGCATGGATTGAGATGGCTGTTGCTGAAATCACCCCTAGTATCCATTAAATTGTTAGCCTATTGTTGTTAGCGAAATGACTCCGATGTAACGTGTGAGACTCGCATTCTGAAAATGCGGGGTTTATATCCAGTTAGATCGACCATCCTGTTGTTTTTTTTTTTTTTTTTTTTTTTTTTTTTTTTTTTTTTTGTTTCTTCGTGGTTTTTATAGCTCGGTAGGGAAATCTTGGTGTATTTCCTCTTCTATCATGAATTTCCTTAAAACTGCTTCACTTTCATATATGACAGGCTTACACAGTCAGGTGGCGGCGGGACGTTGTAGTTTTTGCTCGGTAAATATATATTCCTTTCGCTTGGCTGACTATCAAGCTGTTGCTCCTTCCTAGTTCGTTCTTGTTCCCAGGAACCTCCGGGGTGAAGTTCGGGCAGATAGGCTCGCACCGTCGTGAGCATGGTGTGTCATCTGGATTCTCTAAGAACCTCGTTCTGCTAATACGCATCCTATGTCACGTTTGCTCTTCATTCCTTCGTACTACTTGCGATGCAAGATATAGTGGGTGATGGCTGGGACCCACCAATATGACTATTTATAATATTTTATCCTAACCTCTGGAAAGTATCTGATTCAAGCAAACCATTTCAGTCGCTCCGTTCGAGTTTGAATGCATGCATTGGAGATGGGCATTGTGTATGTGTGGATAACCAGCGATTTGTAAACTTATACGGTGGTGGCGGTGGCACAAGAAATTCCCATCCAGGAACCGGAGTGTGAAATCTGTATGTTTAGTGTTGCTGAGACGTTTCGGTAAAGTTATAGAACTGTACGGTACATCCTCCTTTGTCCACTTCACTGGGTCATCGCATAGAGCGTCACTGTACTCTACACGTGAATCTTGTCCTCTCAGCATGCCTTTTTGTGAGTTGCGAAGTTTTAGTTTTTTTTCGCTGTCTGTCGCTTAAAAAGAGTATAGTTCATTTTATAATTCGATTGACATCGCAACTAAGATATTCGCAGCAGTAAAACGAAGCCAGCGCATACTGCTTGGTTTAATCCACATGAGGAAGATACTCTGTTTCTGATCTGATAAAGTTAGGTATAAATTGATTCCAGTGGTGAGGCGTGACTTTCAAAGTGAGCAGAGCTCCAAATAATGATTTTCATTAAAATAAGAGAATAATGACTCAAAAAAGCTAACACTATTCGTCAGTACTCTTTATATTGTACAGTCACTCGTAGGCCCTTCTTGAATTGCAAGACTGGTCTCACTACAAGCAGACACACTCCTGCTTCCCATCTCCACTCACACATCCAATTTTTCCTAGAGCTGCGTGAACTGTAAGCCTAAAATTATTTCACAATAATTTCCTATTTATCACCACTAAATGGCAATCTACGTAAAATAACAGTAGCTAATGCTATTGAAATATACTTACAGTTGTTAAGTATATAAAACTAAAAACAAAAATTATACAAAAAAAGTTTCTTCACACGCTACAGAGACTTCCCGCGACAAAATCTGTCAGTGCTTCCTAACTGTAGAGTCGCGATTGCTTCTGGAAACCTACTAAACATGGTATTCAAGGCTACGAATGCGTAAATCCGAAATATTCAGTATTGAATGAGCACGTGGAACTGGTAACTCGAATCTAAGCAGCTGTCACATTGCAGCACCGCGGATGTTCACGAATACATTTTGGAAATGTATCCAGAGTAAATAAAATATTGTTAGGCATGATATTTTTTTTTGGCTGAAATTTTTGGGGAATCGGCGCTTCTAGCGCTTCATTGCCCGCTTTGCCACTGATTGATTCCTAATGATCGTAACAAGTTCTACTCCAGCTAGTGAAGGATGCGGTTGCACATTTTGAGTAAATCACATGATTGCTGGTTTCCTATACCGCTGAGAATGCCTTAGTTGCGATGCGAGTTTAATTATAAAATGGACTATTATCTCCCGCAGGTTTTCTCATCAGTAAGAACAAAAGGCTTTGCTAATTACCTTGGGATTTAGAATTTACCGGGACATTATTGTAAGGTCATCATCTTCCCCTGTTAACTTCACTTAACTTCTACATGGAAATCTATAGAAACTTATACATACTAATAATATTGTTACATTCTACGCAGTATAAGTAATCCAAATGTATTCCTTATATAAAATTTCCATAGTCCAGGACAAATCCATAAATGTATGTTCAGATTTCAGTTTTAATTATAAAGTTCATTTAAATACTTCCTTGTCGAGAAAATAATTATTTAGTACGAAATACTGAAACATATTTGTTGGCGGTTTAGTATTAAAGCAAGAAAGAGCATGCGGTTAGGAAAATACGTTCAGAAATTCGATATGTAAAATGTTTACTTACGTGACTGAATAATTTAAAGAAAGGTTGAATTCGTGCTGGTTCCCACCCGCAAAGTTTTAGCACTTATACTTCCTCTACAATGCACAGCTAATTGGGGTAGTATTAAATTCCATCCCAAAATTGAGATTTTAGCAGATATTTTTGAGGTCACCTGAGCCCCCACCCCCACCCCCAAGGGCCTTTAAAAGTGTTTGGACATTATGTTCTCTACCATCTAAGGATACGAAACGATATTCAAAATCTCCCAACTTCAACTGTCCTATACATGGGGAAAGGTTTCGAAAATGTGTTTTTCTAAAAAAAAATGGCTTAACCGCTTTGGTTACAATTGCATACATTTAAAACACTTGAATTTTATGGGGATACCTTCGAGGTCCTTCATTCTGAATGATTTTTGCACAAGGTAAACCTTAAAAGATACATAACATTGACACAGAAATTTAGATCTCGTTAAGGCATACAATTCATGTCGGAATGCTTTCCTATGGAGTGAACCATTTCCAAGATATTTCCGGTTGTTTGGTTGAAGTTTCCAATACTCATATGTTTCTCAAATGGAAAATTTTCCCCTTCCTGTCTTGTCCTCCAGGTCACGCAAAAGAAGAGAATATTAAAGCCATCATATAGTGATCAACTTTTAAAGATTCAATTTTCACTTAGGACTATTGTTAACTGTTCCCATTTTACCGAGAAAAAAGAATGGAAAAAGATTTTTTCAAATATCTATCAGGCTTAACATCCAACAAATAGAAGAATAAGATGTTGTAGAAATAGTAGCCTTAAGAATGCGTAGGGAAAGCTACGTGAATTAAACTTTTTTTAAAAAAGAAGAAATAAAGGAATCGTCCTCTGGTATTATCTCGAATTGGCACCATGCAGAGACGATACCTGTCATTCATAGATGTGTTTGGCCATGTTTTCACATGTCCTGTTAATGATTCTACAAACAAAAATAGTCCACATATAACAAAAATTCGCTTACTTTTTACTAAAATTAGAGTTTTACATGCGTTAAAAGAATTGACACATGGAAATAAAGTTTTCAGCTTAAGAGTTTATACTCACAAAATATTTATAATTGAAACAAATATAAAAATGCTAATGTAAACGGTGGTTCCAAATAAGTTAAGGGCTTTTTCAGGTCTGAAGCTTCAAAGAGTAGGAATTAATTATGAAACTGGTTGATCAGATTTAACTCGTTTCCCATCAGTTTCACTAATTCATGCGTGCTTTTCTTCAGAAAATGATTCAGAATATCGTAATTCCTTTTATTTGTATTTTGTATTATCCTATCTATATTTACGTCACTCATTTCATAAAACTTCGGATGCAAATAGAAAATTTCACAAGCTACCTAGGTTTATTCTGAGCAGCGTTTTGTAGGGTATAAACAGAACTTCTATATTAGGTATTCAATGTGAGAAATATAGGTGATTCGAGAAATGCATGTGTGGTTTAACAAACACCCCGCGGTTTTCGGAAGTTACCTATTCCAAGAGCTGTAGGGTCACTTTCAACGCTTCATGATTGTTTCATATCCTGCATTTTATTTTTCGTGCATTAATATTTTAACAAGTTCTGGATGTTAGAACTTGTACACAGACGTGCAAAAGCCTTCCGATGGACGAGGTGGATGGAGAGGCAAGGGGAACAAATATCTATGATCGGTTAGGTTATCCTGGTGAGAGCAAAGGTCAGGTTTACCTGCTAATCAAATCTGACAACGTTCCCCTCCATCGAGCAGAGGCGACGGGATGATAATAATAATAATAATAATAATAATAATAATAATAATAATAATAATAATAATCTATACATGTTACACATTTATTGGTATAACTAATAGTGTTTAATACCTATTTCAAATAAATAATGCACCGAAGAAACGTGAATCTCAAAATACATATCTCGTTGTGAAGTTTTTCTGTAAATGATAATAATAATGATGATGATAATAAATAATAATAATTAATAATAATATTAATAAAGAGGGGAGGGGAAGAAGGAGATTACACTGGTTTAAGCCGAACATTCTGTAGTAAACTGGACATTTTATTATATGAGATTCCTATTGAATGTTGAATTCCTTATCTGATACGCGTAATGCTTAAATCTTAACTTTACACTGGAATTTAATTTGTTTTATGCTTGATAATTATTGATACAGAAAATAAAGGATAATTTTTTAAAAGAAAATTAATACATAGGTAAAACTGAAACTAATTTCTAAATTGTTTTATTTATCTAAATGCCTAAGACGGCCGGCCCTCGTAGCCACGGTCATTAGAGCGTATATCTCTAGCGTTCCGCCCTGTAGAGGGTTGCTTGTTCGAGTCCCGCCTTACAGATAGTAATAAGAAACGCGACGAGAAATTCACAAATATGATGTCATATGCGCATGTTGTGCCATACTTCCTGAACGTGATCCTCGAGGCTTTTATGAGTTTTTTTCTGCCCTGCAATCCCATTCGTTAACCATAATAGCTCAAATGTGTTCAATGGGATTCAGATCCGGTGATTTGGCTGGCCAAGGGAGAGAAGAAACTCCAGGAAGTTGTTCTATCCAATCTCGGGTAAATTCTGAAATATGAATGCTGCTGTTATCATGAACATAGTTAATGGTAGGCATATCTTCCTCAGGATATACGGAACGAACACTTGGTAACATGCAGTCTTCTAACACCTCCACATACTGCTCAGAATTCAATCTCGGGGGTACACGGACCAGTTGACCCACACCGGCAGCCGACATCCAGCTCTAGAACACGATGGTAATCCTGCCGCTTCTTACTGTGGTCACTACGAGTTCTGGGTTGTAGCGTGTCTTGTCTGGACACTAAAATTATCATCCTTCCCTCTTCGTCCAATGAGAACACTTCGTCGTCGGTCCATATTACAGTGTGCCGGAATGTCTGAGGCATTGGAAGGAACTGGAGAGCAAATCCCACAAGAGTAACTTGATGTGCTTCTGTGAGTTTTTTCGAGCTGACTTCCTTGTATGGATCCCGGCAGCATGAAGACGCCTTCTAACAGTTGAAGGCGTTATCTGAAGTCCCATATGTCTCACGATTGACGTAGAAGGGCAGAAGGGATCCTCTCTGGAATTCTGCACTATGGCTGCATGTATATCTATAGGGTAAATGTGACCTTTGACCCCGCGAAAGTAACTACCAATCACAGAGTTCATCACCACATGTCCCTTTAACCACAGTGACAGTTCTATTGCCTATGTATACCTGTTCTCTGGAAGACGGAACTTTTAAAATATTCTTGAAGTAAATCTATATTATTTTCCTAAAAAGGTTAATGAAGAGAGTGCTAACACTATATTGTTAAACTGACCGGTCCCAGCAACGGCATCTACATGACAGTTGATTTTTCGTGATCTTTGTGTTAATTTGTTACACAGCCTCTAGAGGAAATAATTGCTGCACAATGTTTCGAACAATAGATGCTTTAAATACATAAACTATTTCTTGCTTAAATGTTTAATTGTTAAATGTTATAGCTGTATATTAGATTAGCGTTACACTCTTATTTGATCTTTCAGGTTACCTTTGGTATTATCATTATCATCAGCATTATTATCATTATTATATTATTGTCATCATCATTACTACGACGAAGACGGTGGCGACGACGGCGACTAAAAGCTGATCAGGATGACTTAGATGCTGGCATTCTGATCCCAACGTTGCGAGTTCAGACCCAGTCTATTTCGATGGTTTCTACGTGTGGCTAAAAGTGAAATGCATTATATCAGTTTTACTGACATTTAAAGAACGTGAAGCCTCTGACATGCCAGTGACGCTAACGTGATTTTGTATTTGAACTATCATTATCAAACAAAACAATTATTTTATCTATTTCATTGGGCGTTAAATTAATGTATTTATTTTCGGAACAAAATAAACTTAATTTTAAATACCATGCATTTTAATATTATATTAATTATCGCTAACCTATGAAAGGTAGAAATATTTCGTTCCAGATAAAATTACTACTTTGAAAATTGGAAATTCACTTAAAGAGAGGAAAGGGATATTAAAATGGTTGAGATTATGTGTGTGTGTGTGTCTGTGTGTGTGTGTGTGTCTGTCTGTCTGTCTGTCTGTCTGTCTGTCTGTCTGAGTGTGTGTGTCTGTCTGAGTGTGTGTACGAGAGAAAGGGAGAGAAAGGCAATAACGTCATTAAAAGGATCGATAAATACCAAAGTTGATACTAGAGAGTTATATAAAATCGCCTACGTTTCATGTGGTAAAATTGTTTTTATTTTCCATTGAGTCTTAAATACCTGTGCGCCGAACTCGCTGGTCAGTTATACGGAAACTGAACTGTCCTGGCCCAACTAATTGATAAGAAACCCGCCTCCCTCCCTTAGGTCAGTCTTGCGCGCATCGGAAATCATTTGCTCGCGTCTGTACATGTTGATGCTTATGCTGTAACGTCTTCAAATTGGACTGAAATTTTAACTACAATTCTAATGGAACAATTAATAGTAAAGTAAGTGAAATAAAATTGCAAAAAGGCATTTTGTTTTGTTCACGATGTTCAAGCAGTGGCGACTCTACCATTAATGTGTTGCATCCCTTATAATAATTATAATTATTGCCTTTTTACTTTTATTTGAAGAGAATAACTTTGATATTTGTACTCGGGGACAGTAAAAAGCCGGGCACTTTTATATTTACGTTTATCTTGCAATATATTAGCTATTTATTAAATATTATGGTAGGCGTTTGTTATGAACATGTATAGGCTATGTGGATTTGTTTTTTGTTTTATAAACAACCCATTGTAGTCGAAAATATGTAATTTTTTGCAGCTATTTATAGAAATTATCCTTTATAGCAAATTTGTATTAGTAATTTTGTGCTCCATTATCATTATTTTTTTTTCATGTGAGTGTAAGTGGGGTTGTCATATTTGATCTTAAAAACTTGTGACTTGAAGATGAAGCTCGAGCCCTAGCCCTAAACATGATGGACGCAGTGTACGTTACATTGCAGATGTGATTAATATGGCTTGAAGCACAGTCCATGATGTCATAAGACTTTGGTTTAGAGAGACACAAGAATACACTAGGTTCGGGTTGCCCGAAAGCTACAAATCAAAATGAAGACAGGTAATGAACAGTTCGTAAACGCAATTTGCCGGCTACGACCGTAGCTCAACAATTTGTTAATATGCATGTACGCCCGATTTCAGTCAAAACAGAATTAGAAGAAGACTGAAGGAAATAAACTGATATCCAGTAGACCTGCGACCGGTCTAAAGTTGCTCAGAAGGTACCAAGCTGAACGTCTGCGTTTTGCGAATGATCATAGAGTTTGGAGAAACGAATAGTGGAACCGTGTTCCATTCACAGATGAGTCCCATTTCTATCTGCACTCATCTGATGGACATGAAAGAGCCTGCCGGCCTCGGTAGCGTAGATGGTAGCATGTCTGCCTCACGTTCAAGAGGTCCCGAGTTCGAATCCGGTCAGGGTGAGTTACCTGGATACGGGGTTTTCCGGGGTTTTCCCGTAAAAGACGAATGTCGGGTAACTCTAAGCTCCATGGACCCCGGGCCCATTTGAGCGTTATTTCACCCATTCCATTCATCGTCCGATATGACTTAAAAAGTTAAAGGACGTAAATTAATAATAATAATAATAATAATAATGAAAGACGAATGTCGGGTAACTCTAAGCTCTATGAACCCTGGACTAATTTGAGCATCATTTCACACATTCCATACATTGTCCGATATTACTTAACGTTGGAGAACAAAAATTACAACAACAATAAAATGAAAGAGCCTGGAGACGGAGGGGAGGACGATTTGCACAATGTAGCATTTCCGAAAAGCTACCATTTGGAGATGGTGGAATAATGGTTTAGGCATGGATGCGTGGATGCCGTTTCTATGGATGCTCGTACTGAGTTGGTTTTGGTAGAAATGGAAATCTGACAGCCAATAGGTACATACAGGAATGTTTGGCTACTCATGTTGTACCATTTGGTCCATTTATAGGCAATAATTTTCTTCTAATGCAGTGCACACCTACATACATACTGTTCACGTGGTAAGAAATAATATCCAAGAAGTGGAAATCCATGTTTCACCGTGGCCACCGAGGAGTGCCAAATTGAATCCTATTGAACTTGTATGGGACATGCCAGAACGGCGTGTTAAGACAATATTTCAGCGACCAGAAGCTTTACAGGAATTGAGAAAAGCACTTCTGGAAGAATAGGAGCATATTCTGCTAACCTATCGAAAGCATGCCAAGACGTGTGCATGCAGTTATTCGAGCCGGAGTAGGTAACAACCCTTATTAAAGTGTGTTTTTTGACGTTTAAAGCACCTAAAATGTCCTTGCAGATAAAACAAATGTTCCATTGTTTTAAGTATTTATAAGGATTGTTGTTGTAATTAAATGTAATTTAATGAGCTTAATAAAACAATTGCTTGTTTAAATAGATATTCTTTCATTTTGCAACAATAAAGAACGAAATATAGGAAAGGCGAACAAAATATAATCAAATATATAAGCGTCCGTTTTTTGTCCCTGTGTGTGTGTGTGTGTGTGTGTGTGTGTGTGTGTGTGTGTGTGGGGGGGGGGGGGTGTGTGTGGGGGTGGTGTGTGTGTGTGTGTGTGTGTGTGTGTGTTTGTGTGTGTGTTCATATTAGGTAAGTACGTAATAAAGGACAAGTATACGTTAGAAAACGAATTTTTTAAACTGTCGTGAAATAACTTATATGCCTAGTGCTTAAGAGATTGTCAAATTGACAGAATTTTGTGTTTATGAGGAGTAATTGTCAAATTGACAGAATTTTGTCTTTATGAGGAGTAAATACCACTATTAAAATGTGAATGATGCGAGTTTAAAACTTCACCGTGTAGTTTGTAGTTGAAGCATGCGTGCGTTTCAGGCACGCATTTTTAAGTTCTGACCACTATGTAATTGAATGGTTATTAAGACAGCCATTTTGTACACTTTTCAGGCGGAAAAGAAATAATTAGTGATGCACAACCACGGCAGACCTTGTGTGTAACCATATTTATGAAAGTGACCATTTAATTTGTAGATGTGCGGTACTGCAAAACTCTTTATGTAGGTCTTGTTTGTTTTCGTACACACACACACACACACACACACACACACACACACACACACACACACACACACACACACACACACACACACACACACACACACACACACAAACAGATGGAATGATTGTAGAGCGATTTGAATAATGTTTAGATCTAGTAAATTGGAAAAGAACTGCATGTTTTTGGAAGGCTTCTAAGGACAGAATTTTCTCTTGGTGAGCACTGTAGTATTTCAATAGAACAACTTAAACTGTTAAACAGAATACGGAAATATTTGGTCAGCTTATTTTCAGTTTATGTTGGAATTCTAACAACAGAAGAAGGTGCTTATCGACTGTTCAAACAAAAATGCGGGAAACGAATAATACTTAATGTGTTGAGCTCATTGTTAGAAAAAACTCCTCGCTTGCAGTAGTGCATATTACGAAAATAACATCCGAGTTTATAGGCATTTCAGTGCAATGTGTAACCAAATTGCGCAGGTAATATAAATACGCCAGCCGAGACATTGGTGGGTTCGGATTTGAGTGTTGAATTTTTTGCCTGACGATTGCTATTAACTTAAGTAAAGCGTTCATTTCCGCATGATTATTATAACATAGATTATTAATTCAGGTTGTATTTTGACCTATAATTTTCACGGAGGATGCGTTTTGTAGATGGAAACTATGTTCATCAGATATGGAGGTGTTTTTTAGTTTTATGTCCTCCAACGTTAAGTCATATCGGCTTAAATAAGCCCAGGGTCCAAGTTACCCGACATTCGTCTTTCAGGATAAGGGAAAACTCCAGAAAAAACCTTATCCAGATAACTCGCCCTGACCGAGATTCGAACCTAGTACCTCGTGAGGGAGACACGTTACCGTCTACGCTACCGAATCCCGTCGAGAGGAAATTAGGTTGGCTCGGTTGCGCATTCGGCACTGCTACTTCTCACACAGTCACAGTCTGCTCCTGTTTGTCCGCTATGTAATCGGGCTCTTTTGGTCCGTCATGTGCTGCTAGAGTGTTTTCATCTAGCAGATCTTTGGGAGTTTCTGCAGCTGCCGGACAGTCTGTCGGAGATCATGGCAGACAATAACTCCGCGGTGGAAAAGGTTTTACGCTACATCGTGAGATTTAATTTTAAGATATAGAGTTTATTTTGTTTTTTACTGTCTGTTTGTTATTTTTGTTATATAGTCTATCGCGCATATATATGTGTGTTTTATACTTATATTTAATATTGTAGTTTTTCCATAGTTGTTTAAAGTTCCTTTTTATTGTCTTTATATTAATCCGTTTTTATTTATCTCTTTTTCATTTTCTTTGTTGTTTACTTTTTAATATTTATTCTTAATAGATATATTTCTACCTAGTGTCTAGGTTTATACATGGCTCTTGCACTGATTGTTTTAAAGGGCGCTGTTGACCTTGTAGTTGAGCGCCCATGAACACAAATCATCATCATTATCATCATCATCATCATTATCGGGCATCAAATATGGAGCATCTATGTAATGCAAAGAGTTTGATTACAGTGATAGACACTCTAGTTTGGAATAGACAGTAGTTACAACTATTTCTGTCACAAGTGTCACTGCAGAAAGATCATCTTAATACCTGAACAGAATCAATAGTTGCCTTCCTAACCTCAAGTCAGGAGGGGCTTTCTGCGCTTACATAAATAAATGTTGGGAATGGTCTCATTGAAAGACTGCAATCCAACACCCCAGTTTCAAAAGCAAATGGTCGCAGAGTTGAGTCCGAAAGACTTACGTACGTCCTGGAGTAGTGGAGAGCATGGAACACAACCCGGCCGAGATCAGGACAAATGCTAAGAGCCGGCATGAAGACGAACACAGTGGTGTCGTCATCACCTTCCCCACGCTTCATATTTTGAGCACGGTGGCTGGGAACGGTGAAAATTTGCAGTGTTTACGCCCGTTTTTACTACGTGCAGCACCGCAGGCGGTGACACTGATACATGGGAGGAAGATGGAGCAGCGGTGGAATGAGATTGGTGGGGAAACCGGAGAAAACTTGACCCAGCGCCGTGTTGTCCACCACATATGTCAATTTGCGGTCGCGTGGGATCGTATCCGTGCCGCCTTGGGAACGGTGAGGATCGTTTGAAAACGCATGAATGGTTTGGGGACTATCCTTGCAGGGTTCATTAGGTATGAAGGCCTTACTATCACCAGGCCCGAAGTGGTGTGGAAACTTAACAAAAAAAAAGACGCTGTTCTTACAGTACAACTAGGAATGTCCTTGGCTCAAACCCTGGCACTAAAAGCTTACCTAGAAGAAACTTTAGCAAGAATTAAGTGCTACAGTTTTGGGTAAGTCATTCCGGGTCTGGACGCCCCTCTGTTCTTCAGTACTAAGTTGGGCGTCGTGTACCCCATATTGCACCTAGGTCGCGACGCGATGGAGATGAACCATTCACAACATAGCTTCATTAATGAGCTGTTAGTTGCAGAGCCAGAAACAGTTCGAATATGGAGTGAAAGTGGTGGCGGAACAAAGATAAACAACTGACAAGGAGATTTTGGACAAAAGAGGACCGAACCTATATGGAATATATGTTTCGAGAACACTGCTTCTGTAGCGGGAGGTCATCCTGATGACGGACTTATGCCATCAACCGGGACCACGAACTTCTAAGCTAGAAAGTTTTTGGAAAAAACTGCGACCAAGACAGGTGACAAAGGGCCGACGTGACAAAGAATTGTCAGTTGTGAACCTCTCATGAGGTAAGAAGAAGCAGGTCTTGCGCCTATTTGTGCAATGCAAGACATCTTCAGCCTGTTAGAAAATAATTATGGCTGTACATGTCAACGGCCTTGGCCATGCTAGATAGCTACCTCGCCACGTCCCCAGGCGAAGCAGAAAGAAATAAGAAACCGTAGAGCGGACATGAAGACCAGAGGCATGAAAGAAATCTGATAGCCCATGGTTCCTTAGCGGTAGCACTAGTGAAAAGGAGTACTTCTGTGTTTCTATGTTGTTTGGAAGCTGAATGGCGCAATAAGAATTACTACATTCACATGTCGTGAACCTCTGGACATCTTACCGGGCACCCAGTAGTTTTCTATCCTGGATTATAAACTAGGATACTGCACATGGCTCTTCAGCCTGACAAGAAGACGGCGTTTTATACTAGACACGAAAAGCGGCATTTCAAATTAATGTCATTCGGACGATTCTGCAAGCCCCCACGACACTCCAGACTTATGGAATCTGTGATGAGTGACGCCACCTGCGTCGTTCGTTTTCTTTATATCTAAGTCATTCGAGAAAAAAAATTTATAAACCTGAGGAAGGTGTTCGAAAAGCATCGAACACCTCAAGCTAAACCTCAGCGATACCTAGGAGACCTCATAAATTCTTATGAAGTAACTACAGATGTCGAAAAACAGCAGGTGGTCAAGGGGGAGCCCAAGCCATGTAATAAACAAGAACTATGTCAGCTCCTGGTTTTCTGTACTTACTATCCAAATTTTATGGTGTGATAAGCAAACAGCGCCAACAGTTGACGCAATTGATAGAGGAACGGCAAGACTTCCAGTAGCCTGACCAAGGTGATATAGATCGCACCCTAAAAATATCTATACATGGTCCCTAGATATCTTTATCTCTGGTAAGAACTTCATTGTGGAAACGGATGGCAGTGAAGTCGATATCGGGTATCCTGTCACAAGAGCAGGGCGGATAAGTGAAGGTACTTACTTGCTTATTGCAGTATAACCCTGTTCATGGCCGAATTAAATTACTGCAAGGCACGACGAGAGCTGTTGATTGTTCTGCGGACTTGAAAGCAGTTCCACAAATAAACTTTCGACATAAATTTCATCTCCAAATGGATCATACTGCCTATACTTGGATGTTGGTCTTTCTTAGCATGGAATGACAATCGAGTTGCTGCGTCCATCGGCCGCGCCGTGGCTCAGTGACTAGACCGCTTGGCTCTTACCAAGGCGGCCCGGGTTTGATCCCAGGTGACCGCAAAGTGACATTTGTGGTGGACAATACGGCGCTGGGGCGGGTTTTCTCCGGGATCTCCGGTTTTCCCCGCCATCTTATTCCACCGGTGCTCCATCTTCATCTCATGTATCATCAGTGTCATCGCCTGCGGTGCCGTATGTAGTAAAAGCGGGCGTTAAACACTACACACACACATTGCTGCGTCCAATGGCACAAGAGCACAGTCGCATCTCTGAATAGCAGGTAGAAAGACGTAATTCTAACGCAGACGCTCATTTCCGAAGGTGGTACCAGGAATAGTGTAAGCACCGAGTGAGGTGAGGCGGAAAGTGTTGCAGCTTTACACCCGGTCACGGTGCATCCTGCAGTCCTTTTGGATCAGAGGACCTTGGGAAGGGAGCAACTGAAGGTTGACCAGATAGAGCCAATCCTAAGGGATAAAGAATCTGGCGACCGACCTGTCTGCGCGGACGTCGCTCCCATAGGTCCGACTCATAAATTATTGAGCGTAGTAGCCTTCCTGGCGGTGAGGGATGTTATTGTTGCATGCAGTTTTGATTAAGAGACCAAGGGAAAACAGCTGGTGGAGTCAGTAAGAAGCAAGTTGAAGCATGAATTCGAGGAGATCCAATCCGGTGGTACCTTGGTGTAAATAAGACATCGTAGAAGCTGTGTTACCGATTTTGTTGGTTTCATCTTCCAAGTGACGTGGAGAGGTGGTACCAGCAATTCGACATTTGTGCAGCAATTTTTAAAGGGCGATGATCACCGTGTAGTTCCATGTAGTTGGGCGCCCTTATATAGACACATCATCATTTTCCTTCTTGTATTTCCCAATTCTAACAGAGCGACTTTACTCTAGTCTGATCGTGACAGTCAGATTCGTTAAATCTGCTACACCCAATATTTCCACTGCGTGTAGCATTCTTGCTTCCACCAAAGTCGTGTATAACTCTGCACCCATTTTATGGACATTTCCAGTTTATATTTATATGCTCTAACGTTTATAATGGCTGCTTTGCTTTTTGCCGCTATCTTTCTTCTGCGAGCCTTTAAATTTCCACTACCACTTAATCTCACCCCTAAATAATCGAATTCTTTGACCACATCAACTTTCTTTTTCTTCCAAATTCCACTGCTCATCTTTTCTTAGTTCCTTTCCCTTTTTAAAAACCATAACATGTAATAATATAGTAAATGGGAAAAGAGTATAATAACATAACAAAGACAGAAAAGTTTCATCTGAATACCTCGAGTATCTCTTTATTTTTTCTTGAAGGCAGTTATTACTGGCAGTACATGTCCAGTTTTCACCATTTATTAAAAAGGTTAGTATTGGTAACTTTTTGCACTCAAATCATTAGGGCTCGGAAGTTGATGAAAGATCATATATTTTTTTCTTCGTCATCATAGACAGGCAGAGTGCAATTAAAATTCATTTCCCATAAAAATTAATCAACGTTGACTACTTTTATTTTGCATCTTTTTGCATTTTGGGGATTTTAATGTCTGTGGTCATTTTTAAAGAAATGTACTTTTTGTTGAATTTTCTTCAGCTTTTTGCTTTTAAACACACTTTTTTTTTTTTTTTTTTTTTTTTTGCATTATTCACGTTGTAGTCATTGTCCAGAATACTTACTGAACTCTACTGTATGTGGTATTCTTATAGTCTCTTAGTGAGCCATTGGATACGTGTTTGCGCAGTTATCGTTACCTATTTAGATAATGATGTGTTTCCCCACGTTAAGAAAAACAACACTTGCTCTCACGTGGAAACGTGTGCGGGGGATGCTTTTTTGGAGGAGTCCGTGGGAAACTACTACTATACCAGCTCGCGATGGTGTACTGTCTGCATTGAAAACAACCTCTGTTCATTCGCTTGCATCTTGTATTCAGCACCTAGCTAGTGCAAGAGCGAATGTTTTATGATGCCAATAAAACTTGTTGATAAGTTGAAAATGTGTAGTGTTTAACGCCCGCTTTTACTACACGCGACACCGCACGCGGTGATACTGATGATAAATGAGATGAATATGGAGCACCAGTGGAATGAGATGGCGGGGGAAACCGGAGATCTCGGAGAAAACCCGACCCAGCGCTTGTCGACCGCAAATCTCACAGCGGTCTAACCACTCAGCCACGGCGCGGCCCTGATATGTTGAAAGTAGATCCCTAATCTTTCTCAGATATACATCACATTCCTCACAGACGTATCCTCGTGAAAAGAGCACTTGTTACAGCTGCATCCGCCATTCAGTCAACATTTTACTTATCACTTAAAATGCCAAAAGTAGGAAAAATTGGCGAAGAAATGTGTGATAAAATGAAAAGTGTATTAGAAAAGTTCATTGGGTATAAGTCGTGTATAATTGGGAAAGTACTGCAAGGTGAACGTTGTGACTTTAGTTGTTTCGAAGAAGGTTTTTCAGAAGGAAACCTTGAATGACGTCAGTTGAAGTGAAAAGAATTTTTCAAAGTATAGAAGTGTTCTTCAAGACAACCCAAGAACCTACGAATGGCAATGGTTCTTTATTGCAATGCTGAATAAGGGGTATACCAAAATACATAAATTTTTCCTAGTATATAAATATGTATGGGATACATTACATAATATTTATAATTTAATAACTAATAAAAGTGATACATACTTTTTATATTTTGAACGTTAAATTACAAAAAGAATAAACGGTCATTTTGTTTTAATTTTAATATCATTTTCCCAAGGGCATTTTATCGGTCATTTTTCTCGGACTTTTGGGGCATCAGTTTTCGAGTCCTACTAATTATTTATACTCCCAGTGTGTAATATTTCAGTTAAATTACATTCTTGTACTACTCCACGTACATTCTGTCACATGCGCAACTAAAGTATTGGCAGTGGAAAATAAATATTCACTGTTAACCACTCAGAAGAAATATAAAACAATTAAGATGCATTAAAATATCGCGGTCGGTTATTTCTTTTAAATTTTGAAAGAGTATGAGAATTGAGAAATCATAAAGGAGGCTTTTGTGAGCAATATATTAATGGTAGTACATATTTCACATCATATGAAAACCCGCCTCGTTAGCGTAGATGGTAGCGTGTCTGCCTCACGTTCAAGAGGTCCCTAGTTCAAATCTCGGTCAGGGTGAGTTACGTGGATAAGGTATTAAGACGATTGTCGGGGAACTCCCAGCTCCATGGACCCTGGTCTCATATGAGCATTATTTCACCCAAATCATTCACCGTCCGCTATGACAACGTTGGAGGACGTAAATTACAACAAACAATCATATGCAATGTAGTACACGTGGTGTTCAGATTTATGCCACATTTTCTCCAGTGAATTGTCTGCTTATGACGTCACTACTTTGAAGCGAGTTGATCACCAGCGCTTCTGACAGAAGACTAGCGAAAGATGAGTGGAAGGGTTGGATGTCGACAGTTTCGAAGTCATGTAAGTGAACATGGGACTTAATTTGTACCTTTCTAATGTTTACATTTGGAGCTTCCTTCGCATGCATCTCGCAATCATCTCGCAATCTCAGCATATTAACTCCAACAGTGGGAAGGTTGGTGTTTTAGCATACGGTGTTTGGGCTTTAATAGCGGAAGTTTTTGTGCCCTTGACAGCGGTAAATGAAAACTGACCTTTACAAAATAAATCAGTCACACAAAAGCAAAATAGCATTATTGTAATTAAAACTAGAAAACAGTTGCACTATAGGAATGCTTTAACAACGCTATATTAGTAAACTTGGCATGTGACCAATGCTTTAACTCTTTCATATATTTCGTGTTGGAACATGAAATTTTGAACAAGGACAGAGAAAATCATTCACATACTCCTCGTACCCTTCCAATATGGAATGGTATGGAATTCAGCCATGCAAATTGTAATAAATATTGAAATCTAGATCACATCTTACATTTGCCTCTTGTTTTCTACATATTAACGCGCCGTTTCTCTTAGCTTTTTTTTTTAAATATATATCTATGTATACAGATATATATTTTTCTTTTTCTTATTTAACCTTTATTTATTTTTCCGTTTATTTTACTATCTGTTTGCTATAGTTTCACACATATACCCTATACATATAAACACTCATGCCTAGGGCGGGACTCGAACCCGCGACCCTCTACGCGGTGGAACGCTAGAGACATACGCTTTAAATGCTGTTGGGATGTCTGGGTGTTCTGTACTGCGGCTTGTAGTGAGTGGAGTCGGTAGTGATGGCTGTCGTCGAATGTGGTTCCTCCAATGCCTTCTGTAGTTCCTCCAAGGGCTGACAAACGGTCCCAGTGTATAGCTCCTGCACGCAGTCAAGGTATCTGGATTTCCTGAGACAGCCTCGTGATGTTGACATGATGCCGTGTAGTGATGACAGCATGTGGCCGCGATAGGCTCTTTTGGCCGAAAGAGAGGATGCTACATCTGAACTGTGAAGTGAGAAGTGCCGCCTCGAAGCGGAACCGCCTTTCAGCATCGTTAGCATGGGTATTCCTGGAGTCCCTTTTGTCTTCGACTTTTAGAGTTCGTCCTAATAAGAACAGGCCTCTAATCAAAGCAGGTGCTTATTATGCCCTGTCCAGGAACAGAAAGCACACTCGTGTTGCTGCCAAATAATCCTAGTAAGCTTCAGAAGGGAAGACCACTGTCGTCCTTTGAGAAGAAGCTAAGTCAGTAGTTGCCATTGGACAACACAATTGTAACACTTTTATACTGTATAGGACATAGCCTGTACCAAAAGTAATGTTGGTCTGCGTTCTGGAGGTTTCATAGTCGCTTATATTCATGGACGAGGAAGTAAAAGATTTAAAATGAAACTAAAACAATGCATAATAATAATAATAATAATAATAATAATAATAATAATAATAATAATAATAATAATAATAATAATAATTAATAATAATTAATAATAATAATAACGACAGCAACTGCAACTGACTTCGACTGCGACTACAACAACCAGAACCAGAACAACAACGATAATAAAAGTAATCTACATTATCAGAAATGCACATGACACTGAGGAACTAGCAAATGCTAAGTAATGAAAGCATGAAGGAAGCAAACAGCCTGGAATAATGTACGAGTAATGGCTAGTTGATACAGACCCTTCTTCCTCCTGAATTAAATTCATTTTTCTGATATATCATTTCTTACTCTCAAAAACAGGATTCATTAAAATTACTTTAGTGTTAGCTTCATACTTATTTATGACATGCCCCTGCACTTTAAATCATTACTTACGCTTTAATATATTACCACATTGTTGTCTCTGAAATCAGAAAGATCTATAGATTTCAGTATCATTTCTTTTGAGAATTAAATGATTTTTAAGTCAGTAAATGTATGATTATCAGATCTTATAAAGTTAATTTGAAATGAAATCCAGTTGAGGGAATTTTACCATAGGTTATTATGTGTTTTATTTCTTAAACATAAAAACCCTTTTCAACTAAGTGTTGAATAATGTTAAAGTGAAGATCTGGTGTTTAAGGGCAGTAAAGTATGCCAGTTCATACTAGCAACGTGCCTACTTTCATTTATGCAGTTCATAGCTGTTCACCTCTTATCAATAAACAGCAAATGATGTCAGAAAACAAAATTATGGCTAAGCTTCAAAAGTTGTGTGATTTGTGTTGATGCAAACTTGTCTTATAACTGTTTTCCTCACCTTTCATCCCATGTTTTGTACTAAAATGACCAAAGTGACCTATACTTTACCTTATTAAGAGTAAACTAGAATTTGCATACCATTTTTATCTCTTGGCAGTTATACTACTTTACTCATATATCTTTCAGATTATAAAAGAGGTAGGGAATATGTTTTAGCAAATAAGTGGCATCAGTTCACAAGAGAAATCATGTAGCCAGCTAAGTTGCAATCTTGTAAACAGACTGAACAAATTAAAGGCTGTGTAATAAAATTAGAAACAACATTATTACAACTTTCAAAATACACATCAAACAAGAATTAATTGTGCAAAATTATTTGTTTAACAGAGTGGTGGTGTGCCTGGAGTTTCCATTGCAGCTTCATCAACTGCAGTTTCAGTGAGCAAGTTGCATTATGCTTCTGTCAGGAGAAATGTAGGATTTTCAAGACGACGACGGCTTGTTCCAGTTGCAACAAGAACTGGAGACAGCAAAATACATTTTACAAAGATGACTCCAAATTTTAACATTGGTGCTTTATATCATTCAGGTGCTAAGGTTGCTAAAGCTGAGTTAAAAGGCTGTTTGCCTACTTGTGAGCGTAAAGAAAATATGTCAAATATGCATGCTGGCTCAGATTCACAATCTGCTTTGTCAAAGAAAACATTTCCTAAACCTAAAGAAAACATTGGTCCCAGTGCAATACAGATATATCCAACCATAACTAAGAAACTAAAAACTCTTCCAACTTGCACCAATGTTTTAAAACGAGTTTTAATGGTGCAGAGCAAATATATATCTGTTGACTCATCATCATTGTGTTCAAAGACATCTAACAAAGCTATATCTGTTGAAAGACTGCAGGTAAATCCATCCTTAGGTAGAACAAAGAAAGTTAAGGAAGGATTTTCTACTCCTATAGCTGCTGATTTAAGCACAGATAAATCCCATAGTCAAACAATATATGCCTTGGAATCAGAGTCAGCAAATGATGAGCACAATTCCTTGCCTTCCAGAATAGCAAGTTGTAAAGTCAACAATCCATTGGACGAACCTTGTTCATCAGGAATAAAAGATACAAAGGAAATAAAAGAATTATCAAATCCAAATGTTTTATGCCAAGGCCCAAAACGTCTAAAAATTTCTCCACTAAAACTCAACAAAATGTCAACAGCAAAAGGCAACTTAAATAAAGATGAAATGTTAACAGTAATCAAGCCATCTTTTAAAGGTGAAAGTAAAGAGTTAAATACAGAAAAAAGCAGCATATCAAGTGGGGAAACTTATGGAGAATTAGGCAAACCTCACTCATCACCCAAAACACAAGAAGTAGTTATAAAAACGGAATCAAAAGATAATTTGTTTAACCATTCAGTTAAGAGAAATAAAATAAAGAAGCCAGGTAATTCTTCTGCTGTTAAGTCATTCCTAGTTTCTTCACTTCAAAATGGCAGTAGTAATAGGATTAAATCACACTTCAGATGTGGACAAGAAAAAGCAAAACAGCCTGCTCACTTAAAACCCCTAGAAGGACATAAAAATCAGTAGCAGCTCATGAGTATGAGTTTAAGGTAGGTAGTAGTATGGTAGATTTAAGCACCATAGGTTTTAAATGAATGTATATATGTTATATGTAACTGCATTCAAAGAAAAAATAACCAATATATCTACAAAATGTTAAACGTTTTGATGTTCACATGTTCCTGTGCTCTTATGCAGCAGCTACTGCTGGTTAGAATACAGGGGTTAATCAGAAACTAAGGTTATAAGGTTGATATTCCTGTAGTTTCATTCAATATAGACAAGTTATTACAATGCAGTAATTGTAATACCTGCGGTTGGCAACTGTGCAGAGATTCAGCTGCTCACTTACCTACAGCACTAGTTGTTATGAAGCACGAATGGCAACTTGTTTGATAACCTGGTCTCACAAAGAAATATGCCCACTTATTAGTAGGGCCCGGATTTTGATGAAAAGTCATCTTTTTTCTGAGTAGTCACAGATAATGCTTATTGGAAATTAAGTGCATTCTGGAACAAATACGTTAGATATATATGGTTTTTATAGGTCATAAAAATGCATTTTTCCACATTTTTATAATAAAGTCATTTTTTAACATTTAGATGCATTTTCTTTCTTTTTCACGAATTTATTGGGCATTTTCATTTGTAGCCCGCATTCGGGAGGCCTGGGTTCGATTCCTGTGGCCGACCTGACCCTGACCCATGGGCTTTTTGGAGGGTTTTAAAATAATCCTGATTGAATGCTCATTTATATCATCATTTTTTATGAAATAGTAGCTTTGTAAGTGTGGTAAACATGTAATTAACACAGGTCAGCATCCTAACAGTGCTGGTGAATTTATGACACATCAATTCGAGGTATCGCTGATTACATCATGCAATGCGTGTGGATTGCATCAGTCAGGACCTCAGGAGCTAGAAGTGTCGCAGTAAGGAGAGTAAGCTTGTGAGGTCTGTAAATTTATAGTATAGAAATGTCGAAACAAAAACAGTCAGTTGCATCCTGTTTTAAACACTATGTTTCAGAGTTTGGCGGAAACATATTCTCTACTGATGGAACTGTATTCTATAAAGTGTGCAAAATGAAAGTCGCTGCAGACAAATGGTTCACTGTACAACATTTTGGGCGTGAAAAACATTTGCTAGCTCTTTAAAATGTGAAAAAAAAAGACAAGCATCTCAGTTACTGCTAAAAGAAACGGCTTTAATATCAAATAACAAGTCATCTTCCTTTTATAAAGAATTATGTGAAGTGTTTGTTAGTGCAAATATTCCGCTAGGAAAATAGTAATTCCAAATTACGAGATTTTCTTGAACGTTCCACTGGTCATACAATTCCAGATGAATCAACTTTTTGTAAAATTTACCTACAAAAATGTTATGAAGACACATTAAACCGAATATGTGAATATGTGAATGGGAAAAAAGTGTATGTATCAATTGATGAGACAACTGATTCAGAGGGGCATTATGTAGCCAATGTAGTAATAGGTATGCTAGAAAGTACTAGTACCAGACAAATGTTTATTCTGGCCTCAGAGGTTATGGAAGCTGTTAACCACTGTCAGATATGCAAACTGTTCGATAAATCCATGTGTTTAATGTGGCCTAGTGGAATACAGCATGACAACATCCTCCTCTTCCTAACAGCCTTACATGTTAAAGGCGGCAAAATCGATCCAATCATTTTACAATAAGATGGTGCATGTTATGTGTTTGGCCCATGCTTTTCATCAAATTGCGGAACAGGTCAGAGCAACACTAATTTCCACAGTAAAGAAAATATTTCTGAAAGTGCCAACCCAAATTATGTATTTCAAAGAAAAAGCCCCTAATGTAGCTTTGCCTCCGGCACCAATTCTAACACACTGGGGTACATGGTTAACTGCATGTATATACCACTGTGACAGTTTTCAAATTGTGAGAGAAGTGGTGATAGTTTTGATAAGGCAATTGAGAGCACACAGGATGTGTTTTCTGATACTCAAATCTAAGGTAAATTAGCTTTCATTAAATCAAAATTTGCATTTTTGATGGATACCATAACCCGCCTTGAAGAACGAGGCATGACATTGGATAAATCGATTGAGTTAGTGAGGATTGCGGAAGGGAAGATACAAAATGTAATAGGTGAGATTGGGGACAAAATTAGACAGATACTAAAATTTGTGTTGGACAAAAATAAAGAATACCAGTTTGTCAGATTGTCGATATCTCGTCAGGAGAAAACTTCAGAACTGACATTTTTGAACAGGATTTAACAGGCTGTGACATAGTGTTTTTCAAATATGCATCTATAACATCTGTGGAAGTGGAGAGAAGTTTCTCAAAGTATAAAACGGTTTTAACTGACAACAGCCATTTCTTTACTTTTGGTAACGTGAAGATGACCATGGTGGTGTACTGCAACGCTAACTTTTGGCTAATGGGTACAGTATCTAATTGTTCATATTTTATAAAATTGAAAATAACCCGATGAACTTTGAATTTATTTATTATTTAGTAGCAATAATTGCATTATTTACTAAGAAAGTTAATTTTAAAATGTGGTTATTCGAACTGTATATTCATTATTTGTTTGTGACAGTTATTAATTTATTATTATGAAAGAAATTTTTATTTAGGTCAACAACTTCCGTGCCCTACTTATTAGATTTCTGTAAGCAAAACATGTAACCCTGCCTGAAATTGACTGGTAGTTGGTAAAGGTTTACAGGGAGACTAATGTCTCTTCAGCCTGTCATGTAAGTTCAACTGTATATGGCCAATTGGCTGTAATCCTTGTATTATGAATGTGACAGTCGCCTTAACCAATATTGAGATTATTCAAAAAATAACCTAATGTCATTTAGCTGTATTGATAGTATGAAATAACATGTACAGACTTCACTGTAAGCTTTGTAACCTTAGTTTCTGATCGCTCCTTATAAAACAAATTATGAAACAAATCCTCTTGTTTTATCTTTGAATGTTTCTGCATCCTGCATAAAAAAGGAAAAACAAAAAACTTTTAAAAGATCTAATGAAGTTGTGAAGGAAAATGTTAAAAAGAGCTTTTAAATAAATGTAAGAATTAGCATTCTGTGATATGTAAAATATTATGGTTAACTTCCATCAAATAAAGATGTATTTTATAAAAGAAGGATTTATTACTGAATAAAAAAAGTTTTAAATCTCTATGTGTTAATCTCAATAAGTGAGTGTATGTTTTAGCTTCTGTGCACAAAAGTGGGTATGTTTGTAGTAATAATGTTACAATATTTCCAAAGAAAGAAAGAAAGGAAAGTACTATCAATACAGATTATCAAAACTATTTAACTATTATTCTATTTAAGTTATTTAACTATTAAAGATATTTTTTGATATATGAGAATTATTTTTATATGTTTATGGATACTTTGTTTAGTGTAAGAAACAGAAATATAGTTCTTTGTTTATCATTTTGTGTTATCTGTTTAGAAACTCATAGTTCCGAGACATATTGCATTGATTTTTAGAATTTTATTGCAGTTTGCAACATTAGCATAGAGATGAGAAAATTATTGTTTGGTTCTCAAGTGCCAGTGGACTGGAAATGCATATGAAGTACCTTTTCTTGTTTCATGTATTTATTATTTTAAAAATGTGATTGTTTCTGTAATTATTAAGCAAGATGCATGGAGAAGTCGATAGGGCCAAATTAACTACTCAATAAATACAGGCCATACAGTTTAACAAGTACAAAGTACAGGATAATTCTAAATGAATAAGATCTGGGTGCTGGAATATTTGGGCTGATGAGCAACTCAGTAGCATGTGTAAATGAAGGAAATGGGGAATTTCAGGACAGTTGGTGTGATGAATAACTCATTAGCATGAATGACTGAAGCATGTGAAACTTGCCCAGGAAGAAGGGAAAGAAGAACATTTATCTTCATGAGCAACCATTGTTGGGCATTCTGAATCACATGACTTTCATGAGAACAAATGGAATGCAACCTTGTCAGTGCTGAACTTTACCTGACTTTGGTAGAATTTTGAGTATTTATAGTAAATGGTACCATAACCTTTTAAATGCTAGATTGTAGCCTGTTGCTGAAAGAATTGAACAGCAGTGTCACACCATAGTTTCTCAATTGAGCTCTCTGCACCCTTAACTATTCATTTTGGTTTGGTCATTGTCCAACAAAATATTAATTCAACTTGGGGGAAGGTATAATTGTTTACCTCTATAATCCTCTCTTACCTATACAAGAGTTGCTTCAAACATTGCATGAACGAAGCATTCGTTTAATGCAACCTGAGAAGTCTGGGCTGGCAGATCATTTTTGATAACGACCATAGAGCCAATTTTCGGGAAACGACCATCTTGGCAAAATGCAACAGTTACTAGGAGCAGAGAATTAAGGAGGCTTTGGCGATTTCCTCTGAAAGGAGTACCCTTAATCGTGATGCTGGATTTCAGTTCAGCTCCTCTTGGAAACCGGCTTAAAAAATGAAAATCTGTCAAATTAAGAAGCAAAGATCAATACAGATTGATAATCAAGTTAAGTAGCTATGTTTCTTTGACACAATTTTCTATACTCACGCGCATTTAATTTACTGAAAACAGTCTTTTGGTTAGTAATGCAAATTTTGATAGTGTCTTGTCTTTGTTTATAGTTGTGTTATATCCAGTGTTTCATTTGTGGTTATAACATTTTATAAATATCCTGATGATGGGAGAGATGTACACTCCCAAAATGTTGATATCTAATCATCTTTTCACCTGGCTGGCTGCCCGAGAAGAAAGTGAGCGTATTCGTCGCCAGGAAAGCTTCAGGTGTTATTTTGAATATAAGTGTTTTGTAGGGAGAATAATTCAGTAACTGAAAAAATGAAGCAAATGAAGCTTGCATGGGAAGAAAATGCTCTGATGATTGGCTACTAGCATGAAGGAGGTAAATAAATAGAAATCTTGTTAGTAAAATTTGGCCCAATGCACAACTCAACAGCATGAGTAGCATGTTATTCTGAGGTAATTCTCATGTTCTGTATAACCATTTTTGTTATGAAATGTGATTACCCTTACACTGTTAATATTAACAAAATGATAATGCACAAATCTTATACATTTTATTGAATTCATTTTCTTGCCTTTATGTTTGTTTAATATTTTTCCTTTTTGGAAAAGAGTATCCATTCCAAAAGTTCTAGTCATTCCTGGACATTCTGAATCCTGCCCAAAAGTTTTTAAATTTGATTCTGCTTTCTATTCTGACAACTTACAGGAACTGCTGATAGATGTTGCTTCTTCTGTGATTATTTATTTCTTGGAAATTTTGTATTATGCAAATTTTCTTAATTCTGTGGTATGTGTTTACCTAATCAGGAGCATTCTGACAGTAAATATGTTGACACAACAAATATTGGTGCCAAAAGCAGAAAATGCTCTGGCGAATGTGAAATTACCTGCTTCTGTCAACACCTGTGCAAAATGTTATGACCTAAGCCATACATGCATAGTATAATCTTCATTATAAATGCATTATATGCATAAAATGTCCATTACCTTGTCTATTCTGAGAATAACTTTCAGTAAAACTGTAGAAATCAAATGTGCAAAGTGCTTTTAATGTTCCAAAAATCATGTAAAGGTGAACTGGTATATTTCATAATAGTTTGTGTCTGTTGTGATCATCATGTTTGTGGTTGCTTTTGTAGTATCCAAATATATAGTCCATTTTATAATTAGACTGACTTCATAAGGCATTCATGGTAATGTGATTTATTCCATGTGGGGAAGATAGTCTGATGTCTCTGAGTTAATGAATAACAAAACTTAGATAAGAATCAACTCCGGGATGGAAGCAGGGTAGAGTTTGCTAGAGTACAGTTCATTGGTGCCATACTTCCATCCAGTAGGAATCCATTCATCTCTAAGTTTCTAAGTTTACCAATCAGAGAGACAGAATGTCTTCCCCACATGGAATAAATCATGTGATATATAATTTCGCTTTATTGCTGTGAAACCCATAGTTGTGATGTCAGTCTAATTATAAAATTGACTATACTTAGAACAGCAATTATGATGCTGTCGTTGATGTCAGCCGAAAATATGTGCACGTACTTGTGACAAAGCTAATTTTATAGCATTTGAAACAATATTGTTACCGGAAACAGATGTAGCATTGAAAGAAAATGTGAAACAGGGCCTCTCCTACGGGATTTCGAACATTCTGTATAATGTCAGTAAATGACAAGCTTCCAAAACTTTAAACACTGGAATCTCTATATTACGAGTCACCTGAGAACTGGAATATTAGAACAGTAAGGAAAAAGCTTCCACATCCTGAACCACGTGACATGACACCTGATAAGTGTAAAATTAAGTAAATAAGGCTTCTAAATATTTAAACATGCAAAGTCCCCAACTCCTGTATTACACGTTACCTGACAAATCTGTAGCATAGCTTCCTTCGGAAGGTGAGCCAAGTCGATGGTGCCAAGTTGCAGATTCACTACTTAAAAGAATCTCAAACCAAATAAAGATGTTGCTGAGCAGAATTATGTGGTCTTTCACGCCCTATATAGAATGGGAGGCTAAGAACCATGGTGTTAAAGAGTTAGTAAAATTTCTGTTTTCCTGACAAGTGTATTATTAGGTCAACAATGAACTTCCAAATTCTCAAACAGGGAAATCCCAGATCCTTGTATTACATGAAGCCTGCGAATATTGAGTCAGTAGGGAACTAGCCTTCAAATCTTTAAACATGGGAAATCAATTTGACCGCTTCCGTCATTGGCTGGAGTAGAGTTCGTTGTTATCACGCTTACATGCAATAGAAATGGATCCATATCTAACTTTAGCCAAAGAGACATCCGAACATCTTCTAGGTGGAGTCGGGCCCAAATGACCTAACTGTCTACAGGCCCTTAAACTTCACACCTTCACTGACTCTCTTTGGAGTAAATTTAAGAGATGGAAGCTGCTTCGCCTTTCTGCTGTAAACATCGTGGTATGTCAGTCTAATTATAAAATGGACTGTATGTAGTATTACATAGGAAAATACGGAAAAAGTTCCAAAACCTCAACCCGAGAAATTCTGAACTTGGAAACCTCTAACTGTCGTGTTAATAATGAAATAGAAAATGGGTCAGTTTTAATAAAGCTCACTGTAGAAGCTGTTCGGTACACCCACATTTTGTTGCACATAAGAAATCGAACACATTTCAATTCCCTTTGAGGTTACGTGAAGGATGCCAACCTTTGTTCTCAGCCGAAAACAAATCTCAAGAGTTATCCTTCAAATCATTTAGCACCCAATTTTCTCTCTTTCCCCTACTTTTCTCTTTCTCTCTCCTCGCCTCATTTGTCTCTCTTAACCTCGCCAGTAACTACGCTTCCTCTTAATCCCGCTAAATCGCCAGTTGTTAAACGGGGGACACGCCAGTTAGCTCGTGGTCCATGCATTGTGCTGCTCTGCATTCATACACTAACACTACAAATCATTCTACAATTTAGTTTTTGGAGACACTGAAAATAATCCTATTTCTTCCAGAATGAAACTTATAACGGCGGTATTTAGCATCTTGTTGGTTTCTTTACCATTAGGTGAGTAAAATATGTAACGTTATACTCTTTGTTTCTTAATGGAATTACATTTAATCCAAGGAGTGATCAGGTGGTGTTTGTCAAGAAGCATTAAATTATGGAACAACTTATATTTTACTCGTATTCATGATTTAATGAAAGTCTGTTTTGAGAAGAAATAGTATAATGTTTCTGTTTGGTAGGGGCACAGCTTAGTTGAAAGTTGCGCTTCGGCAATTTTAATTACTATTAACACAGTGGCTAACTTCTTTAAATTCTTTTTTTTTTTCCTTCGTCTTCTACCACCAGCAACACCACTACAGTCACAACCACTACTACTTCGTGGTATTCCTGTTCCGTCTAAGAGATCTGTTGACCATCTCATTTCCTCGGTCTGCCCAAAGAGATAACATTTTCCGCTTATCTTAACTGATATTCTTGCTGGTTTACTTGACACATTCCAAATAAGTAGTGTAGCTAAATTCTATATATTTTGGTATTCGTTGAGTTGTATATATTAAACATTAAGTGCTAAAGTCATTGCAAAATTATATCAGTCGAGATATGCATTTAGAGTAGCAAGTAAGATTTTAGATATAATTTTGTGCGCTAATGACAGGTTTTGCTTCTAATACAAATAACTGAACTGCAACTGCTACTCTCCAGGTCACAAACACAACACACTATATTGTTTCGAAATAAGGAAAAGAGAACGAGGAAAACGTCTTTCAAATGAAGATATATTATTAGATTAACAATAATATTACTTAATAAATTGTTGAGAACGTTTATACTTTAGGAAGTGAAATGTGCTATAAACAATGATACAGAACATTAATCACACTAAAGTAAATGCAACTGTACATTTATTAGAACTTTAAAGAAAAAGGAGTAGGGAAGAAATGGTGCCGAAATATTACAAAAAAAAAAAAAATAGAGCTTTTACTCTCTTATGTAATAGAGGGTTGGACCGTGAACAGAAGAACGGGCATACAGGATGTTGCTGGTTATACAATAAGACAGAGATGACAAAAACGGGACTCGGTGGCACAGTGATTCACAGGCACTCCCTCTCTGGTTAGCTCTCCACATGCTGCCCGAATGTTAAAACGTGTTACGTATTTGGGAGCTCGCATGTTGAAAGTATTTACTGCACCCCTACCCTAAAACGAGCATGAACATTTTTTCAGCTAATAGAGCAAACCGAAGGAAAAATGCTCCGATCTTATTCGGTACAGGTCAATATTGACCTTCGTTGAAGTAGATGAAGTGTTATGCGAATATAAAATCGTGCATTCAAAAGTGCCGGACCCCAAACTCATTTGAGCATCATTTCACCCAGTTTATTCACAGTCCGATATGACTTAACGTTGGAGGACGCAAATTACAAAAGAAAAAAAAAAAGAAAAAGTGCGGAGCCGTAAGTTTATTTTACATTCGTACGAAAGGTTTAAGTACCTTGTAAGATTAATTAGGTATTTAGATTAAATTTTCTTATTATAACTATTCAGTTTGAACAGATCCTTTGGGTCAGATTGTATGTTATGTTTCATTTAACAATACCTCCGAAATTATACTCCATATTTTAGTTAACATTTCTTCAAATATTTCGTAAACTTTATTCAACAAATGTGTAACTGCAATCTTTACATTTTCATATATCTCTATATTTCCTGTTTTAAATACAGGAATAGTTATTGATATTTTCTGTTATTGTTAAATATGCATAGTTTCCCAATAAATATTTAAAATTAACAGTCTAAATGGAAGTTTAAACCTTATTCCACCACTTCGTGATACTTTTCTTTTCTTAAATGCAAACTGTTATGGAAATGTATTCTTTGATATTATCGTATCAACTGTTATATATTCTCGACAGAATTTTTCTATAGTATTGTGTTATGGCAATGGCGCAATTCTTTAGAAAGCCATACCCCTACATTTTCCATCTATGTTACTCGTACTTTCTGTTTTACACAAGTTCTATATTATTTTGTGTATCGTGAACTTATTTGTTCTGTGTAGTACTTTTCAAAGGATAAATCAGTCCTGTGTGAGACAATGTACATATTTAAGTGTTATACGGGTTAAATAGGCACTCAATTCCATAGTTATGCAGCACTTGATATGTTATAGCTGTTAACCTACTGCTGACTTGAAGCAGAGTTTATGTCGTACTGCATACGCATTTTATTTGAACCACAGGCCTTAGTTGAATTAATTGACATAAATGTTCACCTTGACAATATGTGTATCATTCCCTGCTGCAACGTTTGGTTCTCTTACTCGTCCCCCATGTTGGTTAAAAACCAACCTTTTTAACTCGTGTGTATGTATTTATCTGTCATTTATCAGTTTGCAGGCATTTGAATAATTCATGCTTGTAATAAAGTGAAATATTAACAAATTATAAATTCAATGTGTGTATGTTCACAAAATTTTATCCAAAGGTATTTTAAATATATCCTAACCTGTTAAATGACTTGTGAAATGTGATATACATATGTTTCTTGTGATGGTAATGCAAAAATTGTCATGACTGCTGTAGAGTGCAGCTTCTGTTTGAAATAGCAGATGTGTTAAATAAATAAAAAACGGTGCCATAAAATGAATGTCTCTTACTCACCTAGTAAATTAATGAGTTTTAAACAGTAATATCAACGAACACATTCAGCTTCATTTATCAGAAGAGGAGTAAGCGTGCCATATTATGTTGAAACTGTGAGATATTGAATGACGAATGGCTAAACAGGTAACTATGTAGTATACTGTTATGTGCTCCAGATACACAATTAACTGTTTTTCCAAGCATCTTTCATTTGTTTCACCTCCTAAAAGAAACACTGGAATTTGTACCAATTCAGAAAGCCTGACAGGAACAAAGTTTTGACCAAACGTTTCTTTTTTTATTGGGGTGGGGTGTTCATCACGTTATACTCTGTTTTCTTGTTTATTTAATTTTAAGATTGTGTATTGATATTTATATTAATATTCTGCCATGTTATTAAGGTTATGAATATCCCGCTTTTCCCCGGAATTCACGTATTTCAAAATTTATTTGATCTCAATTCTGGATCTGGTATTTTGTAGCATTTATCCCACATTTTTTTATTAGTTCTATCTTTTTTATTGGATAATACAGATTTTTCAATTCAATTAAGATGTTTTACGACCTGGAGTTAAATTGAAGGCCCCTCTGGGTATTTGACTGCATATTTTAACTAGCACTTCAGATTTAAAGAAAAGTTGCCATTAGTCTTGGAAGTCTCTCACATTAAGATCAGAGCTTCATTTTAAACAACTTCAAAACTTTAATGGATACATGTTATATTGCAGGAAGGGAATGAACCAGAAAAAGGGTTAAGATTTTCATGCTTTGAAATAAATGTATGTGTAAGCATTGTTTTTGTATTTAGTGTGCAAAGATTCAGAAACAGAAACAACCTTATGTAATTAAATGGAGTGAAACATCTAAGAGAAGCAGCGTATGTTTCAAGAAAGCAGAATTTCAGGTAACTAAATTGTATCTATTTATGAAAAGTACTTTATATGTTTCTAAAAGAGATGAAGCACTATAAAAGTAGGCACGTTGTGTTGACAAGCACAAATAGTGGTGTATTTATGTTAAGATGGAAGAATGTAATGCAACTTATTTACAGCAATAATTCTGACGTAATAAATGTTTGGAAAAAATGTATTAGGGCGCTTACCTGCCTATCCCTAATTTACATTCTTGAAAGTTGGCAATCCTATTTGTAATTGAGTTTCCTTTTACAACTTGTGTGCATTACGGAATTGTTAAATGTGAACAAGTAATATAGTTTGTGTTCTTCAAATAAAATATGAAATGTTAACACATGTGTACGTTGTTTTTTGTTATTTGATGTAATATAACACAAAAATGCTTATTTTTGGCATTTATTTCCTTAGACAGCATTTGTCTTAATACCCAGTAACGGTAACACTTACTAATACCCAAGCTATTTCTGTATGCTTATACTCTTATTTTCATATAGCATTAGGGCGCTTGTATTTTTTTTATTCCCCTACTATGCTCCAAGATTTTTTATGGTACAATTTGGTTCTGCTGATAATAATTAACAGTGGGTATTTTCAAATCTAAATAAGTGCTTTTTCTCCTCACACACTATAAGGTATGTCTATGTGTATATATTCAGTACGTGTATTGTCTCATTTACATTTGTGAATAAAGCTTCCTAACTCTGCTAAGGGTTGAACATGGCTCCGAATGGATTTCTGTAATTGTAATGCAGGACAAAGAGAAAATAAGTTATTACGAACGAGGCTAGCAAAATTTAGAGAGAATGAAGTGTCACTACACATTAGCTTATCCTATTTCAGCCATTGTAAAACCAATTAATTGATGTCATTGTTGTAGAAACTTGTTGATGCCATAGGCCAAAAATACTTCTTTTTATATTGTTTTTGTTTTGTTTTATATTGTACGAAGAATTCGTGTGGCCGCTCCGTGGCCGAGTGGTTAGACCGCTTGACTCTCACCAAGGCGACCGCAAAATGAGATTTGCGGTGGACAACACGAGCTGGGACGGGTTTTCTCCGGGTCCTCTGGTTTATCCCGGCATCATTCCACCAATTGCTCTATTATCATCTTTCCTTTCATCCACTTTGCCCTCATTCCGTTCATCTACTTCCCTCACTCTCACTTCAGGGATGGCGCTGACCACCCATTCCCGGATTTCTCTCTCTGATCCATGGTTTGGGTTCCTCACCCGACTCCTAAAGTGGCATAAGGGGTAGAGGACCATAAATGAACGGGACTGTATCCTATACCCAGAGAAGAACAAGAAGAAGAGCTCGTTTAAAAGTATGGTGGTCACTCGAAAACAAATAACTGACTAACCAAATTAACCACAAACGAGCAGCATTAAAATTCTACAAACAGTAGAGTATTTAACCTGTCGGAAATGAGTCACGAATTTGTTATATATCTCCTCTTGATGAAAACCTACAGGAAGTTTAAAGTATTAGTTGCAGAAGAAGAAACAAATTTATACCAGTGTAGCACTTCAAGGAAAGTGCTGATAGCAGCTGTATATTTTTGTGATGAATAGTTACGTACACATTTGGGTAACAAGTTATCAATTGCAGATACCATCTGAAATACTATGCAACGAATACCATAGGCATAAAGAATCACCAACAATGAAAAGTGTAAACAACGGGGGGAAAGGAAAAAAGAAACAAGTAATGTTTATACCTTTGTTATATAATATAATTGAGAATTCAGAATGAATCACTTAAATATAAGTAAGCAATATATTAAAACGAAGGTTTGCGAACCTCACTACTAAATGTTTAGGTGTTTTAAAACAGCAGACCATCGCGATGTACGATCCACGCCATCTTTTGTCGGTTATGTTCCTACGCATGTCCAATTCCTCTTAACTGGCCCCATTAAAGAGCACTTGGGTTCGGAGGTTGTGTCTATAAAATTAATACCTATACAGAGCTAGTTCATCAATATAAACCTTTTCACCTCCCATTGAGATAACAGTTTTATATGAGAAGTTGTGGAAACCCCATTGGCTAAACTTTATGTTCTAAACACTATATGACAAAATGCAGTAAGACATACTATTGGAACTGTATGCACTTTTGGCTATTATCGCCATTACCTTTTCAGTTCCGTTCAAAGAATGTGTCGTGAGTTTAGAATCAAGCTGAACGAAATTGGTGGCAGCCTTGAACACAGCCCCATATGGCACTAAATCCGTTTCCAAGCTCACGCAAATTGCATGTACTGATCACTAGCGCAAAGAAAGTCCCTGACAGGAATGTGGCCACCCTTACACAGTGCGACAGGGATATTTACTGTGTGTGACAGAGAAAGCATGCTACACAAGGAGTAGAACCATTATAAAAACATGCGCCCTATTCACTCAGTACAATAAAATCGCGAAGATTTATCCCCCAAAGTAGAAGCGTCAGAATATTTTTAAATGGGCTGTAAGTGAACTGACCCAAGTGTCATAAACACTAAGAGACAGGGTATCGGAAGTGTCTGACCCACTGGCGCCCCATTCCCCTGTGACTTTCTTTGCTGTAGCAAACTGTATGTAATCAGTTGAGTTTTGGTGGCAGCGTGGGACAGAACTTTGCTACATATTAATGCCCGATTTCACCAACAGATGTTAAGACTTAACACGGCTGTCAGTCTATTTAGCAATATTTATAACAAAAATTGTATTTCACCAACATGTGTTAGCTTAACACTCACATTAAACCTCTTGTTAAACTAACAAGTCATACTTCTGTTGTTAAGTTGTAAACAATTGTAGAATTGTCAATATAGCGGGCGTGAACGCAGCTTTTGATGTCGATTTGCTATATTTAGACCATCTAAATGGCATTCGTAATAGAGAACGGCCTATGAGGAGAAATTATTTTGAGAAATTATCAGAAGAAGATTTTATACGGAGGTATAGACTGTCGAAACCAGTTGTTATGAAGTTTACTGAGGAAGTACAAGAGAGGTTAGATCATGCATCGAATAGGAATATGCCGATCTCGCCTTTGCTTCAAATATTAATAACTTTTCAATTTTATAATCCATTGAATTCTGTGGATAATACACTGTCCACCTCCCATCTTGAAACGTTCAAGTTACTCGTCACTTCTGTTCTTCTTCACTCCTCGTTTTAAATGTACGTAATACTGAAGAAGTTGCTTCGTACTTCTGCTTGTGACATTTGCATTCGAATTAAACTCATTTCCAATCTTTTCTCACGTCATATCTTTCTCTTTCACATTTACCGCATCCGCCCGCTAATTTTCCACAGTATCCTTGTATTTATTTACTAATTCAACTGACAGTTCTTTCTCGATTGATGAGAAATTTGTCGCGCCATTTTTTCAGATGTGTGTAAACAAAATAAAAACAAAAGCTCCTCTCAGTACGTCCAGAAAATAGTACGATTTATCCACATCCGTCTATATTTGTAATATTTACAAGTCTCTGGGCGTTAACACGTGTTTGTTAACATTTTCAGAAAACAAGTTGGTGAAATGCAAGAATTTTAACACTTTTTTTTTTTTTAATTTTACGTCCTCCAACGTTAAGTCATATCGGACGGTGAATGAAATGGGTGAAATGATGCTCAAATGAGCCCAGGGTCCATAGAGCTTAGAGTTACCTGACATTCGTCTATCAGGATAAGGGAAAAACCCGGAAAAAACCTTATCCAGGTAACTCACCCTGACCGAGATTCGAATTCGGGACCTCTTTAACGTGAGGTTAACACTTTTGTTAGCGCTGTGACAATTGTTACGTTACATTTGTTAACGTCGATTTTAACATCTGTTGGTGAAAACGGGTGTAAAAGTAACACATTCGTATTAAGAGTTTTTTTTTTTTTTAAACTTTAAGTGGTCATTATAGTTGAGTTTACCTCACAAGAGATTTTATTCTGTTGGATACGTGTATGAAATACTCTCCCACAAAATACTGTTGGATAAATTCCACTGTAAGTTTTCAATATTACAGCTTCTAACAGGTCAGCTGCCATGATATGCTGTTCAAAGTTAAAACTCATTGTTTAAATAATTAACATGTTCAACGTCATATGTTGAATGAAAAAAGTGGAATAAATATAGGCTGGGTGGAACATTTTCTATCAAAGTAATCGATTGTACCAATCGTAATTGAGGGTAAGTCATGCATATGTTTTTTGCCTCCTCCCCCTTGTGAATATCGACTACGTTGGCGTGATTTACTTATGCGCATTCCGAACAGTCGCCAATTTTAAGGCCGCTGCGCAGTCGGTCTAGTCATGTAACTCCCGATTTAGTTGAGTAGCCTGCGCTGTCCTTATGTTCTGCTACTAGGAAATTAAGTGTTTAGACTTTATATTAGCTGAAGGTGAATGAAAAAACCCAAGAACCAACCTCGAACAACGTATTATTTTTTTTTTTTTCCATATATGTTTACTTTTGCGAATTAAGGCAAATACGTTGTTAAATCACAATTCCTGCCCTAAATGTTACAATTTAAACAGTTCTACAAATCGCTTATTTTAATATTAGCAGGGGAGAAAACGTGTTCATTTTACTTCATAATGACTAACAGATTACAGTATAAAATAATTAAATAATGCAGTTATTTTAAGTAAATAGTAATAGCATGTTTCAAATGACAACACTTTATCTTCAATTGGAGTAATAACAGTAACTGTACATGTGTGGTAAATATATTCATGCAGACTCTGTCCAAAATTAGCTCTATTTATAATTTTTCCATATAGAATTATGCTGGAATGGATATATTTACTTTCCATCTGTCTGGAAAGATGAGCAGTGTCTTCAGTTTGTTAAAATGCCTTTTCCTCTTCCCACAGAGTTTCTCTGCTAATGATCCCTTATGGCGGATAACAGTGCATGTAGGTGTTTGCTTCTCTTATCCGAAGTTGTCATCTCTAAATATGGGATTAAGATGACTCAAGTGTATTTTTAATGTGAAATTACGAGATATCACTTATATGATAATATAACCGTATAAACATTGTATTTCAGTTGTTTACTTTCACAAAAAAATAATGGTTATTTTTTCTGTAATGGAGTTCATTATCCCTGAAGGTCATATTGGTGTCTCTCCTGAGGCACAGCAGCAGTGAACCTCCATAATTTACTTTTCAGCCCATGCCCATTTAGTGACATCCGGTGTTAATTGGATAAATCAGCCGTCTTCCCTCATAATTTCGCCATTTTCATTACTTTATAGCTAGGCTACCAGGCTTCTACATGTTAATATGGAATAAGTTAACATGTTAATAAGTCAGCGTAATGCGCTATGTCGTTTATTTCGTCCTGCATCCAAAGGAAGTTGACAGGAATGGTATAAACTTTTGAGTAGAGCCAGCAGACTTTACTGCCAACAAGAAAAAGGATGCATATATTTAAGGTATGCAAGCACATAGAGTGCATTTTGTGTGAAGAAAAATCACACGTTGGCAATATTAATATGTTATGGATAACTCGATATACAACCTGAAGTGCAGAAGAGACAAATAATATTAACATAGAAATACTAGCTAAAATAAAAGTGAAGGCAAAAAGGTCTGAGCAACTCATATACAAGTTAAAAACAAGCAGTGGCTCCACAGTAACGCACTAAGCTGGTATGGGCAGGTCCGTGGTTCGATCTCTGGTGGCCGTCCACTCTCACCATGAGTTTTTCCGTGACTTTCCCTGGTCGACAAGACGTATGCTGGGATGGTGTCTTCTACCATAGCTCTCCTCTCTCCTATTTCCTCTCATTTATTCTCCGTCTTTCATGTTACAGCATGATTCTGGAGCTGAGTGTCGTTTGAGGGCGAGCAAATAATGCAGAGACTTGCTATTTGGAACTTCTTGTCGAGTCGAGCTTTGTATTGTTCTCTGAGTCAACCTCCAGCGATTTGGGTGAGACTCCGCCGAGCGCCATTTAGCCGGGTGATCAAGCCAGTAACTGCTAGGGAACTGAGCGTCTCTGCCGCTTATGTTGTTCCTTCTTGCAGCTAGTACATTCCCTGCGGTTCTTTCATGTCATTCTATCCTCCCAGAAATGTCCACATAGGAGATCCAAATGCGTATCAAAGTACTATTATGCGTTTCAAATGGGAAGGTGTTTGCTCTTGAGCGATACTAGGTGAATAACCAATCGGAGTCCTGCGGTGTTGTCGTATTGCATTTCCCCTAAGTGGTGTGTGACGAGCGGCAAACTAATCAATCCCTAATAAATACTATTCGCGCTAAGATACAAATTCATATTTTTCAAAAACTGATCCACGAGGAAGAAGAGAGTGCTGTATTTAACTTAACCGTAAAAACCCTATATTTTTAGCTCAGACAGTTTTCCTAATACAAATAAATAAAGTACGTACCATTATATTATAACAATGCATTGCGACGTAACCACTGTAATAGATATCATTATTGGTTGGCATGTATGCCTGAACGTATATTTGAAATTATTCAGAACTGAAACTTAAACATTTGACATGATGTAATACAAGAAATATGTACTTTTAATAAGCCGAGGTGTTTGTTAAATTCGAGTAGATGAAACGATACACTTCTTGCTAGTCTGGCAGAACGTGTCTGGTCACATTATATCTTTGTTTATGAATGGTTCGTAATCTTTATTTTCTCTAGAGTTCAAAGCAGCATTATTCAGTTACTCTTCCATGAAAAAGTGTATCAGCTGGATCAATGAGACACGATCCACCTTCCCACTTACCACTGATAGAGCAATCCAATAGAGTTAATGTGGGCTCAAATTATGTTGCAAACAGAAATAATATTTTTAAATTGACTGGCGTTGAACGACGTATTCACAAAGAAATTGACAAGGAACAAAACAAGACTGGGAAAACTGCGTGAGACATCAGATAAACTACAAGAAGACGACCTTTGGAAAGAAATAGCACGTAACGAGATTTTGGAACCTATGATCATAAATTTGCAGTGCTCAGACGTGAAGATAATGACAATGACGAATTATCTCTTAACGTAAGTAACATTCACAGCGATACGGATGCACCGCTGGTATTTTCGTTGGATTAGAAAAAGAAGTAATTCATAAACTATAATTAACTTTAAACTAAATATTTCAAACATTTGCGTAATATACGATTATTGATGTTGCAATTGTGATTTCAACAACTGCATTATTATAAAACTTTGGAAAATACAGTTTGCATTCCCTTACTCTAGCGCCACGCAAGTGTGTGAGAGAGAGGGAGATATATAAAGAGTGGGGATAACGAGGTGGCAACGCTGAAGGCTCTAACGCATCTGATTCGCTACAGGCGAGAGCTCTTCCCATTTGAAACACATAATAGGTATCCCTTTCGTAAACAAAGCTTTGTTGACAGGAGTTACAACAGTGCTTTACCCCCTTTGTAACTGTATAATGCATTCACATTTCCTTGTTGTACTCTTCACAACTATAAAATCTATTGTCTGATTCACAGTTATACAGTGCAAATCGTTAAATTTTACCATTTCACTAGTTGTTGAGAGCAATTAAAAGGGGTTTTGTCATTGTTGATTATTACTCGTATGGGAATCATTTGAAGTATTAAAAGAAAACTTAAAAAGTAATAATTCTTTTACAACTCCGTAATCTGGGAGTTTAGTCTTCTCGTATGGGCTCAAAGTTTCACCTCAAATATAGGATATACCACACAGCTTCTTTGGTTATTTGTAATATTACGGAAATTAATCTCGATGGGGTGATTTGCAGAGAATGATAGGGAATAATAGATAAGCACCACACAATAACCAGGGTCAGTGATTATAACAAGTTTCAGTTCAGAATACCAGAAAGAAGACTGTGTAACCACACTTCAAGTGAAAGTCGAGAGACTTCAACATTTGCTATGCATTATATGTTGATCTCATTCTGAAATTAATCGCAACAATAAAATCATACAAGCTTGTGTCAAATAATACCTATATAAATATTGTTTGATTCTAATAAAGTTCACCTTTCAACTCATTTTGAAAGTTTATCGGTATTCAGGATTAGATGCTCAATAGTTACACAATAGAACACTATTTGAATCACTAGTATCTAAAGTACTTATTCAAACATAGTTAAAACATATGATTCAAGTTTCATTTATTTGAAAAGTTATATCAGGACTCATGCTATTCCTGTTGATGATTCACAATTCAGTTAAATTTCACTCGTGGAACCAAACGGAAGGACAAACATGTTTGAAACAATATTGCTTGTCTACCAAACATGGTGGTGATTCATAATTAATCGAAATAATTTATCAGCTTCTAAGATAAGCATGTTATAAATACCCTAGAAAACCACCATTCTGACCTTGTACACAAATAAATGGATAGCGTGCCTATTAGTTCGTTACTGAATTAAACATAAAAAATAAACCACTTCTTTCCAGTTATTCCTAAATAGTTGATTATATATATTAAGTAATTTGATTTTCAAAAATGTTGACGTATATTGACGGTCGTTGCATCCCTACGACATTCTACGCCTGCTTCTAGTTTCCCACGCTAGGTGGCAGTAAGTAATAAATGATTAAGTTGCATCGATCAAACAAACGAAATGCGACCACGCGACTTTGATTCCTTTTCAAACAACGCCATTTACATTGCAGGTAAATATAAATATGTCATGACAGTATTTTAATGACCATAATTTTGAAATAAATCACTTCATTTTGTTCGTCACTTTGTACCTCACAAAATTACTGATGTTTTGGAAATCACCTGGATCATTTCCTACGATAATTACAGATATCGCAATGCCCTTTTAATCCAATTCCTGATACAATATTCGCAGCAGAAGGAAGGTTTTTGTCTCTGCTGGTTAGATTTAAAAAAAAAAAAAAAAAAAGAATCCGGAGAAGCTGTAGAGAATAATCTTCAGGGAACAGCTACCATTGTACAAATCTCATTGCGTGAACTTGCAAAATTGCGTTCGGGGCAACTTAATTTAATCTTGAAAAGAGAGTTCCATAACCGACTCTCATCGAGGTCAATTGCAGCCACATGGAGCTGCCGGTTGTACGTGACTAGATTACAGAATAGCCAGTTAGGATTGATAAATTGTTCCAACACTTAAGCTGATAGAAACGTTGCAACGATATTCCCGCTAAAACCAACGCTCTACAACAAAGACGGGTTCTCTACTGCTGAAACACCATCACCTGAGGTTGAGTTTAGTGCCCACTTAGGTAACTATAGTGTAGGAGAGCTCTCATTAGAGGAAGTACTGTGTGCTTATGCAAATATTAGACGTTTAGGAATATGAGCATTAATTTTAAATAATTTAAATTTCGTTCTTTGTATACTTAATAACTTTAGTTTAATTTTAGTGAAATTAAAAACAAACGATCTCTCTATGCATCGGCAAGAGTTATGCTATAAATGGTACAGCAGTTTTCTGGATGTGTTAGTTATAGAAATGGATCAGAGAAGATCTTAAACCACAGAAACACCACGTCCTACACTTCCTGGATATACTAAATACTTTAAGTAGAACATGTTCAGTAACTTTTCCATTATTATTTTAAAAAAGCACATTTGGAAAAGATGACGGAAAATAAGCCGCACAAGTATAACATAATTTTGCTGCTTTTATCGAGGTTTTTGACTGATTCAAGTCACCCAGAAGCATATTTTGGGCTTAGAAATAAAATATTTAACCTTCCAAACAATGTTCAATGCTTGATGAAAATATTCACGTACATACAACCTCAAACTGAAACATTTTGTAATTAACAACAACAAGCAAAACGTGGACGTGGCATTCATTGATATTTCGTACGACAAAACATAACTATATATAGTAAAACCATGTAACTACGCTCTTCTGAGGTTGCTGGCATAAACACGCATTACACTCGGGGTATGTTGTTTGTTTGTTTGCAATTTACGTCCTCCAACGTTAAGTCATATCGGACGATGAATGGAACGGGTGAAATGATGCTCAATTGAACCTAGGGTCCATAGAGCTTAGAGTTACCCGACATTCATCTTTCAAAATAAGGGAAAACCCCGGAAAAACCTTATCCAGGTAACTCACCCTGACCGAGATTCGAACTCGGGACCTCTTGAACGTGAGGCAGACACTCTACCACCACGCTACCGAGGCGGGTATACTCGGGGTATGATTGAATAGGTATGAAAAAACAGTTTTGACACAATTCTGAATGAAATACAGCAAAATTTCTTTTATCTCTTCAGGTTTGATTGCAGTGCACTTGAAAATGAACAAGGCATCATTTCTTATGGAAAAATTCCTCAATTGCTGACTATCGTGTACTCATATGATAAATTACTGGATTATCATTCAGATCACTGTCACTAATCCATTCCGACTCCACTGATCTGCCGATACACTATGACTTTGCATGGATTTATCAAGCCAACCATTAGAATCAGAAACTCGATGTCTGTTCGTAGACTACATGAGCAAATTCTTAGAGATTCGGAAAGTCCCTTTGATTTAGGATGGAATATGCGTCATACTTTAGCAGAATTTGTAATATTTGGTTGCAGAGAAACATATACTTTTTGCCATTTTGTGTCTGTACTGCAAGTCCCTACAAACTGCAAACATTTCAAATAAATATTAAGGAAACACTGAAAGCGAGTCTTTTGAAAGTGTGTTTTCCTTTCACGGAGAGGTACCGGAAGGGTAAAACACTCGATCTACAATGACCGCTCGGTACAGCCATACGAACTCGAATTGTTCTCGCACGATACTTCTGAATTATACACATTTTGCAATTATGTATTAGATATGTTCTTACTTATATACAATTCATGCATATTTTTATTGATTTTTATCCGAAAAACAATGATAACAGCTCGATTTGGAAGTTCTATAACGAGTAAAAATATACAATTATATGGAACGTCCAGGGACTTTTCAGACAGAGCGCAGTAAACAAAATTATCTAATAATCCGGAATGTAATCAGGGTTTTTACTTTGTAAATTCTAATTTTAAAATTTATATAAAATTTCAGTAATTGTTGTTCTGAAATGCATTTTAACTTTCTGGCATTCAATAATAAATATTCTTAAGCTAATTACTTTGAAGTTTGTATGTCCTTAAGACATTTATTACAACAGAAACAATAATAATACGTTGCTCATATTATAGACGACGATTACGGAAAACTCAGTGAATCTATATTGTAGAATACTCATAATTATATGCTATTCATTTGTATTGTCTTTGTTTATAAGTTTAAATCATAATTATCATCAGTGGACCAGCACGTTTGTGGAAGTCTTTATAATGAATGGTAATTATTTACTCGTGTTTTTAAAATATTCTGGACAAACTAGTCCAGCTGTAGCAGTTTTACAGATACTGTGGGTTTCCAGGAAAATTTAAAATTTGTATAATTAAGTTGTCCTGTTAAAACTTCAAACACGAAATAATGAATGAGTGACAAAACCAAAGTAACGGCAACATCTTTTTCTTCTTCTGCACTTTAGAGATTAGGCGTCACACCTGTTCCGTCTTTGCATTCTATCTATTCCCATCTTTTTCTAGGATGTCTGATATCTCTTTCCCTTAATGGTTTGTATCTATTAATTAAAACAGTATCTTTTGTTCACTCATCCGGTTCGTGTGCTCTATCCATTTGCTTTTATTCTCTTCGATTTTGTCGTTTAGTTTATACTCGTAAATATTCAGTTCTTCTCCAATCGTTTCATTTTTTATTAAGTCCATTCTAGTACGTCCTTGAACTCTTCTTGAAAATTTCATTTCACCTGTCTGAATGTTCTGTTTGTCCTTTTCTTTCATTATCCACGATTCACTGCCATACATGAGCACTTTAGTTTTGTTTCTTGTTCTTCTTTTGTTTGTTACAGCTACGTGTGTTAAAAAAATGTATTCTATCGGAAGAATTTCGGATGCATATATGAAGCTTGTTTATAGCTTGATTGGGAGAACAGTTGAACAATTCTGGCTAACAAGCAATTGAAATAAGAAAGACCACACATTTATGAATATAATAACAATTTTACTGCCTCTCTAGATTTTGGAACGTGATAGACATACAAAATTATAAATCCAGTATAATGGTACAGCATTCAGTAAAGCTAGCCCCAACAGCTCTTCTCTTCTTCACCAAGCTTTTACAGAGGTTTTCCTTAGTTTTTGTAAGAGTGGTAACTTCTTGTAACTGCCTCAGTGGTGGTCTCAGTGTGTATTAAAATTATCTTTTTCAGCAAATGTAAATCCATCAATATATGAATTATCATTCACCAATGAAGTAGGTCCTTCAATTCAATTCAGTCTTCTTCATTCTTTCCTTTTTTCACCCATCCCTTCTTCTCAAATGACCCACGTATCTTAACATTGTCTGTTTTCAGGTTTCTTCTTATACTCGAAAGTTTTCCCATTCGTTGGTGCTATCAGTGTACCTCTTAGCAAGCAGTTTCTTCTCATTTCTTTAATAGTACCCATATGTTCTTTTTCCTCGTTGGTTACAGCGTTCTTCTGCCTTCAATAATGATTTTAAAATTTGTTAATTTCTTATTTTGTCCGTTTATCTTTAAAAATTATGCTCTACTCTATATCCACATTTCAAATGCTTTCTCAGTTTGATGCATCGACAAAAGCTTTCAGACTATACGGTGACACACCTCACAAAAACACTAATTCACGAATCTCTTCCTCGGTTCTTTGACAGTGTAGAGATGATGTTTGTGTTTTCCTTTGTTCTCTGTTAGGCTTGTTGAAACAGCCTATCTTACTGATGTGGTGGATACCAACTTTATAAAACTGTACTTGCCAATTAACTCATCTCGAATTCCCAAATGACACGTCTTTATGTGCCTTCTAATAGTGATTATTTTTGTTCTTATTTTCACTTACCTGCATCCCTTATGGCTCACTTTTGTTTCTCGTTTCCATTAGTATGGTCCATAGATCGTTTTGTCTTCTACTAGCAGTGGTATATCGTGGATATATCTTACATGACTTTTATCCCACAACTACTTCTTCCTTCTTCTGGAAATCATTGCTCACTAAATCCTCTAGGAAGATTTTGTGTAGCTGATTATAAACTAGTATCCTTGTCACATGCCTCTTACTACTCTACTTCCTTTTGACTAATCTTCTTCGTTCATGAACTTGATTGGTTGTTTCATATAGAAACATTATGAGCGTTTTTTTTTCCTTTGTAGTCAAGACCAATTCACTCTATAATCCCCAAAGAAAGTAACTAGATATTTCCGTTAAATATATTGCGCATATTGGCGGTCAGTTCAAAGGTACTCGATATGGCTATTTAGGCTCTCACAATAGTTTTAGAAATGTAAACATGCGTGTTTATAGTTCCAGCACATCTATTGTGTTTCAAAGTCACAAACAAGGAAGAGATCTGTTAGAACCTGCTCTTTCTTTGAGCTAAGTTTGGGGAAATTAATCACATCCGAAAAATTAATAACACTAAGAGGAATAACATTCACTTACTTAAGTTACTATAGCCTTCAGCTGGAAATCTCTGCTTTGTGAAACGAAACATGCATTTTTGTTTTGTTTTATATAGAAAATGGGAAAATTAAAAAAAAAAACTGGGGTCGACGAGTAACATTTGTCTTCGTGGAGACAAATTAATTTTAATATACCTACTGCATGTGATTTATGCTAGAGTTCATAATGATATGGGCAGATAGCCTAACCAAATATAGCTCTTGAATAACACGAGTGTGTGCAATTACACGTTTCATAACATTTAAAAGCACAAGATAAAAAGGATTAATTATCACGACATGCATTTGGACCACAGCTATCGGCGAATTAAATATGTATTAGCTCGCCTTGTGTGTCCCTTTGCCATGGTTATGTATGTCCATGCAATTCAGATGTTAATATTACCATCAAGAATCAATAAACCAGTTCAAACGTCATGATTAGTCGTGAATGAATGACCTTTTGCTCTTTTAGAATCTGGTGTGGCACTGCCGTAAGTTTATTGTGTAATGCTTGAACTATTGAACAGTTCCAAAGATTAACAAGACTCGCCCTTTAACGCCTTCCTTCTCTTGTGAGTTCTAGTTTTTTCCGCATTCTCACAGTTCAAAAACAAACGATAGAGCAATATTCCGGAGACTTATCAGTGTGATAGTTTTACACTGGAGTGTCAGCAAAGAGCTCTTTTGCGAAAAGATTATCTAAAAACTGCATGCTATAAGGGAAATTAAGATTGTATGTTCTATTGGGAGATGAATCCAGGAATTATGCACATTTCTGTCTGTAGGTGATAGTGAATATAAGACATTTGCTGTGATAGTATACATATAAAAACTCTCAGCCCAAGCCAAATGTGCGGGGTTTAATCTGTAAATAAAGTTAAACTCTAAAATAAATAAGGGAAAAAATGGTAAAACCACAAAATACATCCAGTTCTAAACTAGTTGAAGCAGAGAGATGGAATTTTACTGGAAATTACAGATTTATGTTTTTGTCATTGAATTAGAGTATTTTAGTTCTTGTTTTGTTCTCTGTGCGAGTTTTATACATGTAATCCCTAACATATTAAAATAGCAGAACAAATTGCCATCCAGTGTGATTGTTGATCTAGTGGTTTTGAAACGATGCTGGATCTTCGGCGTTACTTTAGAATGGACTTCAAACTTTTAAGTACTTAAGATTATATCTAAGTTCATTTATCTGACCCGGAACAGGCTGAGGTCTCAAACAGGATGATGAGAGATTTATCTTTGTTTATATTTTGTTATTAGCATCTCTATTATTACTTCCCTATCTCTTACTTCCCACTAAATCGGGCAATTTCACAATTGCTAGAATGCGAATTGCAATTTAAGTTTCATGAAAGGAGCTACTTGCAGTTTAGATGAAGTATCTTATACGAATAAGGCCAATTAAACCTAACAGTATGTCTTCTTCTGGAACTGTCAGGTTCCATTCTTAGGCGAAAATCACACGAGTATCACAGTGGGGTGAAATAAGGTCATTCGTTTCTTCCAGATTCTAAAAATGACAGTAAAACGCCCATTACTTTAATCAATAACTATATTTATGTACTCATAGACTTACTACGCTGTATCAGTAGTAGTTCGGAGGATGTTATAGGGGATCGGGACAGGTTATATATGAATAAATTCCAATAATTGCTTCGACGAGTGTATCATATAAAAGTAAAACACTTGAATTTTATAGCCACTGAAAATTATTTTCCCATAATTATGGCATAGAGATAACCCAATTGGATTTATGAATATACGCCTCATGTTGCAGTAATAGTAGTTTCAGTAAATATTCATAAAAAATATTGGCACAATTTGTAAGGAATGAAGCATCCTATTTAATCGTGACACATTGATATATGCGGTCGTCATAAGCAGCAGTACCTGAGTTCAGACTCTTTGAGCTCCTGAAGAAACCAATAAATAGACTAAGGCCTCGTAAGAAAAGATGAGCAGTGGAACTTGGAAGAAAAAAAAAGTTGAAGTGATAAAGGAATTCGATTATTTAGGGGTGCGATTAAGTAGTAGTGGAAATTTAAAGGCTCGTAAAAGAAAGATAGCGGCAAAAGGCAAAGCAGACATGATAAATATTAGAGCATATAAACATAAATTGGAAATGTCCACAAAATGGGTGCAGAAGTATACGACTTTGGTGGAAGCAAGAATACTATACGGAGTGGAAACATGGGGTGCAGCATATTCAACGAATTGGACTGTCATGATTGGTCCCGAGTTAAGTCGCTTTGTTAGAATTAGGAAGTACAAGAAGTAAAACAATGATGATGATGAATCTATATAAGGGCGATCAACTACATAGTCATCAGCGTTCTTTTAGAAAACTAAATCATGGCAAAAGCCAGAGAAATATTTAACTATAAATTATTAAAGAGCATATAAAATGACAAATAAACTGAACATGCACTATTAAGATAAAAATAATGAAAAACTATAAATAACAATAGATAAAAGGCAAAAAGGCATTAAAAAGCCATTTTCTCTATGAAATTCTATATCTCAGCTTGAAAAACAAATTTAAAACCTTCAGCACAGCGGTGGTCAAATCAATTTGCCAATTTTCTTGGGTATTAGGCTAACACTCTTTTCAGTCTTTTTTTTTTTTTTTTTTCACTGTCATTCTGGCAGTGACGGCAGCATCTCCCTGCTCCATATCTTCTATAGTATTAGAAAGAATGTTAAAATTATAATACAGATGCTTGACAATCGAAGAAGGAACTATAAGGAAGAGGGAATTGTTTGGTGCAACAAGAGAATGTTCGAAATGATAATAGTTGGGGAGTAGGGTTGAAAAGAACATTGGAAGAAATAGGGATGGAGGACATATTGTTATAAAGCGAAAAGAATAGTCCAGGGTTTTGGAAACATGCGAGAGGAAGGATAGATTATATCGGAAGACAGGAGAGCTGAAGAAGTATTGAAATTAAACATTTTTTAAATTTTACAGAAAAAAAAGGAAGGAAGGAATGGGGCAGAGAGAAATATGCAGAGCAATATTGGTAGGAAAAAAGTAAAACTTTAGCCGGATGAGAACGGTAACGATATTTTTAAGTGGGCTAAGAGGATATGATAAAGGAATGTGTGAATTCTGCATAGCTGAGGAAAATGTAGAGCATTATCCAATAGAGTGCTAAATTTAAACTAGTGGAGAGAGGAAATCTAGGAAAAGAAGTGAAATAACATTGAGAGACAATTTAGTTGCAATTAAAATGCTAAAAAGGAATCGTTATAAAAGAAATTGAAAGGTACGGTATTTTATAATAAAAGTGAATGAAAAATGGAGGAAGAAAGTCAAGGAGGAGAGGGGGAGAGAGCGATGGATATGGAGATAAAACTAATTCTATAGAAAATGTATTAAAGGAAAGAAAATGTTAGCAATAAAGGCCAAAAAGCCATATTGACAAAGGAAGGTGCCAGGTATGTAAAATATTAAAGAGATATTGATAAATAATTGTTTTGGAAAATTGTAATTTTAAGTTGAAACTATGCAATAAATTCAAATCATTATATTACATACCTTTAGGTATGTAATATTTATTAAATAATGTAGCCAGTGCTGCTGATTTTCAGCATAGCTGAAATAAAGCTGTTTAAAACAAATAAACAGCATAGCTGTTCAATAAAGAAGGATCATAGCTTTTTACGGTCATAATTTTTCCTACTAAAATTCGATCTTATTATATTCTGTTAGCTTAATGTGAAACAAACAGGCCGTAGCAGTTTCATTGTTGGTACTCCTGGTTCCCGCCTGTGAGTTCAGTATCGCCTACTGCTGCAATGGAGGTAGCATGCAGTTTAAGTTGATGTTAGAGGGAGATCCGGAGTTTTTGTCAAACGTAATCACTGCTGATGAAACTTGGCTACATCATTTTAATTCTGAGAGCTAACAGCAAAGCTCAGTGTGGAAATCTCCTTAATCACCAACCGCCAAAAATACAAAAGTGGTTGCTTCTGCTGGGAAAGTTACGGTCATCTCATTCTTTGATATTCATGAAATGGTTTATCAGCATGTTGTACCTGCACACACATCAGTTACTAGACAATACTACAGGGGTGTCCTGAAAGCATTGCAAGTCCATATCAGGCGCAAAAGACCACATTTCCGTGAAGAAGGCTGGATGCTGCACCACGACAATGCGCGGCCGCATATTGCCAATGCTGTTACTGATATCTTGCAAAAATCAACGTGAAGTGCATACTTCATCCTCCCTATATTCCGAATTTAGCCCTATGTGAGTTTTTTCTATTCTCTAACTTGAAGAAACGCCTTCGTGGGAGGCATTATCCATCATCAGAAGCAGTGGTGAAGGCTGCGGAGACGATTTTGAAGGATCTCTCAAAAAATGGTGTCCAGCATGTCTTTAAAGACTGGCAGAAACGCTGGACAAGTGCATCTTATTCAGGGGAGAGCATTTTGAGATGAACCATCAAAATTATGAACATGAGTAAAGGTACGTTGTCAAAGAGGCCTTAGATATTTTATAAATAACAGAAAGAGCATTAGTATAGCCGATGTGACAATGGTCGGCTTAAAAGCCAATATTTCTTCCTATTCCTTGTGTATGTATGCCTCGACATGTAGTAATAGTACGTCGTCAATGGATGGCAATTTTCGACGCTTAAAAAAATCAGTCAAGCACACCGTCAACTTGAAAATAATACACTGATGTCAATGCGCAAAAAATTATTTTAAAATAAATTTGTTCAAGCAAAGCAAAGTTTATTTAAGTGTTTTATAAAAGTTGTAATTATTTTAATTCCAATGATAAATATTGTAATTATTATTACTGGTGGTTAAATACATTCTAGTTTAAGTTATTAAGGACCATCTGCGAGACCCAGTGGGTCATTTTCCAACGAATTACTGTGAAAGACAGTCATAAATTATACGAACTTTAGACTACTTCAAGGACTATCAACGACGGAGATACTAAGACAGGTAATAACATAATATTTCTTTATTTTCCATGTAGCTGATGGAGTATAGGAGAAGAAATTCCTGTTTTGACCCTGTTAGTGAATGTAGTAAGTTTTAAACAAAACCATGAACTTACGCTTAGCAATAAATTTCAGCTGCGTTCTTTTGGTGGCGGGTATAAAGTGTCGGCTATTTTATGTTGGATTTTCTGAAATATTCATAAAAATCTATATTTATTTTATGCATATTTCAAACAAAATTAAATTTTTGAATGAGTGCCAAATTTTCTACTTATAACGTTCTAATTCCTAAAGGGCAATACATAACTCTAAAATGTTTAAGTCACTAGTCATATTAATTATATTTAATTTTATACAGATTTTAAACAAATTTTAAATACCTGGCTAATATCATTCCATTTTTAAATGTGAGCTTTGGGCTCCATACAGTTCTTACGTTGTTTCATGGCCACTGACCGACAAAGGTCAATTTAGTATGAACTGTGCAGTAACGTAAACGCATAGGGCTATACAAAATTGAGTACTATCCCTTGCTGTACTACAGGTATGTCTCATATTTCTAAAACAATTATATTTCATGAATTTTTATAATGTAAGACAGCAATACTTATGAGAAACGTCGTAGTTATATTTTAATCAACGGCTGTTCTCGAATAATTTAGCAAGAAAAAATAAATGGCGATCTCCTGGGAATATCTTACTCTTATTTATTCAACGAAAACATACTTTAATTATTAATAGAGTCAACATGAAGAATTCAATGCCATGGCCGGGATTTGAACCACGGATCTCCTGGTTTCCGTCCAATCGCTCTAACCCATTGAGCTACCATGGCCAACGTGCCGTCCTGACATTAAATTCTCCATTTGACTCATATATTCCCGGTAAACTACTAAGGGCTCTCGTAACTGAGATACACCGCTTGTGGCGACTTACTATCGTAAGTACTTAAATCCCAGGCTTCATCATTTAACTCTTATTATTTAAGTTAATTGGTGGAAATTAATTATTTCTCCACACTAGCCGTACATAGGCTAAGATATATGATGGATAGAGTCAACATGAAAAATTCAATGCTATGGCCGGGATTTGAACCACGGATTTCCTGGCCTATATAGGCTGATCGGGGAAAAGCCTGTAAAATACTTAAACAGATAACTCATCCTAACCAAGATTCAAACTCGAGTCTTCTTGAATGTGATGAAGAACGCTAATCCCAAACCACAGAGGCGAGCTAGTATAACCATTCCAGTCATAGTTTATTTACATAAGCCTCCATAAAATTTAGAAATGATACAACCGAGAAAGAAAGGAACAAGTAAATAAGGTTCCGATTGCCCGCCTCGGTAAGAGCATCTGCCTCACGTAAGAGGTCCCAAGTTCAAATCTCGGTCAGGGTGAGTTATATCTGGCTAAGGTCTTTCCGGGGTTTTCCCTTATCCTAAAAGATGAATGTGTGGTAACTCTAAGTTCTGGACCCTGGACTCATTTGAGCATCATTTCATTCAGCGTCCAATATGACTTAACGTTGAAGGACGTAATTGTTTTTGCTTTCTTAAGAAGTTGCCATTCTTCTCCAATGATCTGGCAGCTTAGTGGAGGATGTCTATCTTCTTTTAGCTAGGGAATGTCATGGTCATAGCTTATATACATTGGCAACTCCCGCCCCCCCTTTTTGTCCAACTCAGCCGTCCAGAACTTGAACATAAAATGTAAAGGTACATTCTACGGATGGACCCCGCATGTTGACTATCCATACCTTTGTGTTTCTACTGTATTCCTGGGAGGGGAAGGGATCCGTCCCTTTCAGCTGCCAAAGTGCGGGCGCTGCGGACTCTTAGCACTCGTGGTACCTCTGACGTTACTAGAGGAACCTCGGGCCGAACAGCCGAGCCCCTCCTTCGGGAGTTGTTCGGATTGGGATGGCTTCGAGGGGGCAGTGTGTTCCCGATACCCGTGGGAGATTGGGTACGTCTTCGGACGGGGTTGAGGGAAGCCATTAAGTTTCCGGGTACTAGCCTGCTTAGCTAGTAGAAGGTGTGCTAGACACCAGGCGGCCCCACCGAGGTCATATCGGTAGTCTTCACCTTGAGTGTTGACGCGCGTAAGTGGCGTATCCACTTCCATCCTGTCTTGTGTCCCTAGGACCAGATGGGGGGGGGGCTTGTTAGGAAACTAGGTCTTGCCCTACGGAAAGCCCCACGGAGGACGCCGAGCGCCCTTTAAGGGACAGCTCGGATAACTCCCTGGTTGAAAGAGGCCCGGGTCTTGTTCCTACGGGTTCAAGGCTAATGGGAGTAGAACCTCTGGACTCAACTGGACTCAACTGTATTCCTGGGAGGAAGGAATGTGATGAGAGACCTAAAGGGCGACTAGTTCTCGATGAAGACATGGGTAAATATGAAGGGGGGCCCTTGACGTTGCAATTCAAACGTGTCGGATACCGTACAAGCCCACCGGCAAGTCCCTAATTCCCAGTTCCCCGAGGCCCAAAAGGAGGTGGTTTATGATTAGTTAGTCCCAACAGACGCCAGGGAAGAAAAATTTGTATCTGCCGCCTAGCTGTAACACGCCGAACACCTCCGCCTGATTCTACAACCCTGAAAGAGATGTCAGTGCAGGAAATTAAATGTACAGCAAAATCGCGATGGTAGAGGAACCGCACTAGCATTCGTCTACCGACCCGTAAAACCAGAAACAAATCAATGGGCCACCAGGGATTGAATGCGAGACTTTCAAAATGTGAGTCACACATGTTTTCCACATGTTGAACACGCTTTATGCTCTATGCCTATACTGCGGTTTCTCAATTAACACGTAGACGCACATGCCACGTTGGGGGATTAAATACCAACGCTGTTTATTAGAAAAAGGGAGAGAAGGAAAGATGCAGAGAAAGGCTCTGTATGACCACGATGCTCTCAGTTAATTTTGACTGCGGTAGCCACCTCGTACAACAAAGGCACGTGGAATGTTCAAATGACGCGTTTAAAGGGAAGCTGCTCATAGGTTGTATCTTTTCTAAATTTTACGAGATCTGCGAGCATACCACATTATTTAGAACTTCATTTTAACTTTTAGCATAAAGTAAGCTACGTTTCATTGAACTTGTGATCTCATGTCAGGAATGAACGTCAGTTATCATTTAATTTATCGTACGCAAATGTGTGTGACTCCCATTTGGGAGATCATGGGTTTGATCCTTGTCAAGCGCACACTCTGTCTTGGGTTCTTCGTGGTTTCCCCTTGATTCCCCTTCATTCTATTTCCTTAATATCTTTCAGGTACCTATGCTTCCAAGCTCGTGGTGTATGGAAGTGCCGGTCAAGTGGAGCGAATATTTGCACACTGTAAATGTTCTCGGCGTTGGGTAGTCGCTGTCTTCACTTGGGGGTACGTTTGTCAAGACCAGACTCGAGTGCTGGTAGCTGCTTGGTGGGTCCTGGTGCCGGGATAAAGAACTCTCAGCTCTTGGGACATTCGCGCTTATTTATTGCCTACATATCTGCGATCCTATGGCCTCTTGCGGTTCCCTCACTTCATCCCTTCCTTCTGGAGATTATTGACAGGTGTGGGAGTCGCAGTGCGCCAGATGTCCCCTTTGATACCGAAATTAAGGGGTGCAATAACTAAACCATCGTAATGGATTTCTGAGAAATTGTGTATCTTTGTAACAGAACGTGCAAGCAGGTGCATTGGGTTGAATAGTTGTTTTAACAAAAGAAACGTAAGAAACAGTGTTCATAGCAGAGTTCTAAAGAGTAGCACTTGACTTTGTTTGAAGAGGGTATTTTTCAGACCATTAATATGGCATGGCCGAGATTAATAATCATAATGGACAAAATAGTAACAAAGGGAATCTTTGTGTGAAAAGAGGGCTTCCAGAAGTGAAAGTCACACACCAAAGCGCAGTTGTGAGGACACCCAGTCCTCGGCGTGAAGCCGATTAGGGCAGTCCTCCTGTTCTGTCTTGGGCAAGGCAGACCAGTAGTGATGAGAGAAGATATTTGTCGGTTCATATATACGTGAAGAACGAATTAAGTTTTATCGAGTAATAAACAGTTCACATACAGTAACTATAAACAGTGATATTGGTAACCCTTGGTCGGCAACTTCAAGTTTGATGTAATGTTAAAAAGAAGCAGTCATTAAACCAGTTTGAAACGGGCATTCCAGTGTCATTAAAACCATCCTTCTCATACATACCCACGCATACCCTGTGAGAAACCCTGAGCTACCCATATTATTTGTTACAAACTGTCCCACCAACGTGGAACTCCTTTGCGCCACCCATTATATTTGCTTCACCTTGGTTATCTACCCTTTACATTTTAGCATAGTTTAATCCGATAAAAATTTCCGTTCCTTTCATTTACTAAGCACTGAACGAAGCCCTCTTCGCGGCTGTTTTTGAGAACGTGTTGTTTTGAGTACATCTGAAGTGTAAGGAAATATCTGTTGTAATTTTGAATCTTATTGAACCATTATGATATGCGCAAAACTCCATGTTTATTGAAAAGCAAAATAAAAACATATCGTTCAAAGGACGCCACTTTGTGTAAAATGTAAAGTGTCAAAATTCCACTGTACAAGCCCACAGATACCAGAAAATCTATCAATTCTTATAGTTTGCATTGCAGAATGGAGCAATGCTTTTCTGATTGCACTTAATTCATGCGAAGGTCATGCGTTATCGCATTAAAAGCGGAAAAAATTGACACGAATGTTGTAATTTTACATGTTTGGTGCCACTACTGTACGTTCCTATTCTCATTTTCACAAGGCATGACTTTATTTCCGTCTTTATTAGACTGTAAGAAAGGTTTATGTTTATGCGTGCCTGTTTCATAACTTATTAACATTGTAAAAACTTGTAACAAGAGTGAGCATCAGTTACAACTAAACACACTTTATTTGTCCCAAGTGCTTTAGCGTTGCACAAGTGTTATATTTGACACACTCAACTACACACGACTCATCCGTAGAATATATTCACTGCTTAAGTTCAGAGCCATAACTCACAATGAAATTGCACTTGGCGCTCTACATTGAATTCCCACTGTCAACTGTTCACTGAAAGACTTCGGTGGGCCCAAGGGATCATTCTGAAAAAGGAATGCTCTCGAACGGGACAAAGTGAATTCTCTGTAGCGGAAAGACGGTACGTAATAGCTATTGTTTTGCTTTGGCTATTGTTCAGTCAAAACGACCGGCCATTAACGCAGGTTAGTAGACGCTAATCCCTTGCCGTTGGTAACTAATAGCGGCCGCGGTGTCAATATTATCAGATCCAATTGAACTATGGTTCTCCACACAAAGCTCATAGCACGTCTATGTATATCTTGATTTAGCGTTAGATTTGTTGACAAGAAGGCATGGGAGTTTCTGATAATTGAAGATAAACCACCCCTCCCCCCGATCTCTCATAGTCTTTTAGCGTTTGTAAACACTATTCGTGCCGGTTTTTAACAGCCTTTCAATGAATCTTAGCCTTCGTTATCTAACTCCAACGATTATTACTACAGGATTACTTGTGATATAATGCTTTCAGTGTAGATAACTTGAAGCCAATTGCTTAAAAGTTCCTATGCCGACGGTAAATATGCCAGTTCTGCTGGGATATGGTTCGTACTGTCTTCACGCATGTAGTGCGCGGTGCATGATCACTTTATCATGTCTTATAGTAGCGCAAAAGTTTATTCAACGGTAACTGCAACACTCGATTAATATTTTGTTGTTGTTTACGTCCTCCAACGTTAAGTCATATCGGACGATGAATGAAAATGGGTAAAATGATGCTCAAAAGAGTCCGGGGTCTGTGGAGCTTAGAGTTACCCGACATTCGTCTTTCAGGATAAAGCAAAACCCCGAAAAAGACCTTATACAGGTAACTCACTCTGACCGGGATTCTAACTCGGGACCTCTTGGACGTGAGGCAGACACGCTACCATCTACTCTAACGAGGCGGGTTCTCGATTAATATATAGATTCCATACTTAACGATATGAATGTGTGAGTTCGTTAAAGCGTGCGTTCGTGAATGGAAAGGCTCAGGTTCAGGTCTCTCTAGCATCAGTCTTCCACTGGGGCTTTTTATTCAGGTTTCTCTCAGTTAAATCCCGGATCTTAAGTCCAGAATGTTTCCTTCCAAAGTGCAGAGTCTTAATGGCTTCTATCACCTAACACACAGCCCAATATAAGAGAATGCAGGCCCGAAGCCTCCCGTACCCAGGTAAGCTTAGCAGGTAACAACCCCCAAGTCTCCCGCGAAACAACTGCAATTAGCCGGCAGTTAACATATTTTCCAACGAAACTGAAATTATTGTGAGGATAGGAAGGAAAATTCTACTTCGGAACAGTTACACTTTCGGATTTCAGAAGTGTTTAACAATGTGCAGTGTTAAAAGTTGCAACAGTTCTATTAAAACCTTTTCCATCGAAGAAATAGATGTCCTGGATATTCAAGAGGACCACTAAGCACCACTTACCAAAGTACTTTGTGATCCGAAGAGAAAAGCCATTAATTTCAAAGTTGAAAAATTTTCAAGAATGGAATACGTGAAGTTGATTTCTGACAGAACCAAACAAGGAAATACATGGAAATAAAATCTAAAAGGAAAAATATCACTTATTTTAAGGACAAAAATACATATTACTGTATGATATAGGTTTATATTGTCAAAAAACAAAGCATCTAAATGCGGATTCATTGTGAGTAAATTAGAGAAACTAAAGAAATAATGAAGAAGCTGATAAATGTGGGATCTTCTGGTGTGCGAACCAGTTCGCCTCCTCTTGGAGCACCCTGGGTATCGCTAAATGAATTGGAACAACTAGGTAATTCAAATTTAAGCATTTTCTTTTCATTTTATTTTGGTACTATCGCCGTGTTTCTTTGTTATTAATCATAAACAAATAAAATGTAACATCTTCCACTAGAAGTATGTAATGCTTCATCAAATATTATAAACACCAAACTGGAACAGTTACCTGTTTCGACTGGGAGGCTTTGGGTCTATGTAAGTAGAGGCTGAAACCGGGAGGCTTGGGGCCTATGTAATTAGAGACCTTTAAGTGTCCGGGAGGTTTCGGGGCTATTTTTCTGACCGCGGGAAGCTTCGGTCCTGACCCTATATAAGAATGACTTACAACTTATCCAGCTGAATCTCATGCTTCGAGGTGGGAACCACAGTAAAAAATATATCTTTACGCAATTTTAAGTTAGTTTCTAAAATAATTACATATTCTGCTGTTTGAAAAAGTATTTCCATTCAATGTAACTTTAGTTAGAAAAATCAATGTTGTGTGCGTATGGTTCTTAATAGTATTATGTTAATGAAGAGTTGAAATGAGGTTCTAATGTTGCATATTTTAATAATAGTTTGTATTAAAGTGAGATTTCTATTTATTTTCATTACATCAACATCACTTATATGAACGAAAAATTATTCACAATCATGCGTATTTACAATCATATGTACCAATTTTTGGAATATATACTTGACTCCCCGTCCTATGAAACAACTGAAGATGGAAAAACGCTGAAAATTTGAAACACAAGAAAATATATTTGAAAATCCTCTCTCTAAAGCACATTGTGAGTCTGGATATCGTTTCAATTCCTTCTTCAGCCTTCAATTCGAATTGGACAAAGAAATTGCTGTGATTTATCTCAAATATGGAGTTACTAGTTAGCTCTTTTGTTACAAAAATATTTCTTCCAGGCCTAATTTCAGGCACTTATTTAAATTAAAATCTTGAAGGTGTTAAATTTCCAGAATTGTAAAAGGATATAAAATATAAGAGAAGGGGTATACAAGCACGTACTTGAAAAGCTTACAGAAAATTAGAACTTCTTCCTTAAAAACAAAAACTTCATACTACAGTGGGCATAGGAGCACGTAATTAAAAACATAAAAGTTAGGATGGGCCTAAAGCATGGCAGAGAGATATGATCAGCAATAATACTTTGTTTGTGCTTGATGTTGCCGCATCTGCGGTTTAGGAAGCGTTAATGGAGTTGTATCTTGAAATTCTAATTAGTGCATTAGTGCCAAATGAAGAGATTTGCACGACACACACATTACTAATTAGTATGTCTTGAAGATGACCGAACGTACGCTTGTGAAAGAGGAGCTTAAATACCTATCATGTTTTTGCAATGTTCTGATTTGTTGTGGTGACCTACATGCATAAAAACAATTTACTTGGAGATCACGCATCAAAACGTTTTCCCTCTTCATTGCAATAGAACGAATAAGAAATTTTTAGAGGAAGGAATTCAGTCATAACTTATTTCCTTGCTATGAAATTATACTCATGAATCAACTAAATGTTTCAGAAATTAATTATTCCATTGGTAAGTTGCTTCCATCAGAGATACATTATTATCTTAAATAGATTTCAGATTCATTCGTAATATTAAAACAGTAACTCTAAATATACTTACTATTGTGGTAGCTATTTGAAAGGAATTGTACGTGTTTTAAACTCCACTTGCTCTTCGCCTGGGAAAATACAATACTACAGAAGGGGATTAAACTGGGGGAAGATTTCAGCATTGAAGCTAAGCCTAAGCCTATTGTGCCTACTGAACCTCCAGGTGGAAGGATGAAGCAAGAGGATACATTGGCGGCCAGATATGATGCGGCAGACGCAGCGGGGTCTCAAATTTTCCAATTGAACTTCCTCGGCCGCCCTTTCGATGCTCCCTCCTATCCATTGTTAAAGGCTCTAGCAGAAGATTATTTTCCAGGGAAGAAGCAGTTCCCTCTTCAAAGCACGTACACCGCATACATCTAACCCTGCTATTTCGCAAGATGAACGGAGACAAAACTGAGAGGGAGCTTGTAAATTCGTACTAGTATATAATAGAACTACTGATCTCCTACAGATATGGAACAGCTGCGAAAAAATGCCAATATGACCTGTCTAATGGCATTCGAATCCCAGACTTGCCGAATACAAGCTTTAGGCGCCATCGTTTGAGCTATCTCACCCTTTGATCTTGATACATGGGAGTCTGTTTATCAAGTTATTCTATTTTTCGTCCGTTTTTTAAGTTTTACAGACTTACATCTTAAGAAACCTAAATGTTCGTATACGGTATTAATTAAACTGCAAGAATCCACTACACGGTAACGTCTTTTACACTCGTTTTTTTTTTTTTCCAAAACATGGCGGCCTTGCCTCATAACACTTGACCAGAGCCTCCAACCTACCACTGAGCAATATACATTAGCAAACAAAAGGCGATCCTCATTAGGAAGGTGAAAAGCAGCTTAGCCAAAAATGTCCTTCAGCCTTATCGGGAGTATGGAATTTACTGTTTTATGTTGTACGTTAACAAATCGGGTAAGATGGTGCCAAGTATTTAATTCCTTTTCTGATTCTGGATATCACAATGTGAATCAACGTCAGCAACTTGGCCCTTCTTTTCTAAAATCCCCCGTGAAAAATGAAACTATTAATTTATTAGTGCAACAATGGTGAAGCTGAATTTCCTGTAATCAGTCCTGGTAACCTAATGTTCGTAGGTGTGTTGGCTCCTTACTGCATAGATGTGCATGAAGTATATCAAATCCCCAAATTGTTACACATTATATATTTATTATTGGTGGCACTAGATATAATATTTAACAGTTGAATTTTAACATTAAACTTTCACCTGGTTCTTCATTTCCTTGTTATTTGTTAATATTTTCATACGGTTTAATTCACGCAGTAGTAAAGTATGAGCTCTAATTTACCTATTAGGACAGCAACCAGGTGTGGATAATTAATCGATCGCAGTAATAGAGGTGTAGGGGAACATGATGAAGGGAGTTAGAATCAAATCTAGTTTATTAGCACAAGTTGAATGAAACTGTGGGTTCTTCTAGTTGCTACAATAAAAATAAACTTAGTTCTAAGTAAATATTTTCAAGTGTGCCACCCAAGAATCGCACCCATTGTTTTCGAATCACCAAAGACTTAGCAGGAGTGAGATGTGCTTTAAGCCCCAAATCTTTTAAAATCAACCCTCAAAGCTGTGCCTACTCTGCAGTGGTGGAAGACGAGGCAGTCATATTCTGGAAAAATACTGAAATATTATTTGAAAATGAGACATAAACTAAAGAACTGAAATTCCATGCAAGGATGCTTACAGCAAATATATTAAGCAATTAATTACTTAAAGGGAAAGCAAATACTAAAGTTTTGTTACTTCCAAAATAAGGTAGTGGTGAGATTATTTTTAATCAACATCGCATTCTTATCTCTGCTTGAACTATAATCAGCGCCATACGTCATCAGTACACGTGCGTTGGACAAGCTACATATGCATTAATACGCCTTAATAATTGCATTCTTATCTCTGCTTGAACTATAATCAGCGCCATACGTCATCAGTACACGTGCGTTGGACAAGCTACATATGCATTAATACGCCTTAATAATTGCTTTTAGTATTATTTGCATTTAAGAGTAATGTATTTTTGTCTACTGATTGTGTTACCGAGTTATTCAATATTATGCAAATGTAATATTGTGAAAAAGGAAATGCCTCTGCGTAGTGTATGTGAGACCACAACGTAAT
>CM060948.1:158294036-158306536 GCA_030765055.1 Mantis religiosa | reverse complement strand
GAGCAAATGGCATGCAAAGCCTGAATAGGTAGATTTACATTTAGGGCCGGCTGCATAAAACTGTTAAAACTGCATGAAACTGCATAAACTGCATAAAATGAGAACGTTTTAATTAAAGGCTTTACACCAATTCTTAATCTGATAAAAATGATGCTGCAATTAATATGTCACGCTCCTCTGCCTTAACCTAACAACAACAATAATAATAATGATACATTGTTAAATTATAAATTAATACATTTCTTAAGTCTATTATTAGTCAAGTTCGGAGGATATAGTTCACTAGATCCGAAAAATGCTTGTTTTTTATTAAGCATTGCAGTGTAAAGTAGTTTTGGTAGGAATGTCTGCAGATATTTTAGCAGACTTTTTGGCAGTGAGTGATTTGATTTTTGTTCTCTAACACCTTGCTTAAAACATCACAATCTATAATTAATTTGTGAAAATTACGTTGCTTTGTTTACACAAATAAAGTCCCTGCACCAATTTTGTGTTTTCATTGCCCGAGCACCACACACTTTATCGTTATTCTTTTATTCACACACACACGATGGCGTCATGGCTGAATATTTACATCACTCACACTTCACCAAGGCGGCCCGAGTTCGATCCCACGGGACCGCATGTGGGATTTATGGTGGACAAAATGCGTCAGGGCAGGTTTGCTCCGGTTTTACTCGCCATTCATTCCACCCATTGCTACATAATCACATTTCCTTTCACCCGTTTTGCCCTCCTTTCATATCACCTCCTTCGCCGAACCTGACTTCTCTGTTTGATTCAGAATTTGTCTGCCCCTCGATAAGCCTCTGATCGCAGATGCCCACTTGTAGGTCCTCCATGCGAAGAGGGTAAACACAGAAAGAAGAGAAAGATACCTACACTCATTGCACTTACATTGATATATAGAGCCAGTCCGTTTATCAGTGGTCATGCTGACTGTCTCGGATTCACTTCAAAATCGCACTTTTCCGTCCAAAGTGATCAGGTCGAATATCACATACACTCATTTTAAAAATAAATGCTGGACTGATTACCATATAATACAATAGTAACTGTATACAAAGAAATAGGAAATCGGATACCTTTTATCATCGCTCTTTATTTGCAAAAATAAATGATAACTTCCTTTAGTGCAATTCACATTGAATTCTTTCCTGTCATTTGAATACCTCGTGATTCTGCATGTATAGACTCCGAGCAAAGAATTTGACTGTCCGATTTCAGACTGCTAGCGCCTCTAGCGGGAGAGCGAAAAGCTTCTTGAGAAGATTGAGAGGGTTGCTCTATTCCAGTGTATATCTTGATACTGCAAGTCTAATTTACGTTGGCTTTCTGGCCGTATTTTAGATCTTCCACTGTAAAGAAAGGCCATCATCATCGTTGTGCTGTTGGCAGGCTGAGATTATCTTCGTGTAATTTGTAAAGTGAGGGACAGCCCGCAGGTCTGCTATTCGAGTACCTGTCCTAGAAAGGACTTAACCACGTAATGACAGACATATGGGGTTTGTAGGGTGACGGGTGAAATTTAGGTGGGGGAAAGAAAGGAGAAGCTCCTCAACGGCTGAGGATCCAGGTGCAACTGCTCATTGTGCACTACTGAAACATTTAGAAAAAGAAAAACATAATTTTTATTTTCCAGGCTAGTTCTAGGGTGGTTTAAATTTCAGGTTGCTAGATGTATCTTAGGGTTACCGGTAGTGCCCGCAAGCCATGCGGGGGAACCGGTACTGCCTCTTGCTGCGATCACTGGAACGATAATCCCCAAGAGACCTAACTAGGGCGCTCTGATGGAATGGTAAATGATCGTAAAATTTGGTGGCCCGGCGTCTAATTTCATCCTCCACGTAACGGAGGGATGAGGCTTCGTGAAGGTATCTCATGGGAAAACTACGAACAACAGAACAGATGACCCGAAGGCATCTATTCTACACTCGTTAAAGTAGCAGCAGATTGGGGCCTGTAGCTATGCCCCAGACTTCACTCGCGTAGAGCATTAGAAGGAGCACCAAAACCTGAACCAGGTGTAACTTTAGGGGTGTCGGCATACCGTAACGCATCACCGGGTATAACGAAGCCGAGGCTCCCTAAGCCCGATGCAACAAGCTCCGAATATGCGCCCGGTAAGTTAAATGCTTATCCAGCGACTCTCCCTGGAGTTTGCCCACCCTATCCTATGCCCAGAATATGTGAATGTGGGGAATGTGAAATGTGTAGTGTTTAACGCCCGCTTTTACTACATACGGCACCGCAGGCGGTGACACTGATGATATATGAGGTGAAGATGGAGCGCCGTTGGAATGAGATGGCGGGGGAAACCGGAGGTCCCCGAGAAAACCCGCCCCAGTGCTGTGTTGTCCACCAAAAATCTCACTTTGCGGTCGCCTGGGATCGAACCCGGGCCGCCTTGGTGAGAGCGAAGCGGTCTAAACACTGAGCCACGGCGCGGCGAAATGTGGGGAGGTTGGCGGGAAAGCTTCACTTAGTAAATACGATTGCCTGGCTTTCCTCCGTGTTTATGGACAACCGCCAAAGCGTGCACCACTCTTGGATGAGGTGGAGGTGTCTTTGTATAGGATTGAAGGCCCTGCGTGGGTGTTTATCTGTAGAGAATAGCAACACATCGTCAGCAATTTGTGCTATGTTGACATACTGCTCAGTGGGAATAAAGAAAGGCATATATCTTTAAACCAGTGTGTCAAAACACTATATACTTTTAACCATCAGTGAATTGTACTAACTAAGAGCCTGCCGTATTGTTACATCATCCCACCCATTTTCCTGCTCAATCTTCTCAAAACGCTGTAATAAATAAAGTTTGTGTTCATGAACGCTGTTCACAACCCTGATTGAAAATTCATCGTGTAGAAGCAACTGGAATGCTTTTGTTGCAAACCTAACGCAACAGATCACGGCGTTTTGGTGAAGACAAGAAAAATGTGAATTCACCAATGTTTGCGAAATATAACTTAACTGATTTTATGTTTTTGGAACAAGCATTTCGTATAACCAAATTTAATTGGTGAGCATAGCAGTGCACATACGAATACGCAGCTGGGGGGTCCGGCCGTCTTCGACGACCAGGATCCTAGGGGTTTAAAGTTCTTTTGGCGCCAGAGAACCGCTATTGTATAGTTCGTCAACCTTCTCGGGTTGGGGGACTGTAGTTTATTGCCGGCCCTCGTAGCCATGGTCGCTAAAGCGTATGTCTCTAGTGTTCCACCTTGTAGAGGGTCGCGGGGTCGAGTCCCGCCTTGGGCATGGGTGTTTATGTGTATAGTGAATATTTGTGAAACTAGGAAAACAGATAAGAAAATAAACGTAAATAATGAAAAATCGGTTAAATAAGAAAAAAAGAAAAGTATATATCTATGTACATAGATATATATTGAATATAAAAAAATAAAAAAATGGGTGAGCCAAATGAAAACCTTAAATTTGTAATAACAAATCGAAATTTCGCGCCGTTATTCTGTAAGTAGGTAAGCGTACTACAAACAGCGTGCAGAATGGCCTGCAGGTGGCAGCATAGTGCAGATGCACACATACCGTCACAGTATCAGTATAAAGATGTCCGCCCCACTTGTGACTTGCACCAGCATTACATGCCTAGAGAGACCACTGTCAAGAGTGCATCATACACAGATCTCTTAAAAAATCATCTGCGGCCTGCAATCAAATGAAAGCGACGTGGATTGCTGTCAACAGGCATCCTTTTTGCTACATGACAATGCAAGGCTCCACACTGCCCGTACAACACCTGCAAGAATCACAGACCTGCATTTTGAGTGTCTTCCTCATCCACCATACTCACCAGACCTTGCCCTAAGTGATTTCCATATGTTTGGACCACTCAGAGACGCAATGGGAGAAAAGAAGTTCCGTTCCGATGTACGCCACGCAGTGCATGAGTTGTTGCGCGGACTAGCAAAGGATTTTTTTTTTCTAAAGGCATTTATGCACTTTGTAAACGCTGGAGGACTTGCATTGAGCGTGGGGGAGATTATGTTCAAAAGTGATACAGCTTTGGACCACTTCTGCGCATTAAATAATATTTAAAAAATATTTAAGGTTTTCATTTGACTCACCCTCGTACTTGGCATAAGGGAAAGAGTCCTGCATCAAAGTCGTAACACTCATTGCGGCACCATCGTATGCTTGAGAAATGAAATGTGTAGTGTTTAACGCCCGCTTTTACTACATACGGCACCGCAGGCGATGACACTGGTGATACATGAGATGAAGATGGAGCACCGGTGGAATGAGATGGCGGGGGAAACCGGAGATCCCGGAGAAAACCCGCCCCATCGCCGTGTTGTCCACCACAAATCTCACTTTGCGGTCGCCTGGGATCGAACCCTTTTTTAATATTAAAATATGGCAACTGCTTTGTCAAAACATAACTGAGATCATTGTCTGTTGGATTACGAATCTCTTCAAAAGAAAGAAATCTTTCAACGAGTTTACATCCTTTAATGTACCTAAAACGATGAACTGACTGCGGCAAGCTGTGTCCGTTGTTTCGCCAGGCTGCACAGAAACATAATCGACGGTATTTGTCATTAATTTCTCAATGTAAACTGATACATACAACATAATAATTCATTCTGTTTGCTGATTCCTGTATTTCATCGTGATGCCCAGTGCTAGATCATGAAAGAACTATTATATATGAAATCACAGCCAATGATAGAACAATTACAATTGACCCTCTAGAGCCTAAAGCTCCAAATCTTCACATATTTTCACTAGGAGATTAGCATGCTGCCTTATGCGTAACTCCTTCCATTCTGTTGAACGAGTAGCCGCTAGAGCGCAGCATTTGTAGATCTCACGCTCTCCATATGTGTTTATCTTTTCGCAGCAGCTAAAGATGCTTCATTTGATGACGTCAGGGATAATTAATGAAGAGTCTGAAACGCGATAAAGATTGATTTGAAATGGTGGGACTGCATGTGACGCTTATTAATTCTGATGACAAATTAACTAATGCAGTGATTGAAGTGCTCACTTTTGTTTCGTTCTCATTTAAATGAATTAGCTGCTTTTCAGGAAAGTAGGCCCAGAGGGTATAACGACACCGCCCATATATTTATATTTTCACTATTAAATGAGGCAATTGACATATTGAGTTTTTTAATGCCTGTTGTTACTATATGCGGGCTCATAAACGGTGGTCAAAAATGACACATGTCATGAAACGTATTATAATTAGAAAAGGAATTTAAAAGAGTCCAAGCCTAAATGTATAGTACCTCATTTGTATTTGGCCGTTACGAGGGCTGAGGAAAACCTGGAAAAAATTGAGTCAGGGAGGACGGTCCTACCAGGATTTGAACTGCATACATTCCGTTCACGATTCCATTACTTAATTACCTCAGCTACCCTTAGGTATTAGCTATTCAAAGTGTACATGCATATACTCTATATGGTAAAACCGTTTTAATCTGGGCACCTTTGGTTCAGCAAATATTTGTACAGTCTATCTGGGTGTTCAACGAAGAGGGGGTAGGTATGTAGGATACGATAAGATAGAATCGTACAGTGGGGATCAAGTCAACCAGACTTGATCTATTCTGGCTATGATTCAAGTGGGGCATCCCTGGAGGAAGGATGAGGTGAGAGGAGATAGAGGGAGGCTGATCCAGGGAGCCACGACAGTCCAGAGGGCAGGTCCCATACAATTAGCCCGTTAGAAACACCCCGGTAGGCCAGTACAACCGGCATTCCACCCACCGTAGTCCTGAAATGGCCCACTAGGCCAGCCTGGAGATCGTCTTACGAGAAGAGGTGTTTACCAGGAGCATTTCATCCTGCCATGCAGCACCGAGACTCCCGCCGACACTTCTACCCTGAAAGAGACCACCAGATGAGAGACCGTGTGAAATGATAATGGAGATAAGATGGAGGGACAAGAAATTTGGGGGATGTAATTAACCAACCCAGCATTCGCCTGGCGACCCGAGAAAACATCCGACCATGGTCATACAGTACATATATGATATTATTTATCTAACTTACCAACTGTCACTGCTTTTTGAAAAAGTCCAGCACAGTTCTCCAATTCCTTAAGGATGTGTCCGTCACCCAAAGCTTTCCTTTACGTAGGAAAAAGTTCGTTGATTTTATTTCCTCTAAAGGCTATCTAATGATTTTTTGGATAGTGGAGTGATGAATAAAATTATATTATCTTGATTTTCTCTAAAAGTTGTGTTGCGTATCTTCCCCAAATTTATTTAATTGTGTTTACCTGTCTAATCATTAAAGAAAAAGCAACCACTTAGTAACTGAAGTGTATATATTCCGTTTATAACCATATTCATAACATTATTCCTTCCGAAATATTTGTTTTTGCATACTCATATTGAAGTTTTTTCATGTTACCTAATATTATATGCGATTCAAGAATTCGATATAGATATCTATTAACCGAAACTGCATATTTTATGATCCATTGAATTAAAAAAACATGGCACATTTAAAATCTGAAGTATATTGAATTCTTTGGTCTGTTTATTTGACTGCTAATCTCTCTCTCTTAGGATCATAGCTCGTAAACATCGGAAAAATACCGATATCATACATCAGAACACACAGTTTAAGGCTATCAGATAAAGACTTGCAACTTTTTTATCATTAAAATAGAGCTTCATGTTCTGACATTTCTTGCTCTGTTAAAAGCTATTCTAACAATTTCAATCAAAAGATTACAATATTTAGGATACTAACAGAACTAATAAAACGTATGCATATCTTGAATTTTTCTTAAGTAGTCTGTGAATTATTAAGTTGTATTTCATATAACTGTGAGACCAGAGGAAGAGAAAACTTACTAAAGAAAAACATTTTGAGTGCCAACATTTGCAGTGTTATCAACAAAAACGTTATTTTAACACTATAGAGTCTAAGATATACAACGCAGGGGAACCTCACTCACTATGATTTACGTGAGATCTATTTCAGCTGCCACGCCCAGGAAGAAGGGTTGAAGTGGAGGAACCACAGGAGGCTACAGGCCACAGAGATGCGTGGAAGGTTATGAAAGTTCCTGGCATCGAAACCCTAACCTCCTCGAAAGGTGCCCAGAAACTTAGAGTCCTCTAGTGCCCACAGGAATACACTTATCTTGGAGCAATATCCACACCGAGCTTCCTAACAGTCACTCCAGGAATATGAGAAAACTGAATGAAAAGGAAATTAGGAATGATATCGTGTGTAGTGGGCCGGGTTTATGCGTATGGCTGTAAGCTTGGGAAATAAATTTTGGATATATTCCGAAACAGTTTCTGGGAAGGGAGTTGTATATCTTAGCGCGTACTTGTTGAATTAGATCTTTTTCTCCTTCCTTTGTTGTTTATTTTGAAACTCGTGTATAGTTTCTTATTAAATACTTCCTACTTTCCTGCACACAATAGTATAAACGGGATTACCCTACTTTATAAAACTTTCTATACATGGTCTATTAGTTCACTCGACAGCACTCCCGTTTCCTACCTTGATACAATTATCCACTTATTTCTAACTTATTTTCTACGATGTAAAACAGATTACAAACTAAAAGTTCCAGTCAACTTTGCACCGTGTTATATTTTAACGTGCGCACGAATTAACCTCCTTCCAGCACAACGATATGATTCCAAGTAATGATCTTTCCTATGACTTCGACTTCGCTCCCGGCCTAGACATTTTTCTACTGAAACCCTCCCTCTTTTCTAGGCACATGATTTATTAGTTATCTTATTGGTTTTAAGTCTATCTCTCTCTACGAGATTTATTGGATCTCAGTAAGTGAAAGTTCCACTTGCCTAGCGTCACTCATTAACTCGCTGTTTGCACTTTGGCCGTAGGAGGTTCTCTTCTCATGGAATGCATTTCTATTGTATATCAAGCCTTCAGATTTTTCCCTCATATACACAAACTTTTTTGTTCAGGGTTACATTTAATGGGACTCCACTCAACTGTTGTGGTTCCTTTTCTGTTCATTTCTTGCCTTCCTTTACCTATATGTATATAATTCAGCTTTTCTCTGCCTTACCATTTGATTTTTATTTATTATATTTTTCATTTGCACATATTATATTCATCACCTTTATTTTTCTATCCTAATTCTTTACTCGTACAGGCGGATAGTACTACTTAGCGTGATAAATAGGAAACCATTCCAACATTTGCCTTGCCAACCAAGGACAGTTCCGAAAAACTTAAGGTGTGTGTTGGCACTCAATGGGAACCAAACCCAAGACCTTTCTATATGTGTTTCAAATGGGAAGGGTTCTGGAGTCCAGCTAATCAGATGCCGTATCACGCTCAGCGTTGCCAGCTTGTTACCCCAGTCCTTTTATATTTCTCTCTCTCTCTCTCTCTCGCACACTCATACAACATGCACGTCTGCTTGGCGCAGACGTAAGGGTAAGCAAAATATGTTTTAAAAACTTTTACAATGATACAGTTGACAAAATCAAAATTGGAAAAAGCATTTTCGCGAATGATGTATAATTTAAAATACTATAACTATAACTATATTTTATGAATTACCTGTTTTTCTAATCCAATGGAACTGCCAGTGGCTCATCCATATCGCTGTCAATGTCACCTCCGTTAAGAGACAATTCGTCATTGTCACTGTCTTCATCGTCTGAGTCTTGCAAATTTATGATTATGGGTTTCAAGATCTCGTCACGTGCTATTTGTTTCTTAAAATCGTCTTCTTGAAGGTTTTCTGCGTGCCTCACGCAGTTTTCCCAGTCCTGTTGTGTTACCTTGTCAATTTCCTCGTAAACAAGTCGTTCAACGTCCGTCAGTTTAAAAGTATTATTTCTGTTTGAAATCCCCTTTTTATTTGAGCCCACACCAACTCAATTGGATTATATTGGCAGTGGTAAGGTGGGAGGCGTATTACCTCGTGTCCCGTTTCTATTGTAAGTTGATCCAGACGATTAACTTTTTCCATGTTTTTAAACGGAAGTACTCTTTGCAATAACTCATTTTTAGTTACTGTTTCCGAAAATTTTTTGAAGAACCTGTACACCTTAAACATAGTACTTCGAGCCTAACTTCGCAATACCAGCCTTTTTGACTCGCCACTAAATTCACTGCAAGAAGCCATTGCCCTATTTAACTCTTACTCTACTGTTGTGTAAAGAACAACTGAATGATATTGATCTGAACTCTCCAGAGTAAACAAACACTTCTTATCCAGCAATCATTCATAAACATAAGCATACAGCATTCCACAGGCTAACAGGAAATGAAGTGTTTGCTCTTTCTCGAATTTAACACCTTTAATTATTCACAGTAATTCTTTTATCCGTCATGTCAGTAGTTTAAATTGCAGTTCTGAGTAATTAAAAGTATAGGTATAAGTGTACATTCATACACATCAAACACTTTGAACTCTCTAGAGTAAATACAGAATACGAACCGTTCATAAACAAAGATATAATGTGAACAGAGACGTTCTGCCAGGGCAGCAGGGAATTTGTTGTTTCCTCTCGCTTGAATTGGATTATTCAAAGTAATTCTTTTATCACGTCATGTCATATATGTATGTTTCAGTTTTGAGTAATCACAAATATACGTACCCGCGTACATGCCAACCAATAATGGTATTCATACAGTGCTTACGTCGCGATTTATTGTTATAATACAGGTAATAGTGGTTTATTTATTTGTATTAGAAAAACCATTTGAGCTAAAAATATGGGGTTTCCATGGTTATGTTAGATACATTACTCTCTACCTTCTGCATGGATCAGTTTCGGCAAAATATGAATCTTTTTCTTAGCGAGAATAGTATTTCAGATTGATTAGGTTGGAGCTCCTCACACACCACTTAGGGGGAATGCAATACGACAACACCGCAGGACTCCGATTGGGTGCTCACCTAGTAGCGTTCAAGGACAAACACCTTCCCATTTGAAACACATATTAATGCCAGCCTCATGCGTTACCGCGGTTCCAACTCAATCGGTTAATCGTATCATTAAAACTTTCTTCACTATTTGTTTCTTCAATTCCAAGTGCATCGCTCTCTCTCTCTCTCTCTCTCTCTCTCTCTCTCTCTCTCTCTCTCTCTCTCTCTCTCTCTCTCTCTGCATGTGCTCTTAATACAACTATCAATTTCATACAAACAATTGTTTTGCTTTTCGACCCTTTATGTAACCTAGTTCATTTTAACTAACGTTAAACCATTTATAGACAAACAGTTATGGTTAATATAAAGAGAATAGAAGGTTGCCATTCTGTGGGCAGTGTACTATGTTTCAATACTACCACAGCTCCACACGTAATAAATATTCACACTACTCATTCAGGTTTATTTTAAGGAAAAGGTTTAATAGGCTCCCATTTCTTTATTCTGCCGAAGGAGAGCACTGCATGAAACCAATGTGATTACCTTTGTATTTCAAAATCAACGAAATGTTTAAAATAAGACCATTACTATATAACAGAGTTTGGATATTGTTAACAGAAAAGAAATATGTGCGATTATTAACTATGCGATTTTTTGAAAAGTGAGTAGTGCAGAGAATTAACAACCTAACATTGAATGTTCCTGATGTATCCCACTGCAACCGGTAGAACACTTCCATTCACAGTTATGCATTACAAAGTTAAGAATAAAACTTGAAAAGCTTAGTAGCTACTGAGAGCATATACAACAAAGATACCTTTGGAGATGTTTTGCAAAATACAGAATGGTATCCAAATGTACATGGAATATTAGAAGCAAATGCATAAAATTAAAAATCCTTTTTGTCTGCAAGTTTTAGGGGCCATGTGAGGTCAATAAATGACAAAATTTCATGGGTGTGAGGCACTTGAAATCAGTGTCACTTGAACTCAATCCAGAGCATAAACTGGTTTCTCCAATCATTGTCTCGTTACCCGCCCAGGACAAAGTTGAAGTTTCTAATTCCTTCTCCATTGCTAAATAAAATAATTGTGTTATTCCATACAGTAAAAACTGTGATGATGACGATGAGATACTTAGTTGACACGACCCACCATGTATGATTGTAAGTAGTGGCGGTTACCCTTGCTAGATTAGGTGGACTCCATGAAATCAACGGAGAAAACAGCAGCGCAAGGAAAAAAAAAAAAAAAAAAAAAATTCAATCTGTGACAACTGAGGAAGTAGGATGAACTAACGATGTCAGCTTCGGGTGACAGCAGGAGAAGATTTGCCCCCTGTGCCCTTTTCCAATTACCTCTTCACCTTCAACCAATAATGGTTTCTCAGAATCGGAATCCTGTGTGCAAATGCCATTAAATTGTACCGGAGTGTAATGCTACAGAGGACAACTACCGCACACTCAGGTTTCATGGCATGAAATACGGAAAATTTCGTGACAAAAGACAAGCTTTCATGATTTGAACCCTGGGAACGAAGGCAGGATTTTATGTTCTAGAGAAACACTGGTATGATGTATCCTAGTTTATACCTAGCGGGATGGCTCAGACGGTTTCTTCTGTGGCCCGCATTCGGGAGGTCTGGTTCGAATCTCGTGACCGGTCTACCTGACCAATGGGCTTTTCGGAGGTTTTCTTGGGTCGCCAGACGGATACTGGGTAGCTTAATTACATCCCCCGAATTTTTGTCCCTCCATTTCATATCCATTATCATTTCACATCATCTCTCATCTGGTGGTCTCTTTTAGGGTAGGAGTGTCGATTGGGAGTCTCGGCGCTGCATGGCAGGATGAAAGGCTCCTGGTAAACACCTCCTCCGGTTTGGTGGTTTTCGGTCTCCGGGCCGTCCTGGGCCGTTTCAGGACTACGGTGGCTGGGATACCGGTTGCCTGCCGGGGAGTTTCTAACTGATCAGCTTAATTTTTTTTATTTAATTTTTTGTAATTTTACGTCCTCTAATTAAGCCATATCGGACGATGAATGGAATGGATGAAATTATGCTCAAATGAGCCCAGGGTCCATAGAGCTTAGATTTACCCGACATTCGCCTTTCAGAATAATGGAAACCTCGGAAAAAAACCTTATCCAAGTAATTCACCCTAACCAAGATTCGAACTCGGAACCTCTTGAACGTGAGGCAGACACGCTACCACCACGCTACCAAAGCGGGCTGGTCAGCTTTAGAGACCCTGTCCTCTTCACTGTTGTGGCTCCTTGGGACGGCCACCCTCTGTCTCCTCTCGCCTCATCCTTTTGCTCGGGGATGCCCCACTTGGAGCATAGGCATAATAGATCAAGACTGGTCGCAGTGCCAAATCCCCTCCGTAGCATAATCCAATCCAATCCTCGTTTATCGAATTTTTCATTTAGTGAGCTTATTTACCGAAGTTTCCGAACTAAGAATTCATGGATACTAAGCTTTTACTGCATTTAGCTTCAATTTTGTATTTTTTCCAAATACAAAGTCCTTTATTATCCACTAAAGTTGGCAGAGATGACAAATGAAATAATGTCAAGGGCTAAAATGAGCCCGAAGCTGAAAGAACTGAGTTATATCCAGCGACTTTATTCCAGGTATTAAGGAAAAT
>CM060948.1:158184036-158289036 GCA_030765055.1 Mantis religiosa | reverse complement strand
TAGTTTGTTGTGGGACGAATACAATATTTCCTTTATCTAAGGTAAGCGAAAGACAAAGAAATGCATTGAAAGTAATATGAATAACAAATTGAAATGGAGAATTAGCTAATAACAGCTATATAACCAAAACCTTCATCCTTTATACTATGTTATATAGCATTTATTTAATAACATAACTGTTTTGCTGTTTGTTTCAGGAATGGCAATTGTATGTTATGAATGTAATAGTCATAACGATTCACGATGTTCTGATGATGTACCTCCAAAATCACTGCAGAAAGACTGTTCTGAGCACAGTGAAGGCTCAAAGTATATCTTGTGTCGTAAAATAGTACAGAACATCGACTTTGAAGTCAACAACAGTAAGTATATAAATCTGTTTTGAAAACGATTTGGAAGATGAAGCTTACTCAATTTAGCACAAAAAAGCTACTGGAGTAAATAACCAACATTTGGTTTAGGTTTGTTAGTCTTTATTTGATGGACAAGGAACTCATTTTTACATTGGTTTTAAAATGTAGTTTTCTGCGTTCGCATCTGCACTGTATTCTTTCCGCTTGATCTTTCTGCCAACTCTCTGGCTCTGGGTCTTGTAGTTCCGTCACATCACTAGCTTAACCATAAAACGCTTTTTGCGGGACATATGACGGAACTCAGTAGCTAAGGCCTCCTCTGTGCTTTGAAATGTATAAAGAATGAGAGAAGCAGGGAAACTCCAAGTTGATTCCCCTTTCAACGACTGCCCTTGCGATTTATTTATGGCCATCGAAAGGGCCAAATGCACGGGAAACTATAGACGGTTAAACTCAAAAGGTAAATACGTCGGAATCCCCGGAATACGTGAGATCAAGATATCCTCTCCTTTGTACTTTTCTTTGATGATTGTTGACTCGATGACGTCATTCATTAGCTTTTTCACAGTCCTGTTCCATTGCACATTGAGGTTGGTTAATGTTACGAAGCATGATCACAACTAATCCTACTTTTAATTATAAATTGTGAGGTGGGAGTCCAGGTAATTATAATAAATTAAAAACTTTGTGGGATAGTTGACTATGTCACTCTGGCATATGGCTTTGTCAACTTATTTGTACGAAAACAACTCCCCCGGAAGAAACAGACACTCTAGAACGCAATTCTCACATACCATCACGACTATTAGCGTTAGCTGCATCTCGCTGCCCATCAGTGCGGTCAGCATATTTGAGTGACTTCTACGACCTAAGTCTACGTCTTCTCCTTGGCATAGTAAACGTTTTCGCGAACTTCACAAAGTCACAAAGGAATTCAATTAATATTGTGTCAAATCAATTCCACTCACAAACACAAATTATAAAGAAGATATCTAAAGAATCACCAATATTTCACAACAATTGCCTTTGGAAAAATATTTATAGTGTTATAGTGCGTTCAGAAATGAATTTTGTGCATAATATTCGAAAGGTATCTCATCATGCTACATGAAAAATTTCAGTCCTGATAACAAACCATAGACGTTATTTAGTAACAATGATACGTGAAATATCTTAAAAGACGTTAGCAAGGAGTGGCATATTTTTCTAGTTTGTAATGATTTTGTCTGGCAAAAATAAATTATATATGTACTCGGTAAAAGTTTGCATGCGCACTTTTATATTTAGTTAATAACCTGGTCCATTATCACTTAAGGTTTCCCCCCTAACCTCCTTTTAAACCTTCCTGGACTCATACAAATATTTCAAAACTAAAATTAAGGAATCGGCTCAGCCGTTCTCAGTTTTTGCGAGACTAACAAACGTCAATTGATATATATATATATATATATATATATATATATATATATATGTATATATATTCATTTATGTAGATGATAGAAAATGACTCTCTTTCTGTCTTTACCTACTGACATTGCTGTCTCCTTGAAGCTGATTGTGGCGACCATCTTCCCTCGGGCAACTTGTGGTCAGGATCTAATCGGGGACCGAGCTCTCCCTTAAAACAAGGGAGCCACGCGCGAGTAGTAGTAGAATTGAGTTTAGGGCGGACAACTGCTGTGGTTATCAGCGCCCTTACATAGGTAAAAGCTATACACAGTTAAAATCAACACATTAAAACCGCAAAATTGTGTAAAACTGTGTCAATAAAAGGCTAAAAGCTATACCATAAAAACACTAAAAGCCGTGTGTCGTGCTAAATGCGGCTGCCCATACCGCTAAGAACAGTCGGACAGTCAGAGGCTTCCGACAGTGGGCACAAATTGCTGCAGGGTCAGCAGATAAAAAATGTCGGTGGCTAAAAAGGCAGTGTCCAATACGGAGAAGGGCTAAAAGAACTTCTTCGCGACGACGACGGCGCGAAGAAGTGCACCAGTGTACAGGATGTGGTTTGATATCGCTGAGTTTGTTGCCCTGAGCTCCATTCCAGGCTTCGTCCCAACGTGAGAGGACAAGTTTACGTAAAATTTGACTAAGATCCGCCGAAGTAATACAAGAGCTAAAACATTGGGAATCTAAAATAGCAGCTTTAGCTGCAACGTCGGCAGCTTCATTGCCCGGCAGCCCCATGTGTCCAGGAATCCACACAAACGACACACTAACGCCAGCATTAGCGATCGAATGGAGGACATCGTGGACACGCTGTACCAGAGGGTGGTAACTGTACAGCGATTTAATGCTTAAAAGGGCACTTAGGCAGTCAGAGGCAATGACCCAGGACTGCGTTGCTTGCCGACGAACATATAAAAGAGCTTGGTAGATACTATGGAGCTCGGCGGTAAAAATGGAACACTGGCCCCGCGCGACTCCACAGGGTTTTCCAGTAGGACGGTACCTAGGCTACAAAGCCGTTCCTCACCCCCCCCCCCTCCATTACAAAGTGGAAGTGGATTCGCCACTTACGCGCGTCAACCCTTCCGGGAAGACTACCGATAACCTCGGTCAGGCCGCCGGTGATCTAGCACACCATGCTACTAGCTCTCCAGGCTAGTATCGGAGACTGAGACGTCTCACAACCCCGTCTGCGAGCGAACCCGATAGACGTTTGGGTTTCGGGAAACACTGCATCCTCCCCTATTACCACGGAACAGCTTCTGAATGCGATATACTACGTCAATGCTTATAATGACTACTCAGTAGGACCATCTCTACGATTGTTACAGCTTCGAGCAGCGGCCCTTGGTTCAGATAGGGCAATACAGCCATATCGGCTAGAGTTGTCTGTCATACCGGGTCTTCAGGCCAGCCGTCTAGTGCTTGTCCATTTTAGTGCTTGTACTGTCCATTTTATAGTTAAATTCACAAGGCAACTAATGTGTTTACAGCAGTCGTGATTCATTCCACGTGGGGAAATATTCTGATGACTCTAGCTGGCTAAAGTTAGATATAAATCGATCGCATTCTACATTGTAATAGAGTTCGTTACTACCCTGTTTCCATCCAATAGTACGTTCACAATCATTTTATAGTTATCAATCACATCTAGGGATTATATCCTTTCATGTTAGCGACTCTAGGGAATAAACACTAGAGAATATAGTCACAGCCCCACTAGGTTGTCAACGACATAACGTTTCACTCGTTCGTTTTTATCGAGTCCAACTCGTTCGAAAAGCAGCAACCAATATAACCGAACTATGGTTGAGTTTCCGCTTCATAAGCACTCTCGTGGTAAATAGGCATTTACTCACTCGAGTGTACACTCTTTTGACAGTTCACAACATAGCTTTGTTGTCACGCGTACTGGTTCGGTGCATTAAGGCAAATGAATGGCAATACCATATGCCACGTTACAGCATTTTCGACTTTGTTTCCACTGCTGTTACAGTCAAATCTTTCTCGACTACATTGTGATACACATATTGCATGTTTTGACGGTTTCTTCTGTCATTACTCATAATATATTAAAATATATTCCAAAATAAATGTCATAAACATTTTATACACAATTTCATTCTGAATTTCTGTGAGAGAATACACCACTTGAGTCATGTGTAGCAATAAATTAAATAATATTCATTCCTTAAACTTAAGAAATTCTATAGGTGTCTTTGAAGTACATAATATTACTGCCAACGTTTAACACAAATTAAAGTTAATCAATCCAAAAGTTGTTAATACACGAATGCCATGTACCATTGGTTTCACTAATGAAAACTGAAAACAAAATTGTTATACTTAAAATTTCATTTTGTTTTAACTAGGTACATATTAAAATCCAGGGAATAAACTCGGTAATGACAAGATATTCTAATGAAAAACTAATGATTCTTGAGAGTACTTAAATGTTTTACAATATGAAATCACATATAGTAGATATAAAAATAAAACCAAAGAGGAATGAACAGATCGACGAGATTGCGAAGAGAGCTGCTATTTCAGATCTTCCGGTATTTTACACTTTATGCTCTATTTCTTATGCGAGGCAAACTCTGAAGAAGATTATCATTCACGACTGGGATGTCTCCTGGTTAAAAAGTGATTGTGGTGCTTTGACTAAGAATTTATATTTTCCAGCGGTTTCTGATAAATATAAATGTAAATTCCTTAAACTTAATTGTGTTCTCACTCAATTTTCTACTGGTCATGGCAAATTTTCTGCTTACTTATTTCAATTCAGAATCAAATCCACCTCTGATTGTATTACCTTCAAGATATCCCGCACATTTTATTTAATTGCCCCGTTTTCTGTTTTGAAAGATATGAACTTAATTGTTGCTTCAATTCTTAGGTTGCGCTTTTTCAAAACCACTTACACATTTTTTAATAAATTACAAAACTTATCAATATTTGATGGCTTTCTTGAACAAAATATTTCTTAAACTAAATTATTAATTTTGATGTTTACTGTCTGTCATGTTAATGATGTATTTTGTCGTAAATTTTAATTTTATTATATACATTTCATAAGTTGTAAATTATATTCCTAATATAACTTTGGTTAAAATAGGAATCACAGAATTGGATAATAAATAAATAATAAAGGGAATTCTCTTAAGACTAAATCTCAGAGTACTCCAACACTTATTATTAAGATGTAATTATTATTATTATTATTATTATTATTATTATTATTATTATTATTATTATTATTATTATTATTATTATTATTATTATTATTATTATTATTATTATTATTATTATTATTATTATTATTATTATTATTATTATTATTATTATTATTATTATTATTATTATTATTATTATTATTATTATTATTATTATTATTATTATTATTATTATTATTATTATTATTATTATTATTATTATTATTATTATTATTATTATTATTATTATTATTATTATTATTATTATTATTATTATTATTATTATTATTATTATTATTATTATTATTATTATTATTATTATTATTATTATTATTATTATTATTATTATTATTATTATTATTATTATTATTATTATTATTATTATTATTATTATTATTATTATTATTATTATTATTATTATTATTATTATTATTATTATTATTATTATTATTATTATTATTATTATTATTATTATTATTATTATTATTATTATTATTATTATGATTATTATTATTATTATGATTATGATTATGATTATGATTATGATTATGATTATTATTATGATTATGATTATTATTATGATTATGATTATGATTATGATTATTATTATTATTATTATTATTATTATTATTATTATTATTATTATTATTATTATTATTATTATTATTATTATTATTATTATTATTATTATTATTATTATTATTATTATTATTATTATTATTATTATTATTATTATTATTATTATTATTATTATTATTATTATTATTATTATTATTATTATTATTATTATTATTATTATTATTATTATTATTATTATTATTATTATTATTATTATTATTATTATTATTATTATTATTATTATTATTATTATTATTATGATCATCATCATCATCATCACCACCAACTTCATCATTATGTCGTCTACTCGACAGTTATTACATCGCTTCTTCTGGGTTGATGTTTTAAATTAAAGAAAATATATTCACTTGTATTCCTTGACTTTATTCCGAAATACGGCACAAATTTAAACTGCGCAAACGCCGCTATCGGACATCAACAACAGTGAAGCGTACAGATTCACCTTGCGTCTGATCACACTGAGCGTTCCTACAAGAAATGATACACCAATTCGTTTGGTTTACCAAACAGAAGGGACTGAGTGCGGGACACTGCTCGGACTCGAGTACATCCAATTCACCCAAATGCATCAGCTGATATTTTGTGATCTAAGACATGTATTGTACAAATTAGTGACCATAAACCTGGTTCGATGGACAAATTCTTTCTGTCGGTATAATCGCTAAGCCTCAGGCAACACAGCTAGCTTTGTCAAAAACCTGTTGAAAGTTCTCCCTCCCAAGCACGTATGTACACGTCACTCATCAATATGGAAGTTGCAAACAATATCTGAACTTGTTAACCCAAAGCCCACTCTTTCTAAAACAATTTAATTACTCCTTTGTCCTGTCTATTTTGCCGAGCGGGATGGCTCAGGCGGTTTCTCGGGAGGCCCGCGTTCGATTCCCGTGGCTGACCTACCTGACCCATGGTTTTTTCGGGAGATTTCCGGGTTGCTAGGCGAATGCTGGGTAGGATAATTACATCCCCCGAATTTCCTGTCCCTCCATTTCATTTCCATTATTATTTCATATCATCTCTCTCGTGGTGGTTTCTTTCAGGGTAGAAGTGTCGGCGGGAGTCTCGGTTGTGCATGGCGGGATGATATGCTCTGAGGAAAAGTGCTTCCTCCTCCGGTAGGTTGGTTGCCGGTCCCCGTTCCTCCGGTAGGACCATTTCGTGACCGCCAGCCAGGGACCTTTGGGGCTCGGATCACCTGCCTTGGGGCCATTAGAGCTCGGCTGCTGGGCTCGTTGCCGTCTCGCTGTGGGAGAGCGAGTTCGTTGTCCTAGCCTGTCGGGGGCAGTCTATATCCAAGTAAGCTGTAGGGACCCTGCCCTCTGTACTGTCGTGGCTCCTTAGGGCGGCCGTCCTCTGTCTCCTTCGTTTCATCCTTCCTCCCGGGGGTGCCCCCACTTGGGGGCATAGGAACAATGGGCCCAGCATGGTGACCTACGTACCGAATCCCCTCCGTAATGAAATCCCAATCCCCTGTCTATTTTATATGTATATGTTCCATCCTCCATCGTAATCACATTTCAGTTACTTCTAATTGTTGAACCCGCAACATTGCAGCGTCACAGTTAAGTGGTATACAATATTACATTAGAAAATAACGTCCTTAATCTCTTCTGCGACTATTTCTCTACAGAAGCGTTTCCCCTAATATTAAAGGCTTCCTCTGCCATGGACAATAATCCTCTTAGCAGCGTTCCGTATCAGTACTGGGTGGTAATTAAAGTGGCTGTGTTCAGTGTGGCACAAACAACATTGACTGTAATGATCTTAGGAGTCTGGAGCCTCGTAAACAATGCACTCGCGACAAAATACAATTAGTTCCCATTCTTGCTACTGGATGAAAACATGGTGATGGGAAGTGAAAACATTTTGTTCTGTCTGGTCCTAATTATGTACTTGCTTACAGCACCGTATTTTCACCTAATTTGGAATTATATAGTTTTTGTCATAATGAGCGAAAGCATTGCTTAATTAGCATATCCACAAGAATTTACGAGGCGTGTCCGTAAAATAAGGTCTCCAATTTTATTTAATATAGAAAACATGTTTATTGTCAATAAATGTTACATTGATGGAAAGGCGGAACTTAGAGCTATTTTTCAACGTAATCACCATTGCGATCATGCACTTTCGCATGCGCTGTGGCAGGTTTTGTATACCCTTGTCATAGCACTCTCCCGCCAAGTTGCGCAAGTAGCGCTCAACCTCGTTTTTCAAATCATCGTCGGTCTGGAAATGTGTTCCACCCAGGTGTGACTTCAACTCAGAAAACATATGATAATCACTAGGTGCTAAGTTTGGACAGTAGGGAGGATGGGTGAGGATGTCCCATCCGAACTGGGCCAGGAGATCAGCCGCTTCAACACGTTGTCGTTTATGGTCTTCCATGAGCATTCTGGGGACCCACCTCGCACACACCTTGCGATAATGCAAATGTTCGGTCAAAATCTTGTCAATCGTAGTCCTACTGACTTCAGGGATAAGTTCCACAGCTCGCGAACTGCCACACGCCGATCTTTAAGCATTTCTTGCTCCACTAATGCAACCTGAGAAGTTTGGGCTGGTTTTGATAACGACCATAGAGCCAATTTTCGGGAGACGACCATCTTGGCAAAATGCAACAGTTACTGGGAGCGGAGAATTAAGGAAGCTTTGGCGATTTCCTCTGAAAGGAGCACGCTTAATCGTGATGCTGGATTTCAGTTCAGCTACTCCTGGAAACCGGCCTTAAAAATGGAAAACCGCCGATTTAAGAAGCAAAGATCAATACAGCTTCATAATCAAGTTAAGTAGTTACGTTTCTTTGACACAATTTCCTATACTCACGCCATCTCCTGACCTGGCATTTAATTTACTGAAAACAGTCTTTTGTTCAGTAATACGAATTTTGATAGTGTTTTGTCTTTGTTTATAGTTGTGTTATATCCAGTATTTCATTTGTGGTTATAACATTTTATAAATATCCTGATGATGGGAGAGATGCACGCTCCCGAAACGTTGATATCTAATCATCTTTTCACCTGGCTGGCTGCCCGAGAAAAAAGTGAAGATAATAAGAGTTAAATGACGAAGTCTGGGACTTAAGTACTTACGATAGTAAGTGGCCACAAACGGTGTATCTCGGATGCGAGAGCACGTTGGCCATGGTAGCTCTAAGGGTAAGAGCGACTGGACGGAAACCAGTAGATCCGTGGTTCAAATCCCGGCCATGACATTGAATTTTTCATGTTGTCTCTATCTATCAAAAACCTTAACCTCTATACGGCTAGTGTGGAGAAATGATTAATTTCCATCAATTAACTAAGATAATAAAGTTAAAAGATGAAACCTGGGACTTAAGTACTTACAATAGTAAGTCGCCACAAACGGTGTATCTCGGATGCGAGAGCCCCTAGTGGTCTACCGGGCAAATATATGAGTCAAATGGAGAATTTAGTGTCAGGACGGCACGTTGGTCATGGTAACTCAAAGGGTAACAGCGACTGGACGGAAACCTGGAGATCCGTGATTCAAATCCCGGCCATTGCATTGAATATTTCATGTTGATTCTATCTATCAAAAACCTTAGCCTACATACGGCTAGATTAATTTCCATCAATTAACTAAGATAATAAAGTTAAAAGATGAAGCCTGGGACTTAAGTACTTACGATAGTAAGTTGCTACAAACGGTGTATCTCGGATGCGAGAGCCCCTAGTGGTCTACCGGGGAAATATATGAGTCAAATGGAGAATTTAATGTCAGGACGGCACGTGGGCCATGGTAGCTCCTGGACGGAAACCAGGAGATCCGTGGTTCAAATCCCGGCCATAGTATTGAATTTTTCATGATGACTCTATCAAAAACTTTAGCTTATATACGGCTAGTGTGAAGAAATGATTAATTTCCATCAATTAACTAAGATAAGGATGAATAATTAGAATTCATATCCAGTACTGGCATTCGCGTAACTTTCAAACTAGATTAGAGCATTTAAAGATGGCTTGCGGATGCTATCTAAGCTTTCTTTGGATTCAGGAAGTCTTACACTATTTTATATACCAAAAAGCAAAAGCCGACTTTTTGAAAATGTTCATGAAATTTCAGTTGTACATATCCTTAACGTACCTCAGAAGCCTTCGTTTACGCACCGTATATCTCTAATATGGGACCACCGGCATTTCTTCCCTTCCAAGGGAAACGAGCTAATACATTTTTCGGAGTAAACATTTTTAGCATGGCTTTCTTTGGAAAGGAAGTAAAGTTGGTACTCCCGTGTCGTAGATTTATGACACGAAAAGGAATCTCAGCCTGATAAAGAGGGCAGTGAGCTAAATTAAATGTTTTGGAACCTGAAAAGTATAAGAGAGCGTCCATAAATAAAAATAGTTTGTCTTCTCTTAGTTGAGTTAAATAATTACCATCACCATCATTTCATCCTCAGATGTTTTACTTTTTTTTCTTCTTCCTCTACCAATACTTTTCCTTCGTTGTTATTGTATGGATACAGTTATTCATCAACATTTTCAAATTAAACTGACGAATAAGAAAGATGAATCAGGTATCTTCTACGCTTCTCCCTTACGTATATTTTCCTATTTCCAGTACTGATTAGTTTGCTCATTGAAGCGATATGATGTGAGGCTCAGGGTTACCACGTTGACGCTACAGTTTGTAACAAATAAATTGGCTCAGGGTAAAGCAATGAGGTTTCTCACAGAGTATGCGTGGATATGTGTGAGAAGGATGGTTTTAATGACACTGGAATGCCCGTTTCAAACTGATTTATTGACTGCTTCTTTTTATCAGCACATCGAACTTGAAGTTGCCAACCAATGGTTACCAATATATCACTGTTCAGAGTTACTAAAGGCGGAGTGCTTATTATTCGATAATACTGTGACTTTGTGGGTTCGTGAAATGAAAAGTCCAATTTCACCACTCAAAAATGTTCTTTATTTCCACCGACTTACAGTTTAACACTTGCCAATTACACAGTATTACGTGCTGCACACAATTACAATTCACCAGTTCGTCCGTTACAATTTCACTTGTACTCGCGGTTACGTTCAGTCTTCCGTTGCACAATCTTCTCGTTCGTTAACACAGCGTCCGTTTTGCTAGCACGTCACTCACTAACACTAACTCTGACTCTCTGACTTCACTTCGCTCCAGCAGCCCCTTTTTATAGGAATATCGCCGCCTTCTGGCTTGCACAGGAAGGTTCCAGTAAAAGAATGATCGAGAACCAGGTGTAAGAGAAACAGACGGCACAGTCATGTTTTTCTCCCGACCACTGCCTGTCACCACTATAAGACAGACGAGGGGGAGGTGTGGCTAACACGAACCTCCCCTGTCTTCCGCTCCCAGCTGCTTCCACAGGGTGTTCCAGCGCTCGCGTTACACTGCTCCCTCCTCAAAGCTGTTCGCCCCGAACAGCACCATCGTAGCGTGCGAGGCGGTCCAGGTGTACCACCAGCATCCGCTCGGAGTCTCAGCCAGAAGTAGCGCTGCCGTAGTTTGTGAATCGTTCGGTTGGCTCCCAGGTGTCCTCCTGAAGTACCGGCGTGCACTTCCTCCAAGACTTCCGGGACCTTACTCCGGGGAAGTACCAACTGTTCTCTCTGCGTCTTCCCATCGGGTGACTCCCATACCCGGAACAGCACGCCCTCTCTGGTCTTCAACGAGTCCCATTGGACCCAGTACGACTTGTAGGTGGCGCTCCTCGGTGCGATGTCCTCCCAGGTTGGTCTTGTCCCTGCCTCCACTTCCCTCAAGAGTGGCCCCAAGTCTGCGTCCGCCAGCTGCTCCCTCCTCAGGCCTGCGCTATCCCAGCCTTCAGCAGGCACTGCCACAACTACTCGGACTGCTGCGGCACGCTCCTTCTCTTCCACTCTTGTGCACTGGCCGCACTCTACTGGACAGGGTCTTCGGGACATGGCGTCTGCGTTACCGTGGCTCTTCCTTCTACGATGTTCCGAGGTGAAGTCGTACTCCTGCAGTTCTGGACCCAACGTGCTGTCTGGCCTTCCAGGTTCTTAAAGGTCAATAGCCAGGTTAGGGCGGAATGGTCAGTCCTCAGGTGGAATGGCTGACCGTACAGGTACTTGTGGAAGTGCTCCAATGTCTTTACTACCGCCAGTAACTCCCGTCGGGTGACGCAGTAGTTCTTCTCTGCCTTGGATAGCGCCTTGCTGTAATAGGCTATCACCCGCTCATGGCCGTCCTGGATCTGCGATAGGACACCTCCAATGCAATGGTCGCTAGCGTCGGTGTCCACCATGAAGGCGCCACCTGGTTGTGGGAGACCCAAAATTGGAGCACTGCACAGGGTTTCCTTCAGGTGCTGGAAAGCGTCTTCGGCGTCCTCCGTCCACACACAAGGTCGGTGTTCCTCTGTCAGGCGGGTGAGGGGTTTTGCGATGTTGTCGGCCTTTTCCTCTAAATCATTAAGGCTGTCGTCTACCTGACCCATCCGCTTGCCCAGATTCGTGACGTCATCCCTCACGCCGGCCAACCGTTCCTCAAACTTGGCGGCGAGGACCTCGTTCGCCTCCCTCATCTCCGTTGTCAGTTCGGCCATCTTTGCGGTCATTGTCGTGGCCAAGTTGTTGCTTGCCGTTTCCATCTTCGCTGTTAATTCGGCCTTCATTTCTTCCATCTTCCCGGTGATGTTGTCGTTGGCCGTCTTCATTTGTTTCAACTCGGCGGTAATGTTGTCGTTTGCCGCTTCTGTTTTTGCAGCGAGGTTTTCATTTGCCGTCTTCATTTCTGTCAGTTCCGCCTTCATTTCCATCATCTTCTCCAAAATTTTCTCCAATGCCGCGTCCATGGTTGTAATGTTCGGTGCTGTTGTCTTCCCGCTTCCTGACACCAGTGTGACTTTGTGGGTTCGTGAAATGAAAAGTCCAATTTCACCACTCAAAAATGTTCTTTATTTCCACCGACTTACAGTTTAACACTTGCCAATTACACAGTATTACGTGCTGCACACAATTACAATTCACCAGTTCGTCCGTTACAATTTCACTTGTACTCGCGGTTACGTTCAGTCTTCCGTTGCACAATCTTCTCGTTCGTTAACACAGCGTCCGTTTTGCTAGCACGTCACTCACTAACACTAACTCTGACTCTCTGACTTCACTTCGCTCCAGCAGCCCCTTTTCATAGGAATATCGCCGCCTTCTGGCTTGCACAGGAAGGTTCCAGTAAAAGAATGATCGAGAACCAGGTGTAAGAGAAACAGACGGCACAGTCATGTTTTTCTCCCGACCACTGCCTGTCACCACTATAAGACAGACGAGGGGGAGGTGTGGCTAACACGAACCTCCCCTGTCTTCCGCTCCCAGCTGCTTCCACAGGGTGTTCCAGCGCTCGCGTTACAATACTTAATTATTTAGTATTAACAGACAAATATCTTCTCTCATCACTTCTGTCCTCGATCAAGACAGAAAAAGTTGACCTTTCTTGATGTCTTGCCAGCCACGAACTGAATGAATGACCACAGATGCGCGTGGGTGTACATGTCACTTTCACTTTCTGGAAGCCCTCTTTATTCAACCAAAGATCCCCTTTGTGACTATTTTGTCATTGTCCTTATTATTAGGGGTCCGAAGAATAGCCCATTCAACTAATTCAAGTGCTACCCTTTAGAAATCTGCCAAGGACACTGTTCTTACATTTCTTTTGTTATAACAACTCAACCAACTGCACCTGTTCGTGTCGTAACAAACATACAAGACTCCTTTGAAGTTTATCGTGATTCTTTACTTATTGCAACCTTTAATTTCGGTATCATCATACAGATATCACTCTCATCTGAGCAGTAACTTGCAGCGTTTTCCCGATCGCTTATTAATTTTGCGGCAACCTTAGCGAATGTGCAAATTTCATCAATTGTTTTTGTGGTTGTTGTTGTTTAACAGGATGATTTATTAGTGCTGGGATTCTTCTCCTGTCGTGTCCACGGCTGCTCATATGCTATTGTTTAGGTAAAGCATGTTGGATATGGAGATCTCAGGGCAGTGTGACGAGAGACAATATCAATAAATTGTGGACTAATTGCAGTTTATTCGAATACTTACACCATTCATTATAGTGTTCCTGATGAAAATGCTTCACTACTGACGCACTAAGAGTTTCTTTGCATGTTCACACAGCTTGGATTTCGCACTGAGACTGCCTTACTGCTTTGTCTCTCCAGCAGACCAGCAGAAGATGCGAGTCGCCCAGGTTTACCTGGGCGGGGTGCTTACTGCCCAGCACCTAGCCGCTTAGTGCGGCTTTATCTGGGCAGTATAAAAGAATCGGTTTTGCGTATAACTAGCCATATGTGGGCGCAAGTGTCCCCAGAGGGTCTGGGAGTTGTTCGGATTGGGTTGGTCTCGGGGGCAGTGGTTCCCGATACCCGTGGGTGATCGGGTACATCTCCGGACAGGGTTGAGGGAAGCTATTAATATTCCCGGGTACTAGCCTGCAGAGCTAGTAGAAGGTGTGCTAAATCGCCAGGCGGCCCCACCGAGTTCATATCGGTAGCCTTCACCTTTTGGTGTTGGCGCGCGTAAGTGGCGTATCCACTTCCATCCCGTATTGAGTCCTTGGACCAGATGGGGGGGCCTTGTTAGTAACTCAGGTCTTGTCCTATGGAAAGCCCCACGGAGGACACCGGGCGCCCTTTGGGACAGCTCGTTTACTTTCTGGTTGAAAGAGGCCCGGGTCTTGGTCCTACGGGTCCAGGACTAATGGCAGTAGAACCTCTGGACTCAACTCAACTGTCCCCAGAGGATTTCCATAGGGGCGGGGATCCGTCCCCTTCAGCTACCGTGGTGTGGGCGCTGCGGAATCCTAGAACTCGTGGTACCTCTGACCTTACTAGAGGAACCTCGGGCCGAACATTCGAGCCGCCCCTCTCTGATGGGGAGTTGTTCGGATTGGGTTTAACTCGAGAGGGCAGTGGTTCCCGATACCTGTGGGAGATCGGGTATGTCTCCGGACGGGGTTGAGGGAAGCCATATACTCACGCGTACTAGCGAACATAGCTAGTAGAAGGTGTGCTAGATCACCAGGCGGCCCCACCGAGGTCATATCGGTAGCCTTACCATTTTGGTGTTGGTGCGAGTAAGTGGCGTATCCACCTCCATCCCGTCTTGAGTCCACAGGACCAGATTGGCGGGGGCTTGTTAGTCTCTAGGTCTTGCCCTATGGAAAGCCCCACGGAGGCGCCGGGCGCCCTTTTGGGACAGCTCGGTAACTCCTTGGTCCTATGCGCCCAGGACTAATGGGAGTAGAACCTCTGACATTAACTGTCCCCAGAGAGTGTGCGCGCCCAGTGCTGACTGCGCTCTTCTGCCTGCCTGTGAGGCATCTGAGCAATTCCCGCTTGACTGGCTAGAGGGAAAGGGACAATGGTAAGGTATAGTTTATTCCAAGCCCATTTCTGGGCTGGGGGTGCAGGGGAAAGTGCCCCTGCTCAGAATAGGTCGTCCAAAGCGTCTTTGGGCAGCCGGTAACCAGGTCTTCGGCGAGGAACCCTATGGTCAAATCGGCCAAGTGTGTTCACCAAGTTATTGGGATGGCAGTCTAGCTTATTATATATGGTACGGCATCTCTCCCGCACCACGTCTACAGTATATGGGACTCCGCAGTAGGTGTGAAGGATATCGTCGATAATTCGTAGCACCCTGTTCTGGACGCGCCGCAGTCTGCGAATGGTTGTTCTTTTACCTGCTTATATTTCTTTGTAAGGGGTGAGTGCATTGAACAACCCTAAGCCTTCGTCCCTTTATGTACCGTAAGGTTTGCCTTTTGAAAAGTCTCAACAGTATTTCTTCCAAGTAGTGAAAACATTTCCTCGGTGGAACATTTATCAACTCATATGTAATAGTATTTTACATTCACACACACACACACACACACACACACACACACACACACACACACACACACACACACACACACACACACACACACACACACACACACACACACACACACACACACACACACACACACACACACACACACACGCACACACACCCACACACACGCACGCACACACATATACACATATATTAAACACATTATATATATCCCTCTCGTCTTTATCACTTATTTATATTACATATATCTTAATGGGGTACTTATAAATAATGCCTCAAACTGAACATTATGATTTTATTGGTTTTCCCCATACAATTGAAATGTTTTAACAGGCATTTAAACTCTGAAAACGGATTTAAGTAACAAAAAGTGAAATAAGTAAGGAAAGGAAAAACAAAAGAGAGAAGTTGACTTTATTACATTTTATCTTTGTCAGTTTTTATTTTAATTCAGAATATATTCGTTTCTAAAGATGCAAAAATATACAAGTTTATATTTCAATAATTTGATGTTGGTATAACAAATCCACATAGCCTGTATCTAATGTCGATAGAATAAATATTTAAGTGTGCCACGCTTTCATCTTGATAGTTTCTAGTTAGAATTCTGTGAGTACAAGGAAATTTAACTGGTAGAACATTCTTGCTGAGATGCTTTAAGGCATTAGCGGATTAATATCCTGCTGTGTAAGCCATCAGCCTCGCAGCATGTTAACTACAGCTACATTAATGACGTAAAATCTGTCTGTCCCTAGAAAAGGATGGTTGTATTGAACAGCTACTGTAGCTCCTTCCTCTAGAACACTAGTGTTTAATTAGTTCCTAAATCTTTTAATGCTGGGTTTTTCAGTAAGTTCTGGTTCCTTTTTTTTTTTAAGTGAAAGCTTTGTGTGCAAGATAAACTATTTTGGCAATGCGTTTTATGTGATTTGATTTAGAATTATATGCTCTTCAAAATAGTGTGCTTAATTTTAGTTTGTTCTTTGGAAGTGAATAAAATGAAGTGTCAAGTCAATGACAAAGAGCATTTTCACTTGGCATTACATTCTTCGACCTGAAAGAACAAATATAGTAGAACCTCGTTGATCCGGACCAATTGGGGCTTAATGTTGTCCAGATTAAGTGAAATGAACACTACAGAGAAAAATTGTGAATTAAATCAAAGTATGTGCTGTATAATTTTATTAGAACATAAGATATAATAGGTCCACTTGATTTTAATTACACAATATTTATTTGTGTGGTTTGAAGAAACTATAAATTTTCTTTAGTGGTTTATCACACATCTTTTTCACAATGAGATCGCAAAGGCTCCTCATATGATGGTAGCATGTAGACAGGGACGTATTTAAGGGGGGTGTCCAGGTGGTCCGGACCCCCCAAATAAATTATCATTTCAAACTTTTAATAAATAGTTGAAATGAAACTTGGTTTAAAATAAATGGAAAGAAAGTTTATTCAAGCTTCGCATTCTAACGTCTCTATTCACTGTCAGGCAAACCTGAAGTTATTTAAGAGATAAACGAAAAGTTACTGCACAGCAGCTGTAGGACTCGTTAAAATACACAAATAATGTCAATTACAATAATGCACTGCGAATTTAACCAATTCCGATATTATAATTTGTTGCTTAGAGTTCCCAGATACTTACTTAAAGGTATGAAATTTTTAACTTCTAAGTTCCTATTTCCCTTTTTCATTCAAGGAAAACTAATAATTCAAATGCATCAATCAGTGGTTCGCTTTTTAAATTTCTGATTACTGCTCATATCACTTTATTCTAGATATAAGAACAAAGAATGTGCAATGTGCAAGGCCTTTCTGGAGACTTTATCCAAAGAAACAAGACAAAAACAAACTTTTCTAAAAACAATTTGTAGAAGCTTGGGTGGAGAAAGTCGTGTGAATATAATATGTTACATATGTTTTATTTTTTAAAAACATGATAAAAACACGTCTCTGATTATTTATTAAAAGCAAATAATTCAACGTAGATTTTTTGGACCCCCCCCCCCCCCCGGAAACCGACTTCTAAATACATGCCTGCATGCAGAAATCTGTTTATTGTCAGTTTTCTCGAAAAAAGTCTATTACACAGATTAGATGTTGTTTAACTTCACTTAATTTCACTTTAGACTTTCCGAAATTCACATCCTCAGCCTCAGATTCGCTACTAATGTCCGTTGCATTGCTTACATTTTCACAATGTCTTCGTCAGTCACGATATCATCATCTCCGTCAAGCCAGTCTTCTACTACGACAGCTTTCTCGCCACCCGCAGCCAATGTTTGGTGAACGGCGTTTAATTCAATTGCATTGGTGTCTAATTCAACACTGTCATCATACAAAAGTTTCTATCCACGCATTAATCAATGTAGAGTTGGAAATGCTGTTTACTGCACTTGAAAAATTGAAAATCATGGATCTGAAATCAGACACACATACATTCTGCACATACACACGCAAGAATGTCACTACTTTCAAGGCTTTCGATAATTTTCAGTTTCACGTGTATTGTAAGCGATTTCTGCGTGTGTTTCCCCGATTACATTGTAGGTTTACTAAACGACATTGTAAACTTGATTTGTTTCTTTGGCCTAATGACTGAGAAAGGCAAAGGTTAAACTAACCCTTCTAACAAGAGTTGCAAGCTCTATTGCCGGTAAAGCAAGGGTGTGGGAAGGAGGACATTTAATGTACCATTGTCACTAACATATTCCTGGTATTCCTAAGAAATTCCTATTGTATAGTCTGTGCAAAATGGACAATTTTATTGTACTTTAATTTAAGCTAGCAATTAGTATGTTTTTTAAAGGATGCTTGTCCGGATTAAGCAAAATTCGATTTGAAAAGGTCCGGAATAACGAGGTTTTGCTGCAGTATATAATGTCACGACCTGGCCATGGATAGATTTCGAGTTAGGTTTTCTGACCGATGGCCAAGTCGGACTGGGGCAAACGTGCTCAGGTGGTAATTCTTGGACTCATGCTTGGCTAGGAAATGTGTTGATTCTTTGGTATTTCCCTATAAAGGATAGGTAACACTAATACATTAAAGCACACAAACCAATATTCACACAAGGAAATATTTGCTTACACTAAATAATTACAAATATGGTCCATTGGACCGCATACGGGAGAGAGGCTGGGCGAGACGCCCAACCCAACCAGATGCTGGCACACAAAGACGCAGAGCACAGATTAATTCTCACAATGACACCAGAGGATGACGTCACAAGTGGCGTGGCACAAACCACCACTTTAATCAAATCAGTCACTAGTGTAACAATAAGAATACAAAAGCTAAGCACACTATTTTGCAGAACATAATTCTCATCCAATAACACACAACGTGTTTTCAGAATATTTTATTTTGCATGCAAAGCTTTCACTTAATGAAAAAAATAATAAAGGATTTATTGGATCAGTAATTTGTATATTTATGATTGCACTAATATGATTATTTTCTCTTATTTAGACCCACCTGATGTGCGCGTGATAAGGAGCTGTGGCTGGGTTGATACCACCTACAAGAACCGCTGTTATCATCGCTCAGGATTTGGAGGTCGTCAAGAAGTCTGCGCTTGCGACACAGATCTCTGCAATGAAGCTACCCGTTTTACCACCTCTATTTCACTGACAAAGCTTCTTGTGGCTCTTGGAGTATACGCAGTCATCAAAACGTTCTTCTTTCAACTTTAGAACACAAAACTGTCAAATGTATTCATATCTAACTCTATAGTAACGTAGTTCTAATTTTAAGCTGACCCAGTTATTATGTATCTACATAATTTGTTTACATTGATGGATATACTCACTGCTCAATACATTGTGTTAAAATTCGTATTTCAGTTTGGAAATCCATGTTCCATCCTCACATACTCCTTCAATAATCATAGGATGAATTATTTAGCTGCTTGGAGCAAAACAGTGATCAATAATCACATTTCTAGTTATGGCATTCAAACATTAAAGAGGAAATACGACAATCTGCCATAGTGATGACGAGTTAGGCAACTACCTATTTAATTTTACAAGGACAATGTTCAACAAGTGACACATGTTGACTTACCTCATGTCTCAATCTCGTCACTGAATTTCCTAATGATAGTCTTTCTCCCGTGTCACCTCAGGGCTCTCTCAAGTTCAAATATTCAGGAAAGTTTTCTAGTTATTTTGTAGGTGTTTAATAGAGTTGTATCCTGCACCTGGCAGTTTTCATATGTGCAATTGTGCGCAACAGCAGTTACATAGCAATAATCTGTACCTGCATAAAATAAAGAAAACGTTCCTTCATTTTTCAGTTTTGGATAAATAACGCATTTATACATCTACCACGAGCTACATTGAAGCAAAATATTACACTATAAAACCTTTTTGTTCGTGTAAAGACGATGTGAATATGTTTGGAAAGTTTGCTGTAAAATTTATTTTATAATACTCTTTAGGCCCGACTGAGAGAAAAGAGTACTTGTCTTCATAATTACTTTCCCCAAGTGGAAATCAAAAATGTACGTTATATTTTGATTCACATGAGGTGGCAGTCCAATGCGTAGTGAGGGGGTAGGGAGTAGTATGGTGGAAGGAAGATGTTAGCTTTCTTACCTCCTGAAAGTTGCGATGTGCTTGTACCCTTACTGTCCAGCAACGCAAAGAAGGTCCCTAGAAGGTATGTGCTGCCTTACACAATGGGACAAGGACAGCAAATGTGTTTGGCAGAGAAAGCTTGCTACACAAGGAGCAGACCCTTAAAAACATACGGCCTATTCACTCTGTACGCCAAAACCGAGAAGATACATTCACAAAAGTAGAAGCCGTCAGTATCCTTGTGAATGGTCTGTAACTGTACTGACATGGGGTGTCATAAACCTGTCCAGAGAGTGTGTGGGAACCTTCGCCAACCCCTTGCGTCTCAGGCCTCGGAGACTATCTCTCCTGTGAAAGACAGTACCTTGAGACTGGTGTCTACGATGTATTTTAGTCATCTTAAGTGTCCACTTATCTCTTGTTGGTTCCTGTGTTTCAAACTGGGCTTCATCCTCCCCACCTCTCCCAGGTGAATTAGTATTTCCGCCCTGCTTCCAATAATCCTTTTTGCATATACTTTGCTTCAACTTTCTTCACATGCCTGCAACATTCTTGCCAATCCTATGCTGAATGTTGGCAAATTTATAATCAGCTAACTGAATTATGTCCTCCATTCTGAAGGTAACAAATTCTATCAGCCACCCTGTATTTGCGCTAGCCCAAATAAGTTCAATTGAATCAGTTAAGAATGGTGAGGGAAACATAAAATATTATGATTATACCGGTAGAGAAGACTATTTTCTAGGTCGTAGTGCGGTTGTAAAGAAATAATTAAGCTGTAAATATCAGGATTGAGAACTATAGAGAAGTTAATGGCATGGAAATGTTCTGCTGGAAGGTTTTGCCTAAGCCAGTCTATCAATATCTCTCTTCTGAATATTTGATCTTAGCATACATCTTCCTTAAAGTAGGTCCTTTTCTCAATTTGTATAATTCATTGACCGCTTGGTAAACTATTGCCTCTTTGAAACTATCTAAGGCGATCTTCTGGCATTTCCTTGTAGGAAATGGTAAAAGAACTAGAACGGGTGTATACATTCTTGGTATGCTTAATTAATCTTCTAATGCTTCTTTCCGACACACATGTAGCCTCAGTTACACTTTCCTCAAGTTTTTATATAGACCACACCACTATGTACATACTTTGCTCACCACTTCACGAATATGTGAATGTAGCATTTTTCCTTTCAATTTTCTCACCATTAATGACATTTTCAGATGTTTGTGAATAAAATGTGAAAATAAAAAAGAAATTAAATGTTTTACAAGCGCAGATCAAACACACACACATACATACACACACTAACACACATGCACAATTAATAACACCAACATTATCAAATGTTAATCCACTTTAATTTTATAACACGGGGATAAGCCCAAAGAACTTAATTGTTTATGTTACTGTCAACCTCTTGATCTGTTACCTGTGCGTCTGGCAATCAGAACTGAGTTTCCTCCCCTAACAACAGAAGATGAACTTGTCCAATCTTCTGCGCATATTTCGAGTGCTGCCACTTCATCTGAATCAAACTGTACTTATTTCTGAGCTTTTTGATAAACGTTGTGTAACTGATTGTACTACTTGGCAAAGCGTGTAAGCGTATCGCAAGGAATGTGGACCAATAGATATGTTTATGTAAGGTTATGACACAAACACGGCGAGTCAGTGTATATACACTGTGCTCAGATGCAATCATGTCTTCTAGACAGCAACGTGTCATATATTGGCAGGCACGAGAAATCATACACAGGTTGCAACAGCAAAGAAAGTCGCAGGGGAATGAGGCGCACGGTTCCGATACCCTGCCTGGTAATGTTTACGACACTTGGGTCAGTTCAGTTATAGCCCATTCAAGAACATTCTGAGGCCTTCTACTTCTGTGAATAAATCTGCTCGGTTTTAGTATACTGAGTGAATTGGACGGATTTTCTTTTTTTTTGGGTGGGGGGCAGCCGGAAGGGGAGCCGGAACAGCCGACCCTACCAATGTTAAAATGAGAGTTTCCTGGTGCGCTTAGCTCAAGAGCCACTGAACGCATAAATTTGAAACTTTTACTTGTCCATTAAAGATAATAGATCTTATTTTGGAGTTTGAATAAAGCATATAATAAAGTATATGTGATTTTTTGAATAAATGTCTTGAATTTACTTCTAAAAATATTCAAGATTTATTTTTTGCAATTCAAATTTTCACATATCTTTCTACAAGTACCTTTAAAAACAGTTTAGGTATTGCTTTAGTTCGAGAACAAAAATGATAATTTGCAGCTGCAGTAGTTTTATAGATGAGCACACCCAAAGTTTTAAAAAACTGAAACAGAGAAAAATAGCATTTAAGTTCTGCTATGTTGGAACTACACCTTAGAATTTCCCTAGATCCATATTCTGCATCTTTTTCATCATCAGCATCCTCCCTCTTTCGTTTTTCACTCCTTCTCTTTTTCCTTGACTCCATGGTCACTGGCTCTATGGCATTATTAATTATTTTGTTAAATTTGGCCGGGGGGGGGGGGCTGGCAAATTGAAAACAGCAGCCAATGTTTTACCTGCCTCAATTCCCTTGCCAATGCTTCTCAAGCCATAAGCAAACCTTACATTTACTTCTGTACCACTTTCAGTAGTTCTGGAAGTTTCAAATGCACATTCTTTATTACACTTTTTGCAACTGAGTGATATTGTAGCTAATAATCCACTTCGTTTCTTGGTGTCCTCTGATATGATAACAATTTTCATTTTCGCAAAATTTACACTGTATAAAGTTTCTATATCTACTAACTGAAAACTTGTTAATCTAATATCATTATTTACTTTAGTTAAATTGTTATCACTGTCATTACAAATGAAATTATTTTTTCCATGAAGAACCAATTTTCACTTCACATTCATTGCCAATGTTTTAAGTTGGGTTTGACGAAGTTAATATATTGACATGTGTTACTACACTTTTTCCATTTTAGGTGTTGTAACTCTTTTATTATGTAATCGGGATTACTTAACTGTTTATACTGGTCCCCATGACGATTTCTTAAACCAAAATTATTGCTTCTTCCCATCTTGAAAACAGCACTAGTAACTCAAAACATATGTAAACAAAGCATGGTAGAATAAACATTAGATGCACAGATTAATATTAATAGAAAAAAACAAGGACTTGCTTTCCTAGCAAGGCTGTGCTCTGGAATACAGCTTAAATAAGGTTACAACCAAGGAGAGAATACCGTTACAAATGGCTAATAGGTGGCGTGGTACACTGTGTAGCCTTTTAAAAATGAGTCTAGTTAGGAATTTTAAAACTATGGGACAGGAAAATAAATATCATTATTCGCTTCTACAAACATCAGGGAGTAACTCATTTTGTGAAATTTCACCCCAGGAATGTCGTTCTGGCTCCCCTTAACTCCTTGTGCAGCATGTATCACACACATTCTCTGTCCTTGCCGCACTGTGTAAGGGTGGCACATTCCTGTCAGGGACTTGCTTTGCGTTGGCGAACAGTACCTGTAACGTGATTGGATATTGTGAGAAGAAGAAAGAAGACGGAATCAGAATCCTTTGTCAAGTGCCAAACCGGGCGCCTGCAGTGCCAATTTGCATTTGCCTATATATAATAATTAATTTGCTAACCTTTCATATCAAACACAAAGTTCCCAAGTGCTCTATTTGTGTTTCTTCAGTTACTGTACGCCAGGTTACTAATATTTCGCTCTTCTATAAACAAGATGATGACGAATACAGCGCTGTGTTACTGAAGGTCAATACAGTAACCACATTTTCTACAATGTTTGTTATTTACAGCATTTCGATAGTATGCATATATTACATCCACCCGAATTATTTAGACTCTATTGCTACTCAGTAGGTAATTCAGGTTGGAAACGCCCCACTAAAAATGGAATAGAGGGGAGACAGCAGGGTGCAGTGAATGCGACATACCCACAGATTTATTCTATACCTTAAAACTAGGGGCTACTTCCTATGTAAATTCCTGGAGGAGTTCTGGCAAGTCTGGTTGTCACGAATAAATACCACAAAACTATAGTACATACAAGCTTACGTTGGAAATGTCTACGCTAGTCTCTCCTTACGTTCTTGGGGATAGTTTAAATTTCTTATCGGCGCTTACTATCCCAATCACAGCGCTCTACTGCTACTGATTCCGAACCTCTTCTAACTACACTTCCTGAATGTTGCTCAACTTCTTCAGCGCTGCTTCGGTCGCGGTGTACAACTTTTACAGTAACAGAGAAATTATAGTTCTCATTTGTACTAAAATTATTTAAGTACAAAATTCAGTTAGTATGATGAACTGTAATTCTTTATCCTCTCTGTTGTCATGGTAAACAATATAGTTCCGAATATATAAGAAGAGTACCTATTTCATATTTTAACAATCCAACAAAATAGTATAATAATCAGTTTCTAAACTATCAGTAATGTACACGTTATATGGAAAGGTGGGGAGGTGAAGACAGCAAGGAAGGGAGAAAATATATCCCATAGTTCAGCCACTAATATGAATTTACACACAAATGCCAAATAAACTGATATTTATCATATAAACCATTGTATAAAGTTGTAATATTTTAGGAATGATAAATTGATCAGTATTTTACGTTTTCCTGCATTAAATATATATTTTCCTATTAACCCATTAGTTCCCAAATTAAACATTTTATTTTAGGTAATACGTTTCATTTATATGGTCCATAACGCTTAGCAAAATAGAAAATATGCTTTTATTTAAAAAAAAAAAACTCTTTTTTGAACTTTTGAATAACATTCTAATACTATTATGGTATCTCTGGCTCCTAATACTACTACAGTTAGGAAAAATAACATTTCTAAGGGGGGCTGTTCAATAAAGAATGATCTACAATTTTTTTTGACAACGTACCTTTATTCATCCTCCTTCTCAAAATAGTCTCCCCTGAATGTGGTGCACTTGTCCCAGCGTTTCTGCAAGTCTTCAAAGACATGCTGGAAACCAATTTTAGAGAGATCCTTCAGAATCGCCTCCGCAGCCTTCACCAATGCTTCTGATGATGAATAATGCCTCCCACGAAGGCGTTTCTTCAAGTTAGAGAATAGAACAAAGTCACATGGGTATAAATCCGGACTATAGGGAGGTTGAAGGATGCACTTCACGTTGATTTTTGCAAGATATTCAGCAACAATATTGGCAATATGTGGCCGCGCATTATCGTAGTGCAGCATCCAGCCTGCTTCATGGAAATGTGGTCTTTTGCGCCTGATATGGACCTGCAATGTTTTCAGGATATCCCTGTAGTATTATCTAGTTACTGATGTGTGTGCAGGTGCAACATGCTGATAAACCATTCCATGAATATCAAAGAATGAGATGACTATAGCTTTCCCAGAAGCAACCACTTTTGCTTTTTGGGGGGTTGGTGATGAAGGAGATTACCACACTGAGCTTTGTTGTTTACATCAAAATGATGTAGCCAAGTTTCATCAGCAGTGATTACATTTGAAAGAAACTCCGGATCTTCCTCTAACATCAACTTTAATTTCAAGTTACCTCCATTGCAGCGGTAGGCGATACTGAACATGTCTGAATTTGCCTGGTTCTCACAGGCAGGAACCAGGAGTACCAACAATGAAACTACTACGGCGTGTTTGTTTCACATTAAGATAACGGAATATAATTAGATCGAATTTTCCCGCGAAAAATTATGACCGTAAAAAATTATGACCATTCTATATTGAACAGCCCTCGTAAAATGAAGCAGAAGCTTGAACTTTTAGAAGAGCTAATTATCTTGTGTAATAGCTTCCAAAACATTGTGTGCACAATCCTACATTGCATTTACGGCATATGGCTCTTCCAAATGATTGACATCCATCTTCAGCGCATCGCCTTCTGTTACATGGATCAACCACATGATCTCATCCATCAAATATCAAGTCTGGCAGCATGCTGAAATTTATCCTATCAAGATTCTTTGGTACAATGCCACAATGTGTCAGATATATCTAAACAAGTTCCCTACGGAATACTAGTTGTGTCAGTTCTTTGTGGGTTTTCACGCATTCATTACTGTAATATCCAACAGCCATGTAATTATAGGCGAGTACCATTTTTTGCCACGAATGTTGACGCGGTATTAAAATACACCCTGATCCATCAGATCTGTACCGCCCATGTTGCTGTTGTACCGTGCGATACAGTTTGGGTGAGTAACCATTATACTTATTGTTTTTCCCACTTCTATACAAATCTTTTCACCTTTCCAACAGGAGCTACTCCAGTAATTGTTGAGGCCAAGTATCAACAGCATTGCCTTTCCAGCGGACATTGTTCTTCTCTGGAGCATAGTCAATTTCACCTCTTTCTGCTTTAGACAATTCTTGTCATCAAGTGGATATGATTTAGGTATGCGATTTTCTCTAACAGCACCACAGCCCAAATGGCGAACATAAATGAATAAATCAATCCCATTAATAAACTCTCTCTCTCTCTCTCTCTCTCTCTCTCTCTCTCTCTCTCTCTCTCTCTCTCTCTCTCCACACATACATGCCCGCCTCGGTAGCGTAGATGGTAGCATGTCTGCCTCACGTTCAAGAGGGCCCGAGTTCGAATTTTGGTCCGGGTGAGTTACCTGGATAAGGTTTTTCCGGGGTTTTCCCTTATCCTGAAAGACGAATGTCGGGTAACTCTAAGATCCATCAACCCTGGACTCATTTGAGCGTCCTTTCACCCAATTCATTCACCGTTCGATATGACTTAAAGTTGGAGGATAAAAATTAAAAAAAGACACACACACACAATCTCGATTATTCGGAGTAATGTGGGATAGAAGACACACGAATAATCAAAAACCACAAGTATTCGAGGAACCCACAATTTAATACTTTTAATTTACAACTTATGTATATACGCAAATAGGAAATTGCTTTAAAATTTAATTTCAAACATGTATTCTTTGTCCAAAGTTTTAATCGACTTTAGTTCTAAGGTACTATAGGTCTGTTTATTTTGTAAAATAGTCCTGCTTCTGTAAAGAGTTGACATTCTTTGGATAGCTCTTGGAGCCAGTCTGCTTCATGTCCCATAATCAGCAGTTAGTTTTGCCCCAGTTTCCGCCTTCCCAAACGTTTCAATTAATTCCAATTTTTATTTTAATATCGACACATTTTGTTTTCGTTTCTGCGCATCTCTTTAACAAATGTCTTTTAATTTACTTCGTCGACCTTACACGCTAAATAACAAGAGAAAAGCCCGCCTTGGTAGCGTGGTGGTAGAATGTCTGCCTCACGTTCAAGAGGTCCCGAGTTCGAATCTCGGTCAGGGTGAGTTACCTGGATAAGGTTTTTCCCTTATCCTGTAAGACGAATGTCGGGTAACTCTAAGCTCCATGGACCCCGGACTCACTTGAGCATCATTTCATCCATTCCATTCATCGTCCGATATGACAACGTTGGAGGACGTAAATTACAACAACAACAAAAAATCAGAAAAGCTGAACATGTTTTCAATTTATACGGAACAGGAAGTCGATAACAACAGAAACGGTACTCTGTTGTCACGCAGTGGTGGTTTAAACAGTGGAAATGACACTTATTGTCATGCGGTGAATCGTTTATTGCTAAAGAAAAATAATGTATGTATTTATCTACAATACCTTTAGGGGGATGCATGGATAATCCCACACACCACTAGAGGTGTATATGGTGTGTGTGTGTGTGTGTGTGTGTGTGTGTGTGTGTGTGTGTGTGTGTGTGTGACATACCTCACCTCAGAGAATTGCTAGAAATCCCGTATAGTTACCAACAAATGTTTTATAGTAAAATAACTGAAAAGTGTGAGTTCTTTTACAAATAATTTGATTTCACACAGTTTTTAAAGAATTTCTCTACCATAATACGGCAAGACCTTCAATGCATGGATAGTCTTTAAGTCAATATGGATTCATTTTGAGATATAAAGTTGCAAACCTTTAATATCGACGCTTTGGAAAATAACCCTGGGAAATACCAAAAATTTAGGGACGTCTATCGGGTAGTAGACGTAGTGGTGGAGGTGATAGACGCTGTGGCATTGGTGGAAGTCTTCGTCATGACTGTATTGCATTATGTGTACGTTAAAAATTCATTTTAATTAAATATCGTATGGATAGAGTCAACATGAAAAATTCAATGCCATGGCCGGGATTTGAACCACGGATCTACTGGTTTCCGTCCAGTCGCTCTTAACCTTTGGGCTACCATGGCCAACGTGCCTTCCTGACATTAAATTCTCCGGAAACCAGTAGATCCGTGGTTCAAATCCCGGCCATGGCATTGAATTTTTCATGTTGACTCTATCCATCAAATATCTTAGCCTATATACGGCTAGTGTGGAGAAATGATTAATTTCCATCAATTAACTAAAATAAATATCGTATGTCTACAAAAATGAGTATGAAATTTTGTGACATTTGAAATAAGCCAGAGGCCGCTGAGCTGAGAGTTAGCCGATATTTTTCTTAGTAGAATAATAGAAAAGTTCTATATAAGCAGTTCGGCCCAACCGAGATTACAATTCGTGTCCTTAGGGTTTGAATGCAGGCACCACAGAGCTTTTGTGTATACAGTGGTTGAGGGGTGGTGGTATATAGTAGTTGAGGGAGCACTGGTGGTGGAGAGCCCACCTCCCCGGTTGGGAGACATGTCAGTCTTCTTATCTGTAGAGCTTGAGATTAAATCTTGGTTAGAATGAATTGCCTTCATAAGAGGGTTTCCTTATCCTCAAGGACAAAATATATTGGTTAACACTGAGTTCAGTGCATCCCAATCTCATTAGAGCAACATTTTACTCTCTACATTCATCGTCTCTGTAGATCTGAGTTACGTCGGCCCTCGTAGTCGTGGTCACTAGAGCGTGTCTCAAGTGTTCCATCGCGTAGAGGGTCGCGGGTTCGAATACCTCCTTGAGCATGGGTGTTTAAATGTGAAATTATTATTATATGTTTGAAATTACAGAAAACAAACAGCAAAACAAACGGAAACAATTAAAAAAAGTTGCTAAAAGCGACATCAGAGGCTTCAAAAAGAAAAAGCAATTCAAAATCAGTAAATAAATTCATAAATAAAACACAAAAAATAAAATGGTGGTGTGTGAACGTGTGTGTGGGCGTGCTTGTGTGTGTATGTGTGTGTTAGAGGGAGATAGAGGAGAGAATATGTGAACAGAATATTGCATATACAGTAGAATCTCGTTTAAAGTCTAGTGAACGGGAGTGCAGTTGGCCGCTCAAAGGAAACTACTCTCCCGCCCACTAATGACCGTCATAAATCTAACTCCACACATCAGAAATGGAACACTGTCGTTGAGGACCAATAGCAACCTTGATTTTCTCGAAGTGACAGTCGCATGTGTACTCCACGTGGAGTCTCAGTTGCCAAAGTTCCAACTTCCAGTTGATCTGTTTCATTACGTGCAGAAATTCGTTGTGTGTCATGATGTGAAGACCGTGGGGGGAGGGGATGCAGTGGTAAATGCAAATGAAGTAGTAGATTACTTTCAGTCAAGTGAAAATAATCAAAGTGATGACAATAGCGTGAATAACTGGGCCGAGTTATATTACTAGAAAAGCCTCAAAAAACAAAGTTATAACGGGAACTGTTTCTAAGCAAATTCAAGCGCTTATTTTGAACACATATAAATATGTGCTGACAAATAATCTTGGTAAGGGGTCGTACAATAAACCTGATAAATTCTGGGTATTCACAGAAATACATAAGAAATATTGTGACGAAAGGAATAACAAAGACGCTGATCAAATGTGAAAACAAAAGGAAACGTTTCTCTAAAGTAGATAATTTCACATGCGTTTTAATTTGTCGAGAAATTTATAGATTCTATGCAAAAGGGAGAGCGCCCACCTTAGACGAATTGGTTGCACATTCGCAACCAATTTGTGATTTTTCTTATGGGCACTGCACTTTGCGTGGTCTCCTAAAGGAGCTGGGTTCCAAATACCGCACTTTGAATAAGTTAAGGTTAATTATGGATTCCAGTAGAATATATATATATATATATATATATATATATATATATATATATATATTTGCCAAAACTAAGGAAGTTTCGCAGTAATGGACATAAGATAATTTATTTAGACGAAACCTCGTACGATACCCATGACGTATCGAGAAAGGTGGCAACCTTCCAGAATGGTCTGGGAGAAGGAGGGTCAGTGTTGTAAAACGATTATAAGGGTTTGTCAAAGGCAGCGGCCGGCGTGCACACCAGTTAACTAAACAGACTTTGCCCGGATCAACTGGGACCAGGACCTATCCGAGTTAACTAAAATCCAGATTATCCAGAGAATGATGGAAATACGATAAAAACATGCATATCATTACCAAAATACTTTAATGTACTTAAGAAATTACTATCGGTACACTTTCACCTAAACGTGCATACACTGTATATACTGTAATAGCCTATGTATTTGCACTGTACACAGTAGAGCTACAAACTAATCGGTGGTAAAAATAGGCAATGAGCTTCTGCTGTCTCAGATCGCTTACGAGCAGCGCGATCTTGCATCTGTTTTAACATTAGAAGCTCATTTGGCAATGTTTCTGCTTAACTCTCGAAATAAACCAACAATTTCTTTATGTTTCCTATTGATCTTGAGTGGGTCATAACCATAGCTGGTTCATCAGCACTGTATGAATATGAATACTCTTCATTTTCATTTTCAGTGACACTGAATGATGCAACAATGCCTTCTCTCTAATCGGTTATGACCTCCATATTGTCTATTTCCAACCAATTCTCAATATCGCCTTCATCAATATCGGAATAGCAAACGAATTTTTAAAACTGTCTATAAAATCTTTTTCCACACTATTTTTTTTTCTTTTTTAATCTTGTTTTCTGGCAAGTCACACACACCTGGCCACAACTTTTACCATGACTTTATTAAAGTTTCTCTTCCAACCTGGTCCCAAGCAGGTGGTGTGAGTGCAATGAACTCGCCCGCAGCCAACAGAATTCAGGTAATGTACTTACAAAGAATAGAAATTTCTCGTATGTAAAACAAGTCTTCATTACTACGCTAAACAACAATTTTTTTTTTTTCAAAACTGGTCCGGGTTAAAGAGTTCCAGTTTAACGAGCTTCTTCTCTATATAGAAATAAATAAATACATGAATAAATCTGTAATATACAAGGGGCGTCCAGAAAGTAAGTTCTGTTTCAATTTACCTCCGCTGCAGTGCTACGACCGCAGTTCCGCACATGCGCGGTAGACGCTCTGTATCAAGGAGAAGAAACGTGCGCCATTGTGAGATCGCTGTCAGCCACGTACGCTTTGTTGTGCTTGTTTACAATGTCGGTGTTGATTTAAAATACCGCCCCTTGTGAAATCAGATCTGTGATTCGTTTTCTGAAGTGAAACCAATTGAAATTTATCGGCAAATTTGCGATATCAAATGTATTGTGTTTCTTCACGACAACGCACGACCACACACTGCAAATGCGACGAAAAACATCCTACAGGGATTTGGCTGGGTTATGCTTGACCACCATTCGTACAGCCCTGACCTCGCTCTTAGCGACATTCATCTGTTTTTGCATCTCAAATCTTTCCTTGGCGGTCAACACTTCAACAATGACGAAGAGCTGAAAGAAAATGTTTCCAACTGGTTGAAGACACAGGCGCCAAACTTCTATGAAGAAGGTATACAGAAACTTGTGCCTCGCTATGACAAATGCCTGCAAAATTTCGGCAGTTATGTGGGAAAGTAGTTTAGGAGTTGTAGAATTTTGTGCAATAAATAATTTTTCTGTGGAAACGTAGAGTCAGAATGAAAAATTCAATGCCATAGCCGGAAGTTGAACCACGGATCTTCTGGTTTCCGTCCAGCCGCTCTACCATTGAGCTACTATGGTCAACGTGCCGATATGCCATTAAATTCTCCAACTGACTCGTATTTTCCCGGTAAACCACTTAGGAGTTCTCTGTATCTGTACACAATTTAATTTTATTACCAAACAGAACTTACTTTCTGCACGTACCTCGTATTATCATCTTGACGTATGAATATCCAAGACAGGATGTATATTTTCAATTCATCATCTAGACGTTATATGTTTTTCGCACATAGTGTGTCTTTATTTATTATTTACAGATTAAATCTCAACCTGACCAGCTAATTAAAATATGTATACAGGTTGTTTCAAAACGACTCCGAACTATTATAGTCATTGCGTAGTTTATGAATTAACTAGTCCGAATTTCGGTATCGTAGCTTCGAAATTCTGTTAGGTATAATTTTATGCAGTATTAAATATTACATTACTCTGTGATTAGGCAGCGCAGGAACCACTGATGTGCGAACCTCAAAAGTTGTTCATTGGGACGCACCAGCCACGAAAACAGAAGCATTGCTCTTTATCAGCTACCCTAGCCTCGCTTTCAGGTAATGGGGCAAAGGGCAGTTACTTGTGGAAAAGGTGGAATAATGACTCGGACAGTTCCAAGGTTGCTCATTTTGCTGTGATCTTAATTGTACATAGCTTTCAACCAGTTACAGGAGAATCAACAGCTTCATTTTCAGTTAAAAATGCTTTATTTAGTATTATTAAATATAGTGAAATAAAATTCTTCTCTCACTGCATAAGGCATTTAGTTTTGGTTAACTTTATTTACAATTCTTTGATACTGTTCTCTGTTCATTTTATTAATTAATGCTTCCATCCTCAATTTCACTAACCTTAACTTCCCTCTAAAAGGTTTAAGTTGCATATGTCCACCATCTTATTTGCCAACATAGACTGCTATAACGGAATTTTGGAACACGTTAAGGGCACTGGGAGGTTATTTTTACCCAGAAAAGGCTAATTTTTACAAATATTAAAATTTGAATGTATAGAAAACTAAACATTATCAAAAATTGAAATTCGGTATGATTACTGTAACAGGATGTGTGCATTTAACTACTGTATAATATTTAAATTATGTTCACATAGGTCCATGCAAAAGGGGCATAAATCACACCGTATTTCCTGAAAAAAAATATTGCACCCTATATTTCAGGTGCACTTTACTTGTAGCAATTTAAAGTTATATGCACCAAGTATTATCCTAAATATCCTAAGATACAGTTTTATAATATCAGCTAAATAAAAATGGCATATAGTCCATACTATGCACATGAAAAATTAATTAGTTTTGAGTAAAAAAAGAAAATATTTTCAAGGACTGAATATTTGTTTTCATCCATTTTATAAATCACATTAATATAAATGTTAGCCAAATGTATTCAAGGAACATTGAAAAATAACGACTACAAATTTTGTGTCAATATCTTCTATAGTTTTTGAGAAATATGCACCTAAATTATGAAAAATCAAGGTTTTGGGAAATCACTAATAAAGATTAAGCACTATTCTCAGGAAGTGGGCGTATCATTACGCCACCATGTTTAAATTGACGAATTAAAGGACTTTAATACCAGCTGACAGCCTATGTTATATATCATTTTAAAACTGAAGAATTATATAGTTTTTTAACATTAAAAACAAAACAAAAATTGATTTTTTTGAAACCTATCGACCCTTAAACACTCATAAGCAATAATTAAACAATAGCTTATTTATTGCGGTTTCATAAGCCAAAGAAATTCTTAATAATAGCAATCTACTGCGGAGCATCCCGGTATGTTTACAAACAGCTACAGCACGCGCCACGGCGTGTGACCTATACCTGCGAACTCCGACAGCGTGAGGCAAGCGTCGTTGTTCCTGTCACTACGTAATCCACACTTATTCTGGGACATTTTTATACGGCTCTATTGGCGGTAAAAACTATTTATATGTGTTACATAGAAACTGAGCAACTACTTCTATATGTTTGTTCTGTGTCATTTTGAAACACTTTATATACAGTACAGTAATTTGCCCTGCCAGCAGGGGTTTGGGGTTTAATAAAATTAAAGATTTTTTGGTCTGTTCTTTATAGCTGTGTAGATGGATGTATTACACGATATTTGTGCTAGTGTAATCTCTAACTGCCTAAACCCATTCCAACCTAGACTACGCAACTGCAGTTTCCTCTCAGAGGAGATTGTACCGCTACACTTCTACTAGGGCGAGTCAAATGAAAACCTTTAAACTTTAATTAAAGTCGACATTTTGCACCATTGCTCTCTAAGTTGGGTACTGTTACCAATTACATAACTGTTAAAGGATGCCCAAAGGTGGCAGAATACTGCAGACATGCAAACACGGTCATGCTCCGCATGCGCAAGGAAGAACAGCGATCTCTCAAATGCAGTGAAGCAGTTAAACTTACCGGATAATGAAGGCTTAGCTATCTATCTATACAGCAGCAAGTATATGAGTGGAGTAATAGTTTCTTAAATGAAAAGGCGATGAATAAGGCTTTGCCTTGAAACACTACAAGACTAGGGTAAACATTACGTAATCTAATATGTGAAAAAAAATCAGATTTAGCCTGCAATAAATAAAAAATACACGTACGTCTGACTACAGTTATCATTTTGTAACATTTTGCCATATGCTTCACACTGCCCGTAAAAAAGCTACATACAGGGATGACCTGCACTTTGAAACTCTTCCACATCCCCCATATTCACCAGACCTCGCACTAGTGATTACCACGTTTGGACCATGAAAAAGGCAAAGGGGAAGAAAGAAATTTCGTTCCAATGAAGAGGTGCACCAGATGGTGCACGAGTGGCTGCGCATACAACTAAAAATGAATTTTGTTTCTTCGATATTCGAGCACTTCCAAACGCTGGAGAACGTTTATTGAACGACAAGGAGACTATAACGAGAAATGATACACGCGTGTTACACTTTCGTTCAATAAAAAAAGTTTAAAAATATTTATGGTTTTCATTTCACTTCTCGTAAATCAGATAAGTTGCCTGCACAGTGGGGGCAGACGTTGAACACTAGTTTTCATAACAGAACTAATTCAGACGCGTGTGTGTGGTTCGTGAAAGTGTGAGACTGTATGAGCGTGGATATGTATGTGCACATGTGTACAGCTATGCATGTTGCGCGTGTGTATGCGTCTCTCACCATCACACACACACACACACACACACACACACACACACACACACACACACACACACACACACACACACACACACACACACACACACACACACACACACACACACACACACACACACACACAGGATGTTTCAACATGACACCGAACGAACATATAAAAGTAGTTGCTTAGCCTCTATGTGACACATATAGATAGTTTTTACCGTCAATAGAGCCGCATAAAAATACTCCAGAATGAGTGAGGATTAGGTAGTGAGGTTACATGCCGTACCGCGTGCTGTAGCTGTTTGTAAACATACCGGCATACTCCGCAGTAGCTTGCTACTATTAAGAATTTCTTTAATTTATGAAATCGCAATAAAGAAGCTATTGCTTAATTATTACTTATGAGTGTTTAACGTGTTCCAAAATTCCGTTATAGCAGTCATTGATGGCAAGTAAGCTGGTGGACACATGCAACTTATGCTTTTTAGAAGGAAGTTAAAGTTAGTGAGGTTGAGGATGGAAGCATTAAATGATAAACAGAACAGAAAACAACATCAAAGAATTGTAGATAAACTAACCAAAACTAAATGACTTATGTAATGAGACGGACATTTTATTTCACGTGTTTGATAATACTAAACAAAGCATTTTTAACTGAAAAGGAAGCTGTTGATATTTACAGTAAGTGGTTGGAAGTATTGTACAATTTAGATCATAACAAAATGCTCTGAAGTTAAACAAATAAATAATATGATTGATGTAACTATTTTTACAATTCAAATTTTTAATGAAACAAAATTAATCGTGCCTTCGTTGAACTCCCTTCAGCTCTTCCATCCATTAAAACCATATCAGTCATTTCGGCGTTCGTATAGCGCTTCATATTACTTGGATTTGCTATCTAAGTACGCGCAAAATCCTCCCTGTTAGGACGGAATGTGTAGTTTTACACTGAAGAGCAACATTGCAACTGTCCGAGTTATTAGTTGACTTTTATACAAATAACTACCCTTTGCTCCATTACCTGAAAGGTAGGTTAGGATCACTGATAAAGAGCAAGGAGTAATGTTTTTGTTTTCGTGGCCGGTGCGTCCCAAATAACAAAATTTGAGGTTCGCACACCAGTGATTCCTGCGCTGCCTAGTCACAAAATCATGTAATATTTAATGCTACATAAAATTATACCTAACAGAATTTCGAAGTTGCGACACCGAAGTTCGGACTAGTTAACTTCTAAACTTCGCAACGGCTATAATCATTCGGTGTCTGCGTGTGTAATATAGATGTATGTATGCATGTGAGTGTATGTATGTACATATATACATGTGTATGTATATGTCTATGTATGTATCGATGTATGTGTCTTTATATGTGTGAATGGGCTAGAATGCTTATATGCATGAGCATGCGTACGTACAGATACTCAAAAAAGTATTTGACTAATTATAGCACATAGAATATAACAAGCACAAAGAAAAATATAGATAAGAGACGAACAATAACTATTTCCTTACATCGGTTGATATCTAGATTTAAAAATAAAACACAGTTTGTGTTCATATATTGCTTAGTTAGTCAAGAGCTCTACGTTATTTAAAACCATGTCCCATTTGATGTCAAACAAGTATTCGTCTAGTAAACAAGATCCCAGGTATGTCGCCTCACTGACACACACACCTTCCCTTTTCTTATGCAGTTGTGTTTCATCCACTGTCCTTGACAGTTCCATCTCTGTTTTCAAATACGTTGACTGCTATTTAAGTAATATGGGTCGAAAACGTCGTGAAACTACAAAAGCAGAGAGAGAATTTTGCATCAAGTTATTTAAAAAATAAAATATTTTCAAGAAATTGGAGAAACCATTGGAAGACCTACGAGTACAGTGAAGATTGTTATATACAGGTTTGTTCAGAACAAAACTTACGAAAATCGACCAAGAAATGGTCGTCCTGAAGTCTATCCGAGATGGAGAAACGACAGTTAGAAAAGGCAAGAAAAATCCTAAATTAAGTGCTCCAAAACTTGCTATTGCAGTTCAAACACACACAGGAAAGTCCGTTTCAGCACAAGCTATAAGAAATGTGCTTTATGAAGCTGAGTATGGAGGCCGAACTGCCCGTAGAAAACCATACATCAGTAAAATCAACTGAAAGAAGCGAGTTGCTTTTGCAAAAGAACATAAATACGATGGATTTGATTTCTGTAAGAAGGTTGTATTTACTGATGAGAGTCAATTTGAGCTCTTTAAGTCAAAAGGGCGGGTAATTGTGTGGAGAAAAAAGAATTGTGAGCTTGAGGAGAAAAATACAACTTTTTTTTTTTTTTTTTTTTTTTTTTTTTTTTTTTTGTAATTTCAGGTACTCCAACGTTAAGTCATATCGGACGATGAATGGAATGGGTGAAATGATGCTCAATGAGCCCAGGGTCCATAGAGCTTAGAGTTACCCAACATTCGTCTTTCAGGATAAGGGAAAACCCCGGAAAAACCTTATCCAGGTAACTCACCCTGACCGAGATTCGAACTCGGGACCTCTTGATCGTGAGGCAGACTCGCTACCACCACGCTACCGAGGTGGGCAAGAAAGAAGAAAAGAAAAATACAACAGCTTCAGTTAAACATGGACGCGGTTTAGTACTTGTCTGGAGCTACATGAGTGCAAATGGTGTGGGGGATTTGTATTTCACTGATGGAATTATGAACCATAAGGTTTATATAAACATCCTAAAACACATCTGTTCAGAAGTGTGAATAATATGGGTCTTTCTGAAGATTATATTTTCACACAAGATAATGATCCAAAACACACAGCTCTAGATGCAAGGCTATGGTTGTTGTATAATACTCCACGATGGATGCCGACACCGCCGCAATCCCCAGACATGAATCCAATAGAGAATTTGTGGAGTATACTGGACAAAAAAAAATAAGAATGATCAGATATCTTAATATAAAGGATCTAAAGAACGCTCTACAAGAGGAATGGTGTAAAATTACAGTGGAAATAACACACTCTATGGTGAAATCCACGACGGGTAGAATGCAAGAGATAATAAAGAGGAATGGAGGGCCTACTAAGTAATAACCGTAATATTCTACACCATTTTCAGTATGCAGACAAATACTTATTTTGCATCCTATACTGCATATCTTTACTTTTGAATGTTTAACTACGTTTAGATGAATATATACTATATGTTTCTTTATTCTATTCTCCTTTTCACTAATCACTAATTAAGACAGTGACCCTGCTGTACTTATGCCGATCATTTTCCACTATCCATACATCCTTAAACATAAATTCATGCATTAGACGAATACTTTTTGGAGTAACTGTAAGTGTATATGTGCGTGTTTACCGTGATCATGGGGTTTTCAGGAATGCACGTGTACGTGTGTCTGTGTACTTATAACTGCAAACCTCATCTTGTTATTTTTTATTCCTTTTATGTCGAACGCTTCTTCTCGATTAATCTAGATTAGAATATATTTCCAAGATTTTTGAAATTGGTATTTTGGGAATACTCTTTGCTTGCATCACACAGTTTAATATCAATTTCTTTGACTTCTACCTGTAGATCTTCATAATACTTTATTATGAATCTGGTGTACGCTGTATTACCTTTTCCTCCCAGAGATATAATAAAAGTAAAATTATAAGAGTTTGTCTCCTTGGTTTAAACTAACTTTGCTCCTGTTTCGTGGAACACGTAATCAGTAATGCATTTTTAAAATGTGATTCAACTTATAGACAACAGTTGCAACATTAGTGCTACTTGGCATGGGATGTCAAATATTCCTGCAACACAAGACATTTTCCACTCACATTTCTACAGCAAGGTATATAAATACTTAAGTCATTCAATAGTTAGTGGAAACTTTTAAATTAAAAAGAAATGAAACATTTTTGGGGCAGTCACATTATTGCAGTGATTAGAAGTAATCTCCTCCAACACGAAGAACTCGCCTCTAACACATCAGGGAGCCGACGGATGCCATCCACAGCGTCTTGGTGTCCTTGTCTGGTTGTAAAGCGAACTCCTCTAAGTGGTAATTTCATTTTCGCAAAAAGGTAGAAATCACATGGGCTCATATCTGGGGTGTATGGAGGATGCTCCAGAATTTCTCAGTTCCATCTGCGAAGTAAATTAACAATAGGGCCAGACGTGTGAGAGCGAGCACCATCATATAACACAATGGGATGAGAATTCAGGAGATTTGGACGTTTACGACGCACAGCTAGTCGTTAATGGTGTTCCATAAAGTGTCTGTAATATGCGGCGTTCACACGATTTCCTTGTGGAACTGAATGAGTGATAAGAACACAGTCAAAATCATAAGCAACGATGAACGTCTTCCCTTCCTCTACGAAATGCATTCGCCTAACTAGCCACGGTACGATATGGTGAAGTCTGTTTACCACAAGCTTCCAATAATTCTGTATGGCATCGTTGAGCTTTGATACCTCCTGCAACTTGAGTTTTAATGAAGAATCTTTGTTCGTATTTACTAAACATGTTTAGAGAATTGAAGATAACAGAATACAATTATACATACTAAAATGTCTTATTAAGGGCACTGGGAGGTTATTGATACCCAGATAAGGCTATTTTTTTACCAATATTAATATTTGAATATATAGAAAACTAAACATTATCAGAAATTGAAATTCGGTATAATTACTGTATAAGGATGTGTGCATTTAACTACTGTATAATATTTAAATTACGTTCACATAGGCCCATGCAAAAGGGGCATAAATCACACCTGTGTCCTGAAAAAAATATTGCATCCTATATTTCAGGTGCACTTTAATTGTAGGTATTTAAAGCTACATGCACCAAATTTTATCCTAAATAACCTAAGATACAGTTTTATAATATGGGATAAATGAAAATCACATATAGTTTATACTATGTACATGAAAAATTAATTAGTTTTGAGTAAAAAAAAAAAGATAATATTTTCAAGGACTGAATATTTGTTTCCATCCATTTTATAAATCACATGAATATAAATGTTAGTCAAATGTTTTTAAGGAACATTGAAAAATAACCACTGCAAATTTTGTGTCAATATATTTTATAGTTTTTGAGAAACATGCACCTAAATTATGAAAAATCAAGGTTTTGGGAAATCACGATCAAAGATTAAGCACCATTCTCAGGAAGTGGGCGTATCATTACGCCGCCATCTTTAAATTCACGAATTAAAGGGCTTTAATACCAGCTGACAACCTATGTTATACACCATTTTAAAGCTGAAGAATTATATAATTTTTTAACATTAAAAGCAAAAAAAAAAAAAAAAAAAAAAAAAAAAAAAAAAAAAAAAAAAATTTGAAACCTATCGACCTCCCAGTGCCCTTAAATAAAATTATTATCTTCAAACTCACAGCTAACAAATATTATATGCTCTTGTTTTTCAGTGTTATCAGCTTACATGACTTAACACTGATAGCGCCAAATGCAGGCAGTGTTGCCATTAATTTTTTAATAACCCACGTGTTCAAGAGTTTACTGTTTACGTAAGATATCGCTGACTTTTGCAGCGTGACATGTTACTCGAACGGGCATCATATATAGTATTTATAGCATATATAAAATTTTAAATTCCTGTGGGTGTTTGTAAATATGTCATTTTGGACATTGCCCTTCAGGCGAAGAAAAGAGAGGTTTCCGCAGCGGAAATATTGTTTAGTGAGGACCACATTGAAGTCTGAAATACGTTGTGCGGTGGGCTAACGCAAACTGCAGATTACTGAATATGTTTGGACAAGACTGAACCCACATTTCGGAGTACTTTTCTAGCTTCTAAAAATATTAAAAATATCTTTGTATGATCAGCATCATCAGTGATATAATTACTTTAGGGAAAATGCATTAATAGTTGACTCGCTTCATCTAAACGCCCAACATACATGAACAGCTGGAGCTGATGAAGGAAAAAAAGGCAGAAAGGGTGCAATAAAAAGCATAGAATGTTTTCAGGACTTCTAACGCAATGCAAGAACTCATTCGTGGAGTACTTTTGCTTCACTAAGCACTAGCTCAATTACAGAAAACTCTTTACATACTTGCGGCGCCTGCATCGGCAGAAGCTAGAACTTAGCTCCTCCACGATCTAGAAAACCGGGTTAATGGTATTCTTTTATGAAGTAATGGCACGTACCAAGTGTTCTGGAAATAAATCTTAACAGCAATTCGTATTTCTCTTTTAATGTTTTTCTAAGAAATAACTGAAATGCCTGTGTTATGCTTATGTTATTTTGCTGTTTACTTAAGTCTCTCTATTTCCTACTTTTGCATCATGTGTGTCCAAAATTAAAGCCGATACTGCTTTCTTTGGCATTCTTTAGAATCAATATATTGTAACAATAAAATGTGTTGAAATTACTTTTTCGCACTAGACGTGTGTAGGACAAGGTTTTGTAAGGTAGATTCAGACTGAATGAGTAATTTAATATTGAGTTAAATTAACAGAAAAGGACAATTAATACCAATAGTTTATTTCCTGTTTTTATTACAACATTTAGCATATACAACTTCATACATATATAACATACATATTATATAACAAATACAAAATCTTACATATTCCTCGTGTTTTGAGTTGCACTTTTCCTACTATAATTAACCCAGGTTGTGTATATAATTGAGCATTTTAAAATTTGGGATCTAGACTTTTGCTTCCCTATATACCTTTTACTAATTTTCCTAATTGTTCTCATTAGTGTTTCCTGCTTTCCATATCCATTTTTGTCTCACCTGGCCAAAAATTTTACAACGTTTAATTATGTTTTCTTCTTATCTTAGATTCAAGATTCTTTTGCCTCTTATTTCATTTGGAATGCTTTCCCACTTATGCAAAATGAATTCATCTCTACAATATCTTGTTTTTTGACAGTCAAAAATTTAATTCCAACTACTATCTGCTTTTTCACACATTGGACATCTCCCCTTAATATATCCATTCCTTATACCCCTTAAGTCTATCACTCCTGTTCCAAACCATGCGAACCCTTCTCTTCGTACTTTATCACAGATACCAATATATTTTGCTCTGCTCCAATAATTTTTCAATGTTCTATATAATTTCAGAGATTCTTTGTTATTTATATTAGCCCATAATTCTTTTAATTCAATATATTTAATTCTTTCCAGAATCCATTTTATATTCTTCCACTATCTACCCGTAATGATCCCATACCTACTTTCTGTAAAATCTTTTGAATTTCATATATCTAAGTCTCTCTCCCATTTATTCTTGCTTGTGCTACTAAACACTGTTTAATGGTATTCCCCTCTTCTAAGTTCCATATTCTCGGCCAATATTTCAGTATTATTCCCATCATCGTGCTTTGGTAACCCAATCTTCCCAATTCCATTAAAGCAACCTCATTCGGTGAAGATCTAGGTAAGCTTAAAGCAAGTCTACAAAATAGTCTATTTATAACATTTATCGCTTCCCGTCCTTCATCTGGCCTCCATATTTCTATTCCATATAACATTCTGCTTTCTACAATTGAACCAAACACCCTTTCTAACCATTTTACTTGCATATTTGGTATTTTGTTAATACATGATCTAATAACACTCATAGCCATTTTTCTTTCTGCCAGTGCTTTGGTTTTCTTTGGTCACTCCATTCAGCTTTACTAGATAATCTTACTCCTAGGTAATCAATTTTCTTAATCACCTCAATTTCCGAAACCTTCCAACTATCATTAATAAATTAGTGTTGATACCGAAATTATGGTTTGCCAGAAGAATCATGATAGATGTCGAAGGAATGTTGGTTCTTTGTCAAGACCAGGGCAAGGCCAGTTGAGTTAGGGAAAGTGTCTAACAAAGCCATGAAAGGAGCAGTGTCCTTAGAAGGTTTCTAAAGGAATTGTCACTTGACGTATATGAATAGGGAATTCTTTGGATCGTTTACAATGGCGACCAAAACAGCCACAAAAGGACTTTGTGTGTTTAAAAGAGTTTTGAGAGGGAAAGTTAGAGATATATACACGCGTGCAGCTGTGGTCAAGCACTCTTCGACGTAAGGCCGACGGAGGCAGTTCGCGGCTAGTAAGCCATTATAAACATTCTTCGGCTTGAAGCTAAGAGGGGAGTCTTAGACGTGAAGCCTATTAGAGCGGTCAACTTGTTCTGTCTTGAGTATTTGTCGGGTCATAAAAATTTATCGAGTAATAAACGATTAGCAGTCAATAATTCTAAACCGAGATTGGTAACCCTCGGTCGGCAGCTTCCATTTCGAGGTTAGAAAAGAAGAAGCGGTGAATAAATAATTTGGAGACGGGCTTTTCAGTGTTGTAAAATTTCCTTCTCACACCCATCCACGCATACCCTGAGAGAAACCTCATTGCTCACCGACTTCTGTGTTCGCCATTATATTATATTTGCATCAAATTGGCGTTCCAACGGGGAACTTGTGTACACCCATAAACATTGTTGCTTCAAACTGGCGCACAACGTGGAGCTGTGGTAACCCTTGATTGCCACCCATAATCATTTTTGTATCAGTGTATAGTTAATGTACAGCAGATATAAACTTTAATTTATATAACGGCTTATTTAAATTTAACGTACACTATATTAGTACATTGTTTTTCTAGCTTAAATGCATGTTTCTTTTCTGTGCTTTGACTCTCTATAAGTTTGTTAACTACACGCTTTTAATTGTTCTACAGCATTTTGAAACTGAATATTCTACAAATTAATGTATTTTGTGCTCTCTCACTCACTCTCCCACCCTTAACTAAATAAATTACCTCAGGATGAATGTATGCCATAAATTCCCAAAGAATACTCAGGGATGTAAAGTACTAAGGTAACTAGTATTCTTCTATGGACGATATAAACATTCTGAATGAAAACCTCCGGCAACGAGCCACATTGACCAACTAGGGCTTCGAAACTGAGTAGAAATTTCAGAACAAAGAATCTAATGCCCTTTAGGCGTTAGAAACTAACTGATTTCCGTGATAACCAGAATACAACAGAATTATTAAAGAATTAAAACTCCAGTGCACAGAATCATTATGATGTAAGTAATAAAATGTTAGTATGTGTAATGCTGAAAGTGTCAAAGGAAGGCTGTGCTTATAATTTACTCAACAATATTTGCATGGAGTCTTCCTTGCTAATGAACCATTTTTGGTAGTTCTTGATGAGTGAGATTCACTTCTGAATCACCAGATGATAAAAATTTACTTGGCAGGTAACAAAAATATGTCACTGAGGATATATCAGCAAGTTGCACGTTCTATTACCAGCCAATTTAACAGTTTTATGAAAGCATATTGGAATGAAGTATCATATTTTTCCCCTACAAGAGAACATTTTAAGTTTTTGTCCATTCTGCATAATCAACTCAAATCAAATCAGTTTATTTGTATGTGGTAATGTGCATATTGCAAGCCAGGAATGCAGGAATGCAGGAATTTATTTTCTGTCCAAAATACAGAACCGATGTTTATTGTTAGTATCCAGTAAGAATTTTATTTTAAGGGAGTATTTTTATCTAATTTTCTTGACGCATTTAGCAGCAATTTTAAATTTATTGTGACAATATCACTTCTAATTAGTAAACTTAAATATCTGATAACCCATTGCTATTTGAAATGCCTAACTTTACCATTAACTATATACGAGGGCTGTTCAATAAAGAATGATCATAAATTTTTTACGGGCATAATTTTGTGCACTAAAATTCAATCTTATTATATTCTATTAGCTTAATGTGAAACAAACACGCCGTAGTGGTTTCATTGTTGGTACTTCTGGTTCCCGCCTGTGAGAATCAGACAAGTTCAGACATGTTCAGTATCGCCTACCACTGCAATGGAGGTAACATGCAATTAAAGTCGATGTTAGAGGAAGATCCGGAGTTTCTTCCGAACGTAATCACTGCTGATGAAACTTGGCTACATCATTTTGATTCTGAGAGCAAACAGCAAAGCTCAGCTTGGAAATCTCCTTCATCACCAACCCCCCCGAAAACAAAAGTGGTTGCTTCTGCTGGGAAAGTTATGGTCATCTCATTCTTTGATATTCATAGAATTGTTTATCAGTATGCTGTACCTGCACACACATCAGTAACTGGATAACTCTACAGGGATGTCCTGAAAACATTGCAAGTCCATATCAGGTGCAAAAGACAACATTTCCATGAAGCAGGTTGGATGCTGCACCACAATAATGTGCGGCTGCATATTGCCAATGTTGTTGCTGAATTTCTTGCAAAAAACAACGTGAAGTGCATCCCTCACCCTCCCTATAGTCCGGATTTAGTCCCATGTGACTTCTTTCTATTCCCTAACTTGGAGAAACGTCTTTGTTGGATGCATTATCCATCATCAGAAGCAGTGGTGAAGGCTGCGGAGGCGATTTTGAAGGATGTCTCAAAATTGTTTCCAGCATGTCTTTGAAGTCTGGCAGAAATGCTGGGACAAGTGCATCGCATTCAGGGGAGACTATTTTGAGAAGGGCCATCGAAATTATGAGGATGAGTAAAGGTACCTTGTCAAAAAAAGTGATCATTCTTTATTGAACAGCCCTCGTAAGTTATTTTGCTTTGAGCTTAAACCCTTTAAATGCCGAATCCTTGATTAGCAATTTAGAAGTTTCTCGTATTAAATCCATGGATAATGTAAAGAGGAAAATAAAGTATATACTGAACAATTATATACAAAATGCAGTTACGAGCTTGACTCATGTTATTAAACATGAACAAAATATTTATATGACGTGTTTCATAAAATATAAATAAGTAGAACCCAGTAGCACTTCAACTTCGTGCCCCATTATAAACTTCCTCGCTCGGTTTCGAGTAAATAATTAAGGTACGGTATAGAATCTCCAACTCCATTACCAAACTTCACAGCAATTGGTTCAGTCAATACATGTATTATGCCAACAACAGATAATGCATGAGTCAACACAAACTGAGCACCACTGAAACCGACTTTGTGTTGCAGTGTGGTTAACCGCAGCCTGGCAAGTTACTTCGAGAAGTAATTGAACTGTAAATTAGTTTCCCCAACTGATTAAATCCGATGTATTCTTATTCTATGTATAACTGTACAACTGGATGTACTGTTAAAGTAGTATTTTCACTTTATTTCTAGAAATTAGGGAAACTTTAGAAACAGTTTGATTGGATTTGTGGAATTGCGATGTAATACGCTCAGTAACCAAGTTGAATGAGATACTGCAATGCATAACCGCTCAAATTTATTTAACAATCTAACTTAGTCTCCTTTCCCTCCACACTTGAGACATTTGAACACTTGATTTGAGACAATCCGATTTGTTTGGAGTCGTTTGTTTTAAAAGTGCTATCTCAAGACGAAAAACGCAATTAGGACATTAATACGCCTCTTAATGCATTTATCTCCTCACCTAAGTTACAGAAAGCATTGAATTTATATAAAACTACATATGTATTTTTGTACCTGTCTGCATAATCTACAAGTGAGATCTCTATGAAATATCCTCTGGAAGCCTATAGTTTTTTTTAAGTCCACGTCGTTTCTTTGGTCGGTTTACAATGGCGTCACGGAATGCGTCCCTTTAGCTTTGTCCTACTGAGTCCTCTCATAATTATGATAATAATAAGAATGTTCACACATTGTGTATTGTTTCATATGTTTCGTGCATATTCACATGGGGAATCCTTCCTTTTTTCGCACACACTACAGTATGTGCGTTAGGGAAAGGGTAAAGGGAGGTATTTTCGTGGCATAGGCAATTTCATGATACTTTTTAGAAGGGATGTCACAGTTGGTGTTAACTCGCCTTTCACTGTTGGTAGTTGAGAGTAGGGTATTAGAGAGTGTTCCAGCGCAGACCCAAATGAGCAAGATGGCGGCCATGCGCAATCTGTATGTTTACTGGATTTAGACAGTGTTTAGGTAGGCAGTCAATCCTCTTAATTTGCTGTAACTTATAATGCTGTGTCCTGAGGTATGACCAGAGCTTGTCTTGAGCTATGATCTGGGGCTCTAGGGTTAAGGGTTGCAGGTTTTAACAGGTAGGACTGCTGGTATGGGAGGTTAATAGCTATAGGATTTAATGGTTAGCGCCTGTGGCATGATCTTAGGCTCTAGGGTTAAGAGTTTCACCGGTGATGTCTGTTGGTCTGGAGGTGAAGTCTGTTGGTCTGGATGGTTTAGAGCTGTAGGATTTAGAGACTAGGTCCTGAGGTATGATCTGGGACTCTAGGGTTAAGGGCTGGAGGGTTTCTTAGGTAAAGTCTGTTGGTCTGGAGCTTGAAAGCAGTGGGATATAGAGGTCAGGTCTTGAGGTATGATCTGGCGCTCCAGGGTTAAGGGCTGCAGGGTTTCTTAGGTAAAGTCTGTTGGTCTGGAGCTTGAAAGCTGTGGGATTTAGAGGTTAGGTCTTGAGATATGATCTGGGACTCTAGGGTTAAGGGTTGCAGGTTTTAACAGGTAGGACTGCTGGTATGGGAGGTTAATAGCTATAGGATTTAATGGTTAGCTCCTGTGGCATGATCTTAGGCTTTTGGGTTAAGAGTTTCACCGGTGATGTCTGTTGGTCTGGAGGTGATGTCTGCTGGTCTGGATGGTTTAGAGCTGTAGGATTTAGATACTAGGTCCTGAGGTATGATCTGGGACTCTAGGGTTAAGGGCTGCAGGGTTTCTTAGGTAAAGTCTGTAAGTCTGGAGCTTGAAAGCAGTGGGATTTAGACGTCAGGTCTTGAGGTATGATCTGCCGCTCCAGGGTTAAAGGCTGCAGGGTTTCTTAGGTAAAGTCTGTTGGTCTGGAGCTTGAAAGCTGTGGGATTTAGAGGTTAGGTCTTGAGATATGATCTGGGGCTCTAGGGTTAAGGGTTGCAGGTTTTAACAGGTAGGACTGCTGGTATGGGAGGTTAATAGCTATAGGATTTAATGGTTAGCTCCTGTGGCATGATCTTAGGCTCTAGGGTTAAGAGTTTCACAGGTGATGTCTGTTGGTCTGGAGGTGAAGTCTGTTGGTCTGGATGGTTTAGAGCTGTAGGATTTAGAGACTAGGTCCTGAAATATGATCTGGGTCTCTAGGGTTAAGGACTGCAGGGTTTCTTAGGTAAAGTCTGTTGGTCTGGAGCTTGAAAGCTGTGGGATTTAGAGGTCAGGTCTTGAGATATGATCTGGCGCTCCAGGGTTAAGGGCTGCAGGGTTTCTTAGGTAAAGTCTGTTGGTCTGAAGCTTGAAAGCTGTGGGATTTAGAGGTTAGGTCTTGAGGTATGATCTGGGGCTATAGGGTTAAGGGTTGCAGGTTTTAACAGGTAGGGTTGCTGGTATGGGAGGTTAATACCTATAGGATTTAATGTGGCATGAGCTCTAGGGTTAAGGGTTGTAGGGTTCATAGCTAAATGTTGTTGGTCTAGAGGATAAAGACCGTAGGGTCTTTTATCTATGTTTTATAGGCTGAGGTATGGTCTTATCATTTTGAAGTTCAGTTTGCTAGTCCAGCGATTAAAGGCGGTTAATCTCGAGGCAAGTCCTACATTTATGCTTTACTATGTCATCCTATTATAAACTAACCTAGCTGTGTTTTGTTAGCGGCTTCCTTTGTTGCATCTGTTAACCTAATTGTTCTCATTCCTTAAGTTCCTCTATTCTACCTCTTTAACCTAACCTAATATAGCCCATGGTTTTAACTTCTTGATCATTGTTGAACCTAGTTGATCCTGTATTAACACTCGTTCTCTTTTCATAAGCTGCCCTGTTTTTACCTCCTTAACCTATCCTAAGCATGTTTATTTTCTCATGCTAACTACTTGTATGTATGATGCAAAGTTTTTAGGCATATCGATCTTATAGCTATCTTTGTCACTGCAAGAGGTATATATGCTGATTACAGATCTTTATACAGTAAATTTAACCCTTTGTGTATCTGCTTCTCTTTTCCTAAAAATTGAGCTTCTTTTGTTGCTAAGGTTTCTTGTTTTTCGTACCAATCTCTATGCTTTCAGGAACTCTATTCCACTTTGTTATGTTTTGAGGTCTTATGCTTATATCTTAGGCTTTTTGATTACGTCTTTTGATCTGAAAGTCTATGTATATTGGTTATGTTCCTCATCTCTTTTGCTCACATGGTTAGATCTTGAGCCATGATCTTAGGGTCTGTGGTTTAAAGGATGTAGGTCTCATAGCTTAAGCTCACAGGTCTGAAGGTTAAAGGCTGTAGGTTTAGTGGTTAGGTCGTATGGATTCAAGGTTAGATCTCTCGGTCTAGAGTTTAATGCTGTAGGATCTGGAGGTTACGCATGGTCTGAGGGCTCTAGGGTTGAGTTGTAAACTTCATAGCTAAAGGTTGCAGGTCATGAGGTTAAAAGCTGTAGGATCCGGAGGTTAGGTATTGAGGTACGATCTCGGAGCTCTAGGATTAAGAGCTATAGGTTTCATAGCTACAAGTTTGCCAGCTAGAGATATCCTCGTTGCTGTTAGTGGTATATTTGCAATGGTCTATGCGCATAGTTTTTCATACGTTTTTCATGCAGATTGATGTCTTCATACTCTTGTGCCTTTTATTAAGCTTTTACTCCCTCTGCATCGTCCTGTAACAAGTCGTAACGCTAAACCAATGTTCTAATGCTATTTTCAAGCTTTTTTCAGATGTTATGAGGTTTATGCGCGTTTCAAGAATTTTTTAGACCTAGTTCAGTTACTTAAATAATTTTATAACTAATTAAAAGGTTTTTTCAAGAATATTTCAGATAATGAGATAGCTACTTTTTCAATTTACCTATTTTTAACACTAACTAAAGTGCGTTCAGTTAGCTTATGTGGTGAGGGAGACGTCCCTCGTCTTTTTCTCTGGACTTGGGACCAGCGTCAGAATTTGTTTTCTGAACGGTAGACTTAACGCCCTCCTCTGCTCTTATTATTCAGCTCATTTTGTGCTTAGATGTCAGCTACGTTCCAGTGTTTGTTGTTTCTCGGAATGAAAATTGTTTATTTTCTGCTCTAGGGTTCCTTCTTTCATTCGCCGTTCAAAATATGGTAATGTCCATGGGCATATGTGGATACTCCATCATCTGCAATTACTCTCTTGTCATCATGTGAAGATAGGGATATTTTGTTCACTTCCACTGACGCAACATTATGTTGATGGGACATAATTATGTTCATTGGTGTTCTTATGATTTCTCTGCTTTTAAGACAGTCCACATAGCTCTCAAAGGTGATGTACTGTTTAATGGCACTATGTTTTATGCCTTTTATCTTCTTGATTATGCCTCCATCGATGTCGAGTGCATACATCTTCGGTCTCAGTCCAACAAAACGACGAATGATTTTTCCATTGGCTTCATCTTTAAATTTTCCCAACACTTTCTTGTTTTTTGTAGAATGGCATATATGGCCGCTAGGATAATCAGCAGTATCCAGATGTTCCAGAAAACGTAACTTATCCTGGTATATATCTCCGGTAGTCACACGATGGATGAAAGAGTCAGTATCCATGTACATGAGCTTCAGATTTTCAAGCCCGTAATACGGCATTAGCACATCATAATGATACCAATACATCAAGGTCTTCGAGATATCCAGCACACACATCCCAATGTATATAGGCTTGTTGAAGACTATCTCCCGTGACGCCATGTGTACTGCAGCCAGATTAGGTCCATATATAGTTCTATCAATAAATGTAGGCTTAGCAACCAGTTTTTCCAATGTCTTCCAATCGGTGACAAATCGTATATTCAGTCGGTTTCTGATGTTTTCCATAGTTTTACCAAACATGGCATTGTTAAAAAGTTTGTAAAGATCCTTCTCGAAATCATTTCTCGATCATTGTCGTAGCCGGTTATTGAATTCCACATAAGGCTTTAACCAACAGGACTGTTGAAATTGTAGCACCCGATGGATTTTTGTCAGTTGGAACCCATGACTAAGGGCCTGCTACAAGGTCATGTAATGCACCACATACCTAGTTCGTGATCCAAGGTGAGGAATTAGTTTCCTTGTAGAAGTACCCGGGGGCTTGATACACTCAGGTAGGAACGGTAAATCAAATTGCAGGTCATGGAGTTCTGTAGGATATTGAAGGTCCACTTCTAAAATGTATCCGAGAGGGTCATCTTCTCGTAGTATATCTAGGTTGATATCATCAGGAGAAACCCACTTAAAACCCCCGTAAGCAAGGGCCTTCCCCATCGCCCACGCATATTGGTTATTTGCGTCCTCGTACGTAATATATTGAGAGGGCTTACTTGAGTCATACCCCTTCATGTAGTGATTGTTCGCTTCTGCATACCGATGAGAAACTTGGCATGATCCTCCTCTTATACCTGCTTCAACGATGAGTAGCTGGTCATAATCCTGTAGTAATTCCAGTTCAATTCCTGTGTACAACAGCATTGCATCCCACGTAAGTCCGGGTGATGTATAATAATGTGCAGGATCAACTTTATGTGTTTTCAGGGTCTGCTCTCTGAATGTTTCAAACACATCTGCTAGTAGAAGGACATCCCAAGTTAAGTAGAGGTCACTGTAGTCGCCTAGTGTTCTGATGTTGAAGTGACTCCATACAGTTTTTGCATGCCGATACTCTGCATCACTAATTTCTTCTTTGTTTAACTTACTGTAGAATGCTTCTCTCGGAGGAAGATCTGTTTAACTCAAAACATCCCATGATGTAACGTAATCATAGGGAAACACACCTTTACGCATCATCAATTCGATCTTCTCTGCTCCAAAGTACTTCTGGGTTTCAGGAGATGATGTTAGATTTTTTGCTAGTTTATCCAAGCTGGTACTAAGAAAGCGATAGGTATCCACAAAGCGGAGTTTAATGTCACCAACATACTTGGAAAATGATATATAACTTTCCTCTGAGCTAGGAATAACTTCTACTCTCTCGCTAGTACATCCTAACTCCTTAACAATGAAATGGGAGTCATATCCACTCAGGTTATGCATGAAGACAGGAATATAATTAGGTGTTTTACAGGCTAGATTACACTTATTATGTAGACTTCCTCGGTATTCACCGGTTATATGGTCATGATCTCGTACCTTCCAGTTCTCTCCGGTAAATTCTTTACCACATAAGTAGCATTCTGTAGAGCATTCGAAAGATTTTTGTTGCTCACATGTTAGTGTTAATGGAGCATCAGTTTTGTATATACTATTAATCTTCTTTGCAAGAGAAGTTAAATACTCCATAAACTTCGCAGCTGCATCATAACCGCGATATTCGTAGGGTTCAGTAGGAAGATCGGTCTGTAGGCCTTCCATCGAGGCCGACGGTTTGACATATGCACAGAAACTCATAGGGATATAATTCTGATATGGAACTGTATAAGACGTTTCGGGATTAGAAGAACAGCTGTGATAAGGGGTAAGAATGCTTTCAAAGTCGGCATAGAGGACATAAGGCAATTTCAGCATCCTTTCAATGTTCTTGAAACTAACGATGGATTTCTCCGCTGTCGGCATAACAATCCTGGCAACTCCGTGCTGATTACATATTTTTCTATGTTCATTCAACTTCTCAGCTCCACCTCCCCCATGCTGATCATCAAAGTGCGTAAAACAGCGCTTACAGATGTAGATCTTTCCGTGACGTCTAGTTTTTTGCTGATGAATAAGTTACTCAAAATGCTTTATATAGACGTAATGCTGGCGTCCAGCAGCGTCGCTTAATAGAAGCAGGTCGCGATGCTCAGTCAGTTCTTCATTGACAACTTTCATAGGAAACACTTGATTCTTTTCATCCAAACCGAAAACATTTATGGATATGTTATTTTTTCGTTCAAATTTCGGGATACCACTCCAGCTCATAGGAAATGAGACGCAGTTAAAGTCATATCTTTCTTGAAGATCCTTATACTTGCTAACACGTTGAGGATCCTTGTGAATGAACTTGGCAAGTACGGCGTACATAAAACATTTCTCATCATCATAATTCTGCGGATTTATACAGGCTCCGTTAGCTCCAACAATAGCCGGTAGAGGGATGTAACTGCTCCCTTTTAGACCATTTTTCTTGTTGATCCTAACGCGCACACCATCAACAGCTAATAAAGCCCAGCTGCTTCCTTTAAGTTGACTTTCCTCCATTTCAGTACAAAGTTTCTTGAATTTACTTTCCAATATGGCGTCCAAGTCACTTTCTAAAAATATTGCTTGATTTGGTGTTTTAAAGGCTTTATCAGTAGTATCACCAACGGCATTCACAAATTTACATTCAGCCATGAGGCTAATTTTCACACTTTTATGCATCCTCAGTTGCTTCTGAACGGCTTGGATTATCCGCTGTTTTGATTCCTGGAGATATGTATTCAGGTCTTGGCATGTAGAGCACTGGATGAAATATGATTTCAGTCGATCCTGGAAAGCTGTTTCATATTCTACGACATCGTCTTCATCAGGAACCATTAACAGCAATTTATGTTTGGTAGGCTCGATCTTGAGTTTCATAGCAGCAGTTATCCTCTCGCATCGTACTTGATGAGTATCTCTGCGATTCTCAGTATCAGAAACATTACCACAATGTTTACATTCGTAAAACCGGCCACATACCAGCTTATGTCTCTTTTTATTGTAGCTTTTCAGGAAACTCTTTGCAAATTAGCTACACCTATTTTCAGGTATAGTGTCTAACGGAGCTTCCATCGCTATAGTTTTTTTGTTGTGTGCCGGCTAATTCTCGGAAATATGTTGCTAGGTAAGTGTCTTGATACACTTTTCACTTCTCTTCTTCACCTTGATAAGTTATCAGCGCTACTGATGATGAATTTCACTGTAGAAGCTGATCCGCTATGCTATAAACACACTAGCGTAATTACAATCTAAGATCGATCAAGCTCTCTTTATACACTTAGCACAGACCTAATAGAAAAATTCATCATCCCCTCCACCAACGGGATTCGAAGGTGGCACTCCTATCGGAGAAAACCTAAAGGAAAACTTCATCACACCACCACCACCTTTGTAGTTCGAAGGGGGGCGCTACTATCGGGGAAAACCTATCAGAAAACACTATTAACGTGCCACCACTAGGGTTCGAAGATGGTTCTACTATCGGAGGAAACCTAAAAGAAAACTTTTATCTTGCTACCACAGGGATTCGAAGATGGTTCTACTATGGGAGAAAACCTTAAAGAAAACTCTATTCATTTTTGCAGTTTACGATTATTCTTTATCTAGTATACAAACCACACGAGAGAAAAAATTAGACAAATCAAAATTAAAAAAGGCAATAAATAACTAGATTTGAAGACAACATTTAGGCAATTCAAACGAGTATAAACATGACTAAGCTACGCGTTTTAGTATTAAAGTTACATTAGGAGCTCCCATCGCCACTCTTAGGCATCTCTTCATCTTCAATCATACCTTCTTGGAACCTTTTGAGACATCTCTTAACATAACAGTTCGATTTTTCTCAAGTTCATCTATTACACCGTTTAACTGATCCATGGGGCACCCTTAGAATCCTTCACTTCATCCTCAAACACGCCTTCTTGAACCCTTTTGATATATTTTAACCTACTTATGTTTGTTGCTACGGGCATCCGTTCTCTTTTCTTAAGTTAAATTATTACGGCCATCTTGTTATGTCTGAGTCTCATGCTTATATATTAAACTTTGTGATTAAGTATTTTGATTTGAAAGTCTATGTAAATCGGTTAAGGTAAACATCTCTTCTCAACATGAGACAAGTCATGATGTATGATCTTATGGGGTGAGCTTGTCAACACGCCTAAAAGCATTTATATTCAAAGGTATTTAAATTATCCCACCGAGATTTGAACCCTGATCCTAAGGCGTAAATTACCACTTCAACAAAAATTCAGACCTAAAGTATATATGTATACGCTATTTCATTGCGCTAACGCTATTAGTTCAAGAGTTATTTAAGATTCAAGTTATTGCAACAGAAGCAGTAATCGAACCATGGGTCTCCAGGATACGGAATCATAAATCATTCACAGCATATGTTAAATGAAAAAACCTGCGCTTTCCCCCGCTGTTCTAGGTGCAATAGATAAGAACTAGAACACAATTACATAATTCAATGGATGATGGGAACTGAACCAGGGACCCTTGAGCTACACGTTGTCAGCACATGATTAACTATGAGAAGCATAACCATATAAAGGTTATTTCACTTCTCTAGACCCACTGGTTACAGATATATTTAAATTAAACAATTCAGGACTCGAACTAAGGACTACAGGTATACAGTATAAACCCTGCGGACCCCGCTAACCATGTGTAAGTCATAAAGTTTATCCGAACTCTCTATCATAATTAGTTTCGGAGTTATTCCAATATAAGCAGTACTCTACTGCGCGAGATTCGATTCTAGACCGCTGATAAAACTACAAGTCACAGACAGTCAGTAAGGGCATGGACACCCCTTACCAGGCGGTAGAAAGGCAGCATACATCGTCTACCCTACTCATGTTTCCCACGGTTCAGGCACCCTCTTGTGCAGCTGTCTTGTGACAAGGGTTTGACAAGGGTTTGACCGCACCCTCTTTATTTATCACATGCAGGTGTGAAGCCGTCTTGTGACAAGGGTTTGACAAGGGTTTGACAGGTGATTAATCAAGCAGTAGTAGAATTAGGTTCTTTCCATTCCAGATGTTCAGTCTCAACCCTCCCCCACATGTCGCAAACAGCTGTCGAGACATGTCTCCCCAACCTCTTCCCCTCCCCCTCCCCCACCCCCCTTGTATACAGAACGAAGATAATCCTACTACTGCTTGATTAATCACCTGTCAAACCCTTGTCACAAGACGGCTTCACACCTGCATGTGATAAATAAAGAGGGTGCGGTCAAACCCTTGTCAAACCCTTGTCACAAGACAGCTGCACAAGAGGGTGCCTGAACCGTGGGAAACATGAGTAGGGTAGACGATGTATGCTGCCTGTCTTTCGCCTGGTAAGGGGTGTCCATGCCCTTACTGACTGTCTGTGACTTGTAGTTTTATCAACGGTCTAGAATCGATCTCGCGCAGAAGAGTACTGCTTATATTGGAATAACTCCGAAACTAATTATGATAGAGAGTTCGGATAAACTTTATGACTTACATATGGTTAGCGGGGTCCGCAGGGTTTATGCTGTATACCTGTAGTCCTTAGTTCGAGTCCTGAATTGTTTAATTTAAATATCTCTGTAACCAGTGGGTCTAGAGAAGCGAAATAACCTTTATATGGTTATGCTTATCATAGTTAATCATATGCTGACAACGTGTAGCTCAAGGGTCCCTGGTTCAGTTCCCATCATCCATTGAATTATGTAATTGTGTTCTAGTTCTTATCTATTGCACCTAGAACAGCGGGGGAAAGCGCAGGTTTTTTCATTTAACATATGCTGTGAATGATTTATGATTCCGTATCCTGAAGACCCATGGTTCGATTACTGCTTCTGTCGCAATAACTTGAATCTTAAATAACTCTTGAACTAATAGCGTTAGCGCAATGAAATAGCGTATACATATATACTTTAGGTCTGAATTGTTGTTGAAGTGGTAATTTACGCCTTAGGATCAGGGTTCAAATCTCGGTGGGATAATTTAAATACCTTTGAATATAAATGCTTTTAGGCGTGTTGACAAGCTTACCCCATAAGATCATACATCATGACTTGTCTCATGTTGAGAAGAGATGTTTACCTTAACCGATTTACATAGACTTTCAAATCAAAATACTCAATCACAAAGTTCAATATATAAGCATGAGACTCAGACATAACAAGATGGCCGTAATAATTTAACTTAAGAGAAGAGAACGGATGCCCGTAGCAACAAACATAAATAGGTTAAAATATATCAAAAGGGTTCAAGAAGGCGTGTTTGAGGATGAAGTGAAGGATTCTAAGGGTGCCCCATGGATCAGTTAAACGGTGTAATAGATGAACTTGAGAAAAATCGAACTGTTATGTTAAGAGATGTCTCAAAAGGTTCCAAGAAGGTATGATTGAAGATGAAGAGATGCCTAAGAGTGGCGATGGGAGCTCCTAATGTAACTTAAAAACTAAAACGCGTAGCTTAGTCATGTTTATACTCGTTTGAATTGCCTAAATTTTATCTTCAAATCTAGTTATTTATTGCCTTTTTTAATTTTAATTTGTCTAATTTTTTCTCTCGTGTGATTTGTATACTAGATAAAGAATAATCGTAAGCTGCAAAAATGAATAGAGTTTTCTTTAAGGTTTTCTCCGATAGTAGAACCAATTTAGAATCCCTGTGGTAGCAAGATAATAGTTTTCTTTTAGGTTTCCTCCGATAGTAGAACCATCTTCGAACCCCGGTGGTGGCACGTTAATAGTGTTTTCTGATAGGTTTTCCCCGATAGTAGCGCCCCCTTCGAACTACAAAGGTGGTGGTGGTGTGATGAAGTTTTCCTTTAGGTTTTCTCCGATAGGAGTGCCACCTTCGAATCCCGTTGGTGGAGGGGATGATGAATTTTTCTATTAGGTCTGTGCTAAGTGTATAAAGAGAGCTTGATCGATCTTAGATTGTAATTACGCTAGTGTGTTTATAGCATAGCGGATCAGCTTCTACAGTGAAATTCATCATCAGTAGCGCTGATAACTTATTAAGGTGAAGAAGAGAAGTGAAAAGTGTATCAAGACACTTACTTAGCAACATATTCCCGAGAATTAGCCGGCACACAGCAAAAAAAAACTATAGCGATGAAAGCTGTGTTAGACACTATACCTGAAAATAGGTGTAGCATATGTGCAAAGAGTTTCCTGAAAAGCTACAATAAAAAGAGACATGAGCTGGTATGTGGCCGGTTTTACGAATGTAAACATTGTGGTAATGTTTATGATACTGAGAATCGCAGAGATACTCATCAAGAACGATGCGAGAGAATAACTGCTGCTAAGAAACTCAAGATCGAGCCTACCAAACATAAATTGCTGTTAATGGTTCCTGATGAAGACGATGTCGTAGAATATGAAACAGCTTTCCAGGATCGACTGAAATCATATTTCATCCAGTGCTCTACATGCCAAGACCTGAACACATATCTCCAGGAATCAAAACAGCGGATAATCCAAGCCGTTCAGAGCAACTGAGGATGCATAAAAGTGTGATAATTAGCCTCATGGCTGAATGTAAATTTGTGAATGCCGTTGGTGATACTACTGATAAAGCCTTTAAAACACCAAATCAAGCAATATTTTTAGAAAGTGACTTGGACGCCATATTGGAAAGTAAATTCAAGAAACTTTGTACTGAAATGGAGGAAAGTCAACTTAAAGGAAGCAGCTGGGCTTTATTAGCTGTTGATGGTGTGCGTGTTAGGATCAACAAGAATAATGGTCTAAAAGGGAGCAGTTACATCCCTCTACCGGCTATTGTTGGAGCTAACGGAGCCTGTATAAATCCGCAGAATTATGATGATGAGAAATGTTTTATGTACGCCGTACTTGCCAAGTTCATTCACAAGGATCCTCAACGTGTTAGCAAGTATAAGGATCTTCAAGAAAGATATGACTTTAACTGCGTCTCATTTCCTATGAGCTGGAGTGATATCCCGAAATTTGAACGAACAAATAACATATCCATAAATGTTTTCGGTTTGGATGAAAAGAATCAAGTGTTTCCTATGAAAGGTGTCAATGAAGAACTGACTGAGCATCGCGACCTGCTTCTATTAAGCGACGCTGCTGGACGCCAGCATTACGTCTATATAAAGCATTTTGAGTAACTTATTCATCAGCAAAAAACTAGACGTCACGGAAAGATCTACATCTGTAAGCGCTGTTTTACGCACTTTGATGATCAGCATGGGGGAGGTGGAGCTGAGAAGTTGAATGAACATAGAAAAATATGTAATCAGCACGGAGTTGCCAGGATTGTTATGCCGACAGCGGAGAAATCCATCGTTAGTTTCAAGAACATTGAAAGGATGCTGAAATTGCCTTATGTCCTCTATGCCGACTTTGAAAGCATTCTTACCCCTTATCACAGCTGTTCTTCTAATCCCGAAACGTCTTATACAGTTCCATATCAGAATCATATCCCTATGAGTTTCTGTGCATATGTCAAACCGTCGACCTCGATGGAAGGCCTACAGACCGATCTTCCTACTGAACCCTACGAATATCGCGGTTATGATGCAGCTGCGAAGTTTATGGAGTGTTTAACTTCTCTTGCAAAGAAGATTAATAGTATATACAAAACTGATGCTCCATTAACACTAACATGTGAGCAACAAAAATCTTTCGAATGCTCTACAGAATGCTACTTATGTGGTAAAGAATTTACCGGAGAGAACTGGAAGGTACGAGATCATGACCATATAACCGGTGAATACCGAGGAAGTCTACATAATAAGTGTAATCTAGCCTGTAAAACACCTAATTATATTCCTGTCTTCATGCATAACCTGAGTGGATATGACTCCCATTTCATTGTTAAGGAGTTAGGATGTACTAGCGAGAGAGTAGAAGTTATTCCTAGCTCAGAGGAAAGTTATATATCATTTTCCAAGTATGTTGGTGACATTAAACTCCGCTTTGTGGATACCTATCGCTTTCTTAGTACCAGCTTGGATAAACTAGCAAAAAATCTAACATCATATCCTGAAACCCAGAAGTACTTTGGAGCAGAGAAGATCGAATTGATGATGCGTAAAGGTGTGTTTCCCTATGATTACGTTACATCATGGGATGTTTTGAGTTAAACAGATCTTCCTCCGAGAGAAGCATTCTACAGTAAGTTAAACAAAGAAGAAATTAGTGATGCAGAGTATCGGCATGCAAAAACCGTATGGAGTCACTTCAACATCAGAACACTAGGCGACTACAGTGACCTCTACTTAACTTCGGATGTCCTTCTATTAGCAGATGTGTTTGAAACATTCAGAGAGCAGACCCTGAAAACACATAAAGTTGATCCTGCACATTATTATACATCACCCGGACTTACGTGGGATGCAATGCTGTTGTACACAGGAATTGAACTGGAATTACAACAGGATTATGACCAGCTACTCATGGTTGAAGCAGGTGTAAGAGGAGGATTATGCCAAGTTTCTCATCGGTATGCAGAAGCGAACAATCACTACATGAAGGGGTATGACTCAAGTAAGCCCTCTCAATATATTACGTACGAGGACGCAAATAACCAATATGCGTGGGCGATGGGGAAGGCCCTTGCTTACGGGGGTTTTAAGTGGGTTTCTCCTGATGATATCAACCTAGATATACTACGAGAAGATGACCCTCTCGGATACATTTTAGAAGTGGACCTTCAATATCCTACAGAACTCCATGACCTGCAATTTGATTTACCGTTCCTACCTGAGTGTATCAAGCCCCCGGGTTCTTCTACAAGGAAACTAATTCCTCACCTTGGATCACGAACTAGGTATGTGGTGCATTGCATGACCTTGAAGCAGGCCCTTAGTCATGGGTTACAACTGACTAAAATCCATCGGGTGCTACAATTTCAACAGTCATGTTGGTTAAAGCCTTATGTGGAATTCAATAACCGGCTACGACAATGATCGAGAAATGATTTCGAGAAGGATCTTTACAAACTTTTTAACAATGCCATGTTTGGTAAAACTATGGAAAACATCAGAAACCGACTGAATATACGACTTGTCACCGATTGGAAGACATTGGAAAAACTGGTTGCTAAGCCTACATTTATTGATAGAACTATATATGGACCTAATCTGGCTGCAGTACACATGGCGTCACGGGAGATAGTCTTCAACAAGCCTATATACATTGGGATGTGTGTGCTGGATATCTCGAAGACCTTGATGTATTGGTATCATTATGATGTGCTAATGCCGTATTACGGGCTTGAAAATCTGAAGCTCATGTACATGGATACTGACTCTTTCATCCATCGTGTGACTACCGGAGATATATACCAGGATAAGTTACGTTTTCTGGAACATCTGGATACTGCTGATTATCCTAGCGGCCATATATGCCATTCTACAAAAAACAAGAAAGTGTTGGGAAAATTTAAAGATGAAGCCAATGGAAAAATCATTCGTCGTTTTGTTGGACTGAGACCGAAGATGTATGCACTCGACATCGATGGAGGCATAATCAAGAAGATAAAAGGCATAAAACATAGTGCCATTAAACAGTACATCACCTTTGAGAGCTATGTGGACTGTCTTAAAAGCAGAGAAATCATAAGAACACCAATGAACATAATTATGTCCCATCAACATAATGTTGCGTCAGTGGAAGTGAACAAAATAACCCTATCTCCACATGATGACAAGAGAGTAATTGCAGATGATGGAGTATCCACATATGCCCATGGACATTACCATATTTTGAACGGCGAATGAAAGAAGGAACCCTAGAGCAGATAAAAAAAAATTTTTCATTCCGATAAACAACAAACACTGGAACGTAGCTGACATCTAAGCACAAAAAGAGCTGAATAATAAGAGCAGAGGAGGGCGTTAAGTCTACCGTTCAGAAAACAAATTCTGACGCTGGTCCCAAGTCCAGAGAAAAAGACGAGGGACGTCTCCCTCACCACATAAGCTCACTGAACGCACTTTAGTGAGTGTTAAAAATAGGTAAATTGAAAAAGTAGCTATCTCTTAATCTGAAATATCCTTGAAAAAACCTTTTACTTAGTTATAAAATGATTTAAGTAACTGAACTAGGTCTAAAAAAATCCTTGAAACGCGCATAAACCTCATAACATCTGAAAAAAGCTTGAAAATAGCATTAGAACATTGGTTTAGCGTTACGACTTATTACAGGACGATACAGAGGGAGTAAAAGCTTAAAAAAGGCACAAGAGTATGAAGACATCAATCTGCATGAAAAACGTATGAAAAACTATGCGCATAGACCATTGCAAATATACCACTAACAGTAACGAAGATATCTCTAGCTGGCAAACTTGTAGCTATGAAACCTATAGCTCTTAATCCTAGAGCTCCGAGATCGTACCTCAATACCTAACCTCCGTATCCTACAGCTTTTAACCTCATGACCTGCAACCTTTAGCTATGAAGTTTACAACTCAGCCCTAGAGCCCTCAGACCATGCGTAACCTCCAGATCCTACAGCCTTAAACTCTAGACCGAGAGATCTAACCTTGAATCCATACGACCTAACCACTAAACCTACAGCCTTTAACCTTCAGACCTGTGAGCTTAAGCTATGAGACCTACATCCTTTAAACCACAGACCCTAAGATCATGGCTCAAGATCTAACCATGTGAGCAAAAGAGATGAGGAACATAACTAATATACATAGCCTTTCAGATCAAAAGACATAATCAAAAAGCCTAAGATATAAGCATAAGACCTCAAAACATAACAAAGTGGAATAGAGTTCCTGAAAGCATAGAGAAGGTACGAAAAACAAGAAACCATAGCAACAAAAGAAGCTCAATTTTTAGGAAAAGAGAAGCAGATACACAAAGGGTTAAATTTACTGTATAAAAATCTGTAATCAGCATATATACCTCTTGCAGTGACAAAGATAGCTATAAGATCGATATGCCTAAAAACTTTGCATCATACATACAAGTAGTTAGCATGAGAAAAGAAACATGCTTAGGATAGGTTAAGGAGGTAAAAACAGGGCAGCTTAAGAAAAGAGAACGAATGTTAATACCAGACTCAACTAGGTTCAACAATGATCAAGAAGTTAAAACCATGGGATATATTAGGTTAGGTTAAAGAGGTAGAATAGAGGAACTTAAGGAAAGAGAACAATTAGGTTAACAGATGCAACAAAGGAAGCCGCTAACAAAACACAGCTAGGTTAGTTTATAATAGGATGACATAGTAAAGCATAAATGTAGGACTTGCCTCGAGATTAACCGCCTTTAATCGCTGGACTAGCAAACTGAACTTCAAAATGATAAGACCATACCTCAGCCTATAAAACATAGATAAAAGACCCTACGGTCTTTATTCTCTAGACCAACAACATTTAGCTATGAACCCTACAACCCTTAAACCTAGAGCTCATGCCACATTAAATCCTATAGGTATTAACCTCCCATACCAGCAACCCTACCTGTTAAAACCTGCAACCCTTAACCCTAGAGCCCCAGATCATACCTCAAGACCTAACCTCTAAATCCCACAGCTTTCAAGCTTCTGACCGACAGACTTTACCTAAGAAACCCTGCAGCCCTTAACCCTGGAGCGCCAGATCATACCTCAAGACCTGACCTCTAAATCCCACAGCTTTCAAGCTCCAGACCAACAGACTTTACCTAAGAAACCCTGCAGCCCTTAACCCTAGAGTCCCAGATCATACCTCAGGACCTAGTCTCTAAATCCTACAGCTCTAAACCATTCAGACCAACAGACTTCACCTCCAGACCAACAGACATCACCTGTGAAACTCTTAACCCTAGAGCCTAAGATCATGCCACAGGAGCTAACCACTAAATCCTATAGCTATTAACCTCCCATACCAGCAGTCCTACCTGTTAAAACCTGCAACCCTTAACCCTAGAGCCCCAGATCATATCTCAATACCTAACCTCTAAATCCCACAGCTTTCCAGCTCCAGACCAACAGACTTTACCTAAGAAACCCTGCAGCCCTTAACCCCGGAGCGCCAGATCATACCTCAAGACCTGACCTCTAAATCCCACTGCTTTCAAGCTCCAGACCAACAGACTTTACCTAAGAAACCCTGCAGCCCTTAACCCTAGAGTCCCAGATCATACCTCAGGACCTAGTCTCTAAATCCTACAGCTCTAAACCATCCAGACCAACAGACTTCACCTCCAGACCAACAGACATCACCGGTGAAACTCTTAACCCTAGAGCCTAAGATCATGCCACAGGAGCTAACCATTAAATCCTATAGCTATTAACCTCCCATACCAGCAGTCCTACCTGCTAAAACCTGCAACCCTTAACCGTAGAGCCCCAGATCATAGCTCAAGACAAGCTCTGGTCATACCTCAGGACACAGCATTATAAGTTACAGCAAATTAAGAGGATTGACTGCCTACCTAAACACTGTATAAATCCAGTAAACATACAGATTGCGCATGGCCGCCATCTTGCTCATTTGGGTCTGCGCTGGAACACTCTCTAATACCCTACTGTTGAGATATTTTTCCTAGAGCTCAGAAGCTATCGGCAGGCGCGTTAACACCAACTGTGACATCCCTTCTAAAAAGTATCATGAAATTGCCTGTGTCACGAATATACCTCCCTGTACCCTATAGTACTGCCTCGGTAGCGTAGATGGTAGCATGTCGGCCTCACGTTCAAGAGGTGCCGAGTTCGAATCTCTGCCAGGGTAAGCTACCTGGATAAGGGTTTTTCCGGGGTTTTCCCTCACCCTTACAGACGAATGCCGGGTAGCTCTATAGGCAAGTGTGTATTACGCACATTCTAATATAACTTCCAATTGCTAAGGTTTACTTGATTTTACGGCATTTATGCTCAGACATAAAATCTAAAACACTCTACTCTTTTCGAAACTAACTGAAATAAATGTTTTATACCTATATTTAAATTCAAATAAAAATGTAAATTAACTTAGTATCGGGTGTGTAAACCCTCTGCCTCTATTACTGTCCCCATTCTGCGGGGCATAAATGAGACCAAATGCCCAATGAAATTTTCACGAGAGGATACTTTGCACTATATGCCAGCACCATTCATAACAGATGAATGAGCCGGAGTATTTACACAACCAATATTAAGGCAATTTTCTAATAATATTTCATTTATTTTGAAAACGATCAGAATGTGTTATTTACGTTTTTATAAATGAATGTGTTTAAAATATTATTTTTCTTCTGCAAGGAAAGCATAAGGCATTGCTATTAAAGTAACAGTAATAAAAAATAACATACACATCAAGAATTCGAACTGGAATTTTGATCCACTTACGAAACACGTGTTTTACCACTCGGCTACCATGCATCCGGCCAAGCCGCAAAGCATCTATCACATATCTTTGAAGTGGAGCCAGGGTGATATCAAAGCGTATATTGGAAAAAGTAATTGTTTTTTTCACACTAGCCTTATGTAGGACAAAGTATGGAAAGTTAGAGTCAGACTGAAAACTTCAATACTATAGCCTGGATTCAAATAATTTAACTTTTCAGTCTGATTATACCTTTCCAAAACGTATATTGCAAACGCTGTGTCATTGAATGCTTCCGATGTTTCCGAATCGAACTTTGTTTCTGTTAGCTGCTCATTTCTTTTGAGGCTGTATGTAGACGTTTCCTAAAAAATGAAATGAAATGTGTAGTGTTTAATGCCCGCTTTTACTACATACGGACGTTTCCTAAAACATTCATGTTCGAGTAATTAATGCAATTGTTGTTTTAAGCCCACTTCTATCTACTCCTAATAAAACCCTAGGTACAGCATCGTTAGGAGCCCTAACTAGTCCCCAAGACAATTTGTCCTGAGTAAGCTCTTTTACCCAAGCCTTAGCTGCGGTTTTCACAGAGTTTGTGGTTTACTCCGTCTCAGGTTCTGGACCACTAAAGGGATGCTCCGCATCCTTTTTTGAGAAATAATCTTCTTTCTCCTCCCCTACTATCTCTCACTGGCCTTCCACTGTAGTTCAAAAATATTTTTGGCACCTAGGACATTTAAGGACTGAACACAATCACAAACTAATTTTGATGCCACTTGACACTAGAAATGTACTTTGTCTGTGAGGACCAGAATCTAATTATCTTGTTAGCCCCTCTCTCTCTGTTTCTCTCTGGACCTCTATATTGTAACGTTCACGGATGCGTCAATGGCAGGTAAATTACACTTTCCCATTGAACGTCACTAGAAGGGGGGGGGGGAACTCAGGAAGGAGATGTTCCTACCAAGGTCTGGGTTACCAGGCAGTTTTGGCTTAAGTTAAAATTTGACATGTAGTTCTGGTTAATAGTGTGTATTCTAGAATCTACAATAGAACGACAACTACTACAGAAACTACCCAAAACCAAGAGAAATTATTTATAAGAGGACAACTGTGGCTTTTACCTGTACTAAGGTTCCTGTTCCTGGATTTATGATGTTCATTCTTGGAGATTATAGACGTGGCCGTCAGAGAATCGGGTGACGCAGATTTTGGTAGAACTTGCGAGACTTCTCTCGCCTGAGCCAAAACCCGGGGGTTTAAATGTGGAAACTCTGCCGAAGCAGCGACTGACTCGATGCTTCGTCAGCTCCGTCAGCAGGGCCATCAACCTCCGCCTAACAGCCCAGCATGACTTGCAACCTACGCGACCGAATGTCGCGTGTACCGATATTATTCCATCTTCCAAGTATACAATTTTTACCAATTCTGTTTAGAGGACTGTACAATATCGCCCTAAACTAAAAGCACTGCTATCTTTGAAGATTTACCAAAAATTCCTGCCCCAGACTATGTTTCCATGTGAGATCCATCCACAAACCACACAAGATGGTCTACGGTGCAGCCTGGACAGTACTCTCGGGAACCAATAGTACTCTGACCGACAGGTCAAAACAGTACACAGTCTGTATGAGGTCACCGAGCGGGATGGCTCAGGCGATTTCGTCTGTGGCCCGCATTCGGGAGGCGCGGGTTCAATTACAGTAACAAGCCTACCTGACCCGTAGGCATTTTCTGGGGTTTTCCCGAGTCGCCAGGCGAATTTCCTGTCCCTCCATTTCATCTTCATTATCCTTTCACATCATCTCTCATCTGACGATCTCTTTCAGAGTAGAAGTGTCGGCGGGTGTGTCACGCTGCAAGGCAGGATGATATGCTCCTGGTAAACACAACCTTCTCAGATAGGACGTCTCCGGAAGGCGTAGTGGACCGTTTCACTACCACGGAGGATGGGATACAGATTGTACTGGCCTGCTGGCAAGTTTCCAACTGGTATTGACTCCGCCCTCTGCACTGTCGCTACTTCTTGGGTCAAGCGCCCTCATTCTCCTCTCGTCTCATCCTTCCTCCAAGGATGCATAGGCACAATAGATAAAGTCTTGTCGATTCTATCCTATTTTATCCTTTATGATATCCATGACATTCCTAAGAAAAAGTGCACATATTCCTATACAAAATACGGTATTCTGAAATTTTATATAGAATATGCACTGGTGGTTCCAAGTTATTATTCGATGTTGTAAAGCTGCAAATGCCCTACGGATCAGGACATTGTTGGATAAAGTGGCCATTTTTCTTTGTTTTATGCGACGGTTTCCTATTTGAGTCTTCTAATATTTAACAAAATCATCCATATTTTACGACGAGCCAGTTGAATGGTCTGTATTTTAAAAGTTAATTTCTTAAAATTAATGATCTGGAACATACCGTGCTGCTCATTTCTCTTTGACTTTTATTGTACTTTGAAACACAAGAATAATAAAACATTCATTTGGTCAGGTTGTTCAAAATCTCTGAATTCCGCTTTCTCTGCAACTAACAAGCACAATGCTATATTTCACAAACTTCCGAAAAACAAATAGACCGGAAACAAAAATAGAAACGTTGTAACCCTTCCTTGTAATAATAATACGCCATTGTGAAATTCAGTGAGACCACAAAAACAAGGTTTGTATACTAAAGGAAACTGTGCTGGAGTGGAGAACGCGGTTACTTGAGTGTGCTTTGTGTATCCGAGGTTGTCGGTTCAATCCTGAAACATTTAAGTATGTTTGAAAGTTATGCCCTGAAGTATTAATAAAAAAAAAAAAGTAAACTTCTGCGGGACCTAATTTGACACACTTGCGACGCATTTGGAGATTCTTGTCATTTATAATAATAATAATAATAATAATAATAATAATAATAATAATAATAATAATAATAATAATAATAATAATAATAATAATAATAATAATAATAATAATAATAATAATAATAATAATAATAATAATAATAATAATAATAATAATAATAATAATAATAATAATAATAATAATAATAATAATAATAATAATAATAATAATAATAATAATAATAATAATAATAATAATAATAATAATAATAATAATAATAATAATAATAATAATAATAATAATAATAATAATAATAATAATAATAATAATAATAATAATAATAATAATAATAATAATAATAATAATAATAATAATAATAATAATAATAATAATAATAATAATAATAATAATAATAATAATAATAATAATAATAATAATAATAATAATAATAATAATAATAATAATAATAATAATAATAATAATAATAATAATAATAATAATAATAATAATAATAATAATAATAATAATAATAATAATAATAATAATAATAATAATAATAATAATAATAATAATAATAATAATAATAATAATAATAATAATAATAATAATAATAATAATAATAATAATAATAATAATAATAATAATAATAATAATAATAATAATAATAATAATAATAATAATAATAATAATAATAATAATAATAATAATAATAATAATAATAATAATAATAATAATAATAATAATAATAATAATAATAATAATAATAATAATAATAATAATAATAATAATAATAATAATAATAATAATAATAATAATAATAATAATAATAATAATAATAATAATAATAATAATAATAATAATAATAATAATAATAATAATAATAATAATAATAATAATAATAATAATAATAATAATAATAATAATAATAATAATAATAATAATAATAATAATAATAATAATAATAATAATAATAATAATAATAATAATAATAATAATAATAATAATAATAATAATAATAATAATAATAATAATAATAATAATAATAATAATAATAATAATAATAATAATAATAATAATAATAATAATAATAATAATAATAATAATAATAATAATAATAATAATAATAATAATAATAATAATAATAATAATAATAATAATAATAATAATAATAATAATAATAATAATAATAATAATAATAATAATAATAATAATAATAATAATAATAATAATAATAATAATAATAATAATAATAATAATAATAATAATAATAATAATAATAATAATAATAATAATAATAATAATAATAATAATAATAATAATAATAATAATAATAATAATAATAATAATAATAATAATAATAATAATAATAATAATAATAATAATAATAATAATAATAATAATAATAATAATAATAATAATAATAATAATAATAACAATGATGATGATGATGATGTCAGTAATAATAGCCTGTAACTGACTAGCAATTGACCCAAAATTTATATTTTTTGTATTATTTGAAAGTGCTCACTTTAATGTTAGAGCATGGATTTAGAAACTCGTATTGTTACCTACTGTAGTTGGAACAAATTCTAACAATTTCTTGCACAGGTATAACAATATACTTATGAAGTAAGGCTAATGTCTGTTTTTGGGATATGTGGAGCTCATTTAAATGCAATTGGTAGGAGTTAAGAGCTTAAGAGCTCAAACGTTCGTGTGGTACTATTAGAAAACGGGATCATTATCTTTCAGAATTTTTTTTCTAGAATTATAAACTTGGGACTACAGTTCTGTTCATGACGATCGAGCGAGGTGGCGCTGCGGTAACGTATGTAACTTACATTCGGGAGGTAATGGGTTTGATCTCCACCGACTGCGTAATCTGATTTTGGTTTCTTCCCCTTGTCACAAGGGGACACTGAATGGTGGAAATTTCCGAAAAAAATAACATTTTTTTTAGTGTTTTGTGCTGTAATTTAATTTGGAATTTCCTCTTTAATTTAATATATAAATAATAGTTGTGGCCTAATTCCTTGTATTTTAAATATATTTTCAAAGTAAGGTTAGAGCCACCATTTCATAACTATGTGTTCTGCACCACTTCAAAGAAACATTCATAACTACTGCACGCTTTGGAGTATAGCAGTAAATTTAGGCTCATTTTTAGGAAAACTTATAGAATAATCCTTATATACAGTAGAAGTAAAAAATACTGGAATGTATTGGACATCTTCAGAACAGAATGGGAACGCAGCTTAGGAAAATCAAAGAGCAGTTAGTCAAAACTTAACTGTCTGATGCGAAAACTGTAAGGGATCAATCGATAGTACCATTGACAAACTACACATCTATTATGGGAAAACTGTTAGAGACAACGTGGGTAATTTAGAAAGCATGATGAGAGCAGCATGGACCAAATATTTTCAGATTATGACAACAGATTCCAAACCACTACATATGTGCTTCGTCGATTGGTGCAAGTATTTACAAGCTGAAGCTTCAGGGATTATTACTATAACCATAAAAATGCAATAGACGAAGCTGTGATGTTGGCCATAAAGCCGTGTATGAAAAATTATCTCATTCATAGTTGCTGAAGTGTGTGCATGACAAGACACAGAATGTATATGAATCTTTCAACAACAGAATATGGTCTGATGAACCAAAAGACACCTTTGTAGGACGAAAAACTTTGGAACTGTCAGTGTATGATTCGGTGTTAGCCTTCAGCAAAAGTAATGTGGGCAGGACAAGTGTACTGAAATGCCTAGAAGTGAAAGTGGACAGAAACACAGTTAAGAGAACTCGACCACTTGAGGATGTCAAAAGCAGATTTGGTCATGCAAAATATGACTAAACAGGCCAGATCACCAGGAAGAAGAGCCAGGTTTCAACAGGAGGATGCTGAGAGAATTACAAAGCTGCTGGATTCCAGGATGATACTGTATGTTTCTTCAAATGTTTGTGGATTTGTTTCTAAATTGTTACAGTAAATTAAATTTACTCTAATTAACAGTTTTCAGTATAAATGACTCATTTTCTCATAAACTGCATAAGCTAGCAAATTAAAATTTTAACGTGATAATAAGAACACATTGATGCTGCTATGGAACTAGGATTATGCTAATCTGATGGTTAGTGGATTAAAAGATATAATTGTTTACATAATTTAAAAAACTTTTTCCATCACCAAGAAAAATAGTATATCTTCCTTAAGAATTAAAATTATAGAATAATCCTAGATTAGTACACTTTCAATATATATATCTATGCCCTATACAAATTTCATAATGATAGCTTAAATAGTTTCTGAGATAATGAGTAATTAAGTTAGCAAATTTATCATTGCCGAGATACGGCTTTTAGTCTCCCCTTAAGTGACTTTTGGTGTGCTTACCTTCACACCACGATTTCATTCCACTTCTTTATCACGATTTAGCTGCACTTTCAGGCTCGTGATGTATGGCGGCGGACATGTGGGGCGGATGCTTGCACATTATAAATGCTGTTCTTGGTGCTAGGCGGCGTTGTGTGGTCGCTGCTCCACGTGTCGACACCCGACCTGGAGTGCTGGGGACTGCGCAGCGGGTACTGGCGCCGAGACGAGAAACTATAAGCACTTGTTAGGGACTTCCGTATGACTGTGTGGCCCTTCCCGCTGTGAACCTCCGGGATTCTGCGGTTCCCTTACTTGCTTCCTAGGGTGTGTTAGCCGCAATATCTTTGTGGAGATTGCAGTGCGCCTTCTGTCTATACTTTCTCTCATGAGGCCTTATTTCCCGAGAAATTTTCTGCCTAAGGGTTTGTTGAAGGTACGATTCCTACTTCATTTATGGGTAGAAATTTCAGTATCGTCAGCTTCCAGATGTTTAATATAAAAATTGAATTATAACCAGCCGTCTCTCATGGCCATGCTCACTTAACCCCTTGTTCTAGCGTTTCGTGGCTTAGGAAACTCTTAGATACAATGTGTGTGTGTGTGTGTGTGTGTGCGTGTGCGCGCGCGCGTGTATGTGTGTAGGGACGTATAATGATACAACAAACTAGAAAACAGCCAAGTGACAGCATAGTTGCCTTTATAAGTATGATGTGTTGCATATCACTTGAGACTGCTGATAACACACATTACGCTGGTTTTCTGGTTATTTCTCTTTATCACTTTTTACACTTCATTATTGTAAGTAATTCCCTGAAGTTAAATGTCCTTTATGTCATTCGCACCTTCTCTATGAGATGCCAAATCACATCAAGCTACCTCACATCTCCATGCTGCCGGATAAATGGTTTTCCTTCCTATCTATAACACTCGGTTGGGGGCGAGTTACCTTGTTAAGGTTTTATCTGGACTGTTTCCGTAGTCTTATGAGATCATCGCCAGGCAACCCTTAGTCTGGGAGGGCCAAAGTTCATATGATTACTATATTTCCGTTCCATTCACCATCTGCCAAAACTTGCACTGTTGAAAGAGTGGTTAAACGCTTTCTTCTGCTGTCCAACACATTTTAAAAACAATTGCTATCATAAATTACTCTACATATTTTCCCACGCTCTTTGTCTCCATCACTTAGTTTGAGAATATATTTTAATTATAATGTATTAGTATATATTTCTACATAATTGGTCACCGAGTGGGATGGCTCAGGTGGTTTCTCCAGTGGCCCGCATTTGGGAGATCCGGGCTCGATTCCCGTGGTCGCTGTACTTGACCCATGCGTTTTTCGGGGGTTTTCCCGGGTCACCAGGAGAATGCTGGTAGGTTAATTACATCCCTCTAATTTATTGTCCCTCCAGTTCCTCTCCATTATCATATCTCATCTGGTGGTCTCTTTCAGTGTAGAAGATCGTCGGGAGTCTCGGTGCTGCATGCCAGTATATGATCCTGGTAAAAAAAAATCTCCTTCGGTAAGACGGTCACCGGACCGGCATGATGAGCCATTTCAGATGTCAGCTGTACTGGTCTGCCTGAGAGTTTCCAACTGGTCAACTGTAGGTATCGTACCCTCTGGGACTCCTCGGTCCGTCCGTCCTCTGTATCCTCTCGCCTTATCCTTCCTCCCGGAGATGCCCCACTTGGGGCATAGGTAGAGCAGCCGTACTTCCATAAAGTCTGTGCATTTAAAGAAGCTAACTTAGAAGCGAGTCTCATCTAGCTTAGTGGGAGTGGTATGAGGTGTGATGTTGGTGCGTTACTCTAAAGTGATCGGAGAAGCTCTGTGATGTCATCCAAATCATCGTCTGCTTCACTCGTGTAAATGTGAAATGTGTAGTGTTTAACGCCAGCTTTTAGTACATACGGCACCGCAGGCGGTGACACTGATGATACATGAAGTGAAGATGGAGCATCGGTGGAATGAGATGGCGGGGGAAACCGGAGGTCCCGGAGAAAACCCGCCCCAGCGCCGTGTTGTCCACCACAAATCTCACTTTGCAGTCACCTGGGATCGAACCCGGGCCGCCTTGGTGAGAGCCAAGCGGTCTAACCACTGAGCCACGGCGCGGCTCACTCGTGTAAGAAACAATAACAATCTCATGTGATAATTTCTGTTTATGCAAGCATTGCCACACGTCACTAACTAATCCTCATTAAATGACTTCCCCGCATCCCGTAATAACACAGAGCTTGGTCCCATACAGTACTTTACTCGTCTGTAACCAACAACACACTGACTTTCGCACACACAGGTTTGCGCATGTGACGGCTGGACGGCTCGCATTCTAGAATCGCCGCCATTGCCAGGGACTCTATGGAAGTACGACTACTCCACAATAGACCAAGACTGGAACTCCATGCCGAGTCTCCTCCGTAGCATAATCCAATCCATATAATTGATCCAATCGGTTTTTTACTTTCAGTTATGTTAACCGCATTCTCCGTATTTTTGTTTGTTTTCATGGAAACGCTTCCATTTTTATTTTGTTAGAAACATCAGCATACATCGCAGTACCCCATTGTTTCTGAAATTTGGGCTCAAAACAAACAAGAAAATCAGATAAGAAAGATGTCAGCAAAGAGTAGCATTAGGCTCAAATCAAGTGGGAAATCTTAAAGTAAAGAACAGCAACCTCTAATTTTTTAAGGAAGGAACCGAAAAAGTTATAAAGTTATGGTAAGGTAATGCACCTGTGAAAAAACTAAAGATCCACAATTTCCATTTGGGCAACCTTGTCGCAGTATGTTGACTCTAAGAAAAGATTCGGAGGGGCAACTTAGCAGCTCGAACTATAGGTAGGAAGGAGTGGCCTGAGAGGATATTAAGGGTAGTCGGACATGAGAAGAGATTGCAGCAGTGGACTCCCCGGTGGCCCCAGGGGAGTCCTAGAACCGGAGACCTCCCCAATCCAGAGGACGAGGATTCCGATAGAGAAAATTCCCTGTAATGTAGAATCCTGAAGTGAAGTGAGAAGCGAGGTGAAATGGAGGGACAGGACATTCTTATATGAAATTACCCTTCTCAGCATCCACTTAGGGACCCGAGGAGACACTTGAAATACCCCATGGGTCAGGAAGGTCGGGCATGGGAGCAGAACACAAGACTTTCTGAAATGCCGGCTACAGACGCTACGACGTGGACCATCCTGCTCGGTATGGCAGTATGATAATGCAAATCCAGAGGAAAGACTCGGGTGGTTTCATCTCTGGCCCGCATTCGGGAGGTCCTACTTCCATTCCCTTGGCCGGCCTACCTGACCTATGGGTTTCCGTCGGGGGATTTTCCTGGTCCCCAAGCGAATGCTGGTAGGCTAATTACATCCCCCGAATTTGCTATATGAGGCCGCGTCGTGGCTGAGTGGTTAGACTGCTTGACTCTCACCAAGGCGGCCCGGGTTCGATCCCAGGTAACCGCAAAGTGAGATTTGTGGTGGACAACACTACGCTGTGGCGGGTTTTCTCCAGAATCTCCGGTTTCCCCCTCCAGCATTCCAACAACATCTTCCTATCATTTGATCTCTTCCTCATTCTATTATCCACTTTTCTCACTCTCGTACCAGGCATCACCCATCCTGAATTCTCTCCCTCTCTCTCATTGATTCAGAGATTCCATTCCTCAACCAGCATAAGGGTTAAGAGGAACAAGTATACCTTGACACCACGTTGTGGTATAAGAGGGGAGTTAAAGAAGAAGAATTTACTATATATGCATTTTATCTCCATTATCATTTCACATTATCTCTCATCTTATGGTCTGGTAGAACTGTCGGCGTAAGCCTCGGCGCTTACTGGTAAACACTTCCTCCTTTGGTGGGATGGGCTCAGGTCTCCGGGCCGACCTACTGACCCGTTTCAGGACCACGGTAGGTGGGGCGGCGGCTGTACTGGTCTGGCGCGGAGTTTCCAATCGATAATTGTGGGAACACAGTTCTCTGCACTATTGTAACTCCTTGGTACGGCCGTGCTCTGTCTCCTCTCGCCTCATTCTTCCTCCCGGAAATGGATGGCGCATAGGTACAAGAGACCAAGCCTGAACTCCGAGCCAAGTGCCCTCCTTAGCATAATCCAATCCAATGATAATGTAATATAATGATCATATAAAAAGTCCAATCAGTTATGTATAGATATTAAAATTTCTGTTCTAGATTTAATTAATTTATATTCCACTAAGGATTTTATTTTGGCTTTGACAGACTACTATAAAGAATACGACATTGGGACTTTTTAAAAATTCAAATAAAGCTATACTAAAGCAAAAGAATAAGCTCTTTACATTTTGGTATTTTTCGAATTTATGAATAACATTTTTTGAAATTTTAAAGTGCCTGTTTGTCTCCTAAGTAATCATTCATAAAGTTTTGCCGAAGTTTAGAAATTAGGGACAAGAATTTTGGGTTTTGAGTGCAGAATTTTTTTTTGAGAATGGCGTATAAAAATGGAGTGTGCTTTACAAGATTATGTTTCGAAGTGCTTTAGAAAGCGCACAGAGTGATAACTACTGCCAATATTAGTATACCAATGTGCCATGAAGTATAAATGCAGTAGAAAGCAACGAAGTTCAATTTAGGATTTTTTTTTCAGATTTTTATCCAATTTCATAGATACATTGGCCTAATTATGGAAATGAGACAGGTAATGTTGAAGGTAAACAACCAAAATGACATTAGTGTTCATGAAAGTGGTTTGTTGAGAAGAGCGGTTGAGAAATGACATCTGTGACGAAAAGTTCTAATTTTCAAATGCCTCACACAGGCTCAGTTCACATACAATTAAGGAAGTGGTGATGCTATATTTATTTACGGTGTTAGAAGTACAAAATGTGTTAATTTTGAGGCTCTAGGAAGAAAGAAACGAATATGGGCAAGCATTTAACCCTTATCGTGTGACAAAATGGCAATATTTGAATATCCCGGGCTTGGGAGCTGAAAACGGCGTCGCTCACTAGCTGGTTCATTGATTACTGTTTCTGTGCGGGCCACTGCGGGACTGCTGCCACTGTTACTAGTGCTGTACGGGGTGAAACCTGGTCAAGGCTCACCCCACCATCCACCCTTCCTTCTTTCTTTCTGTCCATGCGGTTTTTGTGTTGCGTCATCTCCAGGTTGCATCACTAGCAGTTCGTTGCTGAGCAAGCTACGATGTTGTCTTTTTTTTCCTCTCTCCGACTTTCTCTCTCTTTCCCAAAGAGACGCTTTACGAGCAAATAATCCTGAGGAAATGCAGCGCGTTGTAAACACTTCATTCTTTTTCATGAGGAGCAAAGAGCTGGATGCCACATTATGATACCCCATAAAAAAAATTTATGGATTTATAATACAAAGTAAAAACCAAAATTGACCAAAAAAGTGGTCTTTTACGAAGGTTCCTTAAACGTTTATTTGCACCTGATATTTCTGTAATACTTAAAGGGAATGACCATTACCAAAATCCATATAGCTTAACGACTGCCTAAAAATCCCAAACGCTAAATGACTACCCAGCGAGATGGCTTGAGGCCGGAAGACCGCGGTGCAGATCCCGCTACGACCCTTCTCCATGACGGACTCTTATACCAGGTTTTCCTCAGTTCTCTTTATATTTAGGCCTGAAACGTTTCCTCCCTAAATGTAACTTCATTATATGTCATTAATGTCCACCACCTGTGCTGCCTTCTGTAGTATGACCGGAGGTTAAACACTGCCATAAATGTGTTATTTAATGAGAACATAATCACTCTTAAGGTCCTTATAAATATAATAAATAATATTATTTGCCTATTTCACATGAAAATTATATTTAGAAAGCATTTGAAGGTCATATATCAACTACAGCAAAATTTGGAAGCATGTATACTTTCATGTCAAAGTATATTTAGTATACTTAGCGCTTCTTAGCTTTTTCTTTAGACACAATAGTTGTGAGTCCAAGCAGTTACAAAAACTTTTCTAATTAAGTTAGCTGCTTTTAGCCGTGAAGGTTGACGGGACTGGACTTGACGGGGAGATTCAACACGGAGGTCTAAATTCGGTTTATTGTACCTTGCCCCAAGTGGGGCACACTAGGGAGGAAGGATGAGGCGGCCGGCCCAAGGAGTCACGTCATGCAGAGGGCAGGGCCCCATACCATTCACCACCTTTAAACACAACGGCAGTCTAGTACAACTGGCATCCCTCCTACCTCCCGTAGGGGAGGGAATCCGTCTCCTTCAGCTGCCGTGGAGCGGGCGCAGCGGACTCCTAGCACTCGTGGTACCTCTGACGTTACTAGAGGAACCTCGGGTCGAACTGCAGAGCCCCTCCCGCAGAGGAGTTGTTCGGATTGGGTTGGACTCGAGGAGGCAGTGGTTCTCGATACCCGTGGGAGATCGGGTACGTCTCCGGACGGGGTTGAGGAAAGCCATATATTCCCACGTACTAGCCTGCATAACTAATAGGTGTGCTAGATCACCAGGCGCCCCTACCGAGGTTGTTCGGTAGCCTTCCCCTTTCGGAGTTGGCGCGCGTAGGTGGTGTATCCACTTCCACCCGTCTTGTGTTTTCGGACCAGATAGGGGAGTGCTCGTTAATTTTTAGGTCTTGCCCTACTGGAAAGAGCCACGGAGGCGCCGGGCGCCCTTCGGGGATAGCTCGGTAACTCCCTGGTACAAGAGGGAGGCGAGCGACAGCTGCCTGTGTAGACCCTACTCGTAATCCCTCCTACCGTGGCCCCGAAACAGTACTCCTGGCCGGCTTGCATAACCGGCATTCTGCCAACCGCACTCCCGCCACTAGGCCGGCTCGGAGAGACCGTCTTACTGCAGGACGAAGGTGTTTACCAGGAGCATGTCATCCTGCCATGCAGCGCCGAGACACCCGCCGACACTTCTACCCTCAAATAGACCACCAGAGGAGAGATGATATGAAATGATAGTGGAGGGACAGGAAAATTGGGAGATGTGATTAACCTACCCAGGATTCGACCAGCGACCTGGGGAAACCCCCATTGACTCCATAAATCAGGTACGCCGGCCACGGGAATCGAACCAGAACCTACCGATTGTCGGCCACAGATAAAACCGCCTGAGCCATCCCGCTCGGTATATGAGAGGATACTAACGGTGGTCGGACCTGCGGAGAGACGAAAACAGAGGGCAGGGCCCCTGACAGCTAGAGGCTTAAATTCTGCGGTGGTGACTTGTATAATCGACACCTCTCCTCTACCTGGGAAGCTCCTCCCCTGGTTTGGAGGACGAGGATTACAGAGAGCAGATTCCTTGCCAAGCACGACGAAACATTTAAAACCCTCAAGTAGCCAACTAGGACTTTTTTTTTAATTTACGTCCTCCAACGTTAAGTCATATCGGACGATAAGTGGAATGGGTGAAATGATGCTCAAATGAGTCCACGGTCCATAGAGCTTAGAGTTACCCGACATTCGTCTTTCAGGAAAAGGAAAAACCCTGAAAACCCTTATCCAGGTGACACACCCTGCCCGTGATTCGAACTCGGGATCTCTTGAATGTGAGGCAGACATGCTAGCATCTACGCTACCGAAGCGAGCTCCAACTAGGACGAAGGCTGAACTGATATATGAGAAATGAGATTAAATGAAGAGAAAGGGAACTCGGGGAATGTAATTGTGTTTTCGTCTATCGACCAGGGGTAACTCCCTCAAAACAATGGTTCAGGAAGGCAGCCACGGCAATTGAACCCATGACCTCCCAAATGAGGGACATAGAAGTTATAACCTGAGCCATTTCCACTTGGTTTCTACTTAAGAAAATTAAATAGTTCTCGGATTAGAACTTAATAGTTCGACAACTAATAAAATCCATATTTGCAATGATAGCCACAATGTTTCGGTCCTCCGATCTCGAAACAAATAAAACTGTCGTTTCTTATTAAGTGTTAACAATTTGATTGATTTAAATGACAAAAATAACACAATTACACTTCGAAATATTAAAATGGGTGAATAATACAAATGAGATATTTATAGTGCTGTAGATCAAGCCACACATTACGACAATGGAAAGCAAATGCATTATAAAAATGATTGAGGTTATTGTCCGCTTTATAATTAGATCGAGATTGCAATTAAGATGTTCCCAGCAGTAAAGCGGAAACAGCTCCTATCATGATATTTTACTCCCTCGGGGAAGATATTGTGCAGTCTCTGATTGGCTAAATTTAGATATGAATTAACTCGAACTCTACTCCAGCCATGTGCAGTTTCTAACAGTTTCCATTGGCAATTTCTAACAGCATAAGGGATATTAAGAGAAATTTCATAATTTAAATACCATTTGATTATATACGAGATAGCTCTCCTTTCATCCTGAATAGTTATAGTTTTTAAAAATAATATTCCATTAGACTATTATGGAAAATGATAGAAAGCTTTTTAACCATACTCTTTCAGAAACAGTAGAAAAGTGTTGTACCTCGGAGGGAAATTAATAATAATAATAATAATAATAATAATAATAATAATAATAATAATAATAATAATAATAATAATAATAATAATAATAATAATAATAATAATAATAATAATAATAATAATAATAATAATAATAATAATAATAATAATAATAATAATAATAATAATAATAATAATAATAATAATAATAATAATAATAATAATAATAATAATAATAATAATAATAATAATAATAATAATAATAATAATAATAATAATAATAATAATAATAATAATAATAATAATAATAATAATAATAATAATAATAATAATAATAATAATAATAATAATAATAATAATAATAATAATAATAATAATAATAATAATAATAATAATAATAATAATAATAATAATAATAATAATAATAATAATAATAATAATAATAATAATAATAATAATAATAATAATAATAATAATAATAATAATAATAATAATAATAATAATAATAATAATAATAATAATAATAATAATAATAATAATAATAATAATAATAATAATAATAATAATAATAATAATAATAATAATAATAATAATAATAATAATAATAATAATAATAATAATAATAATAATAAACTATAGTATCAATTCTGGGTAAAATGTACCAGCATTCAGAGATTATGACATACTGTGCTTAAAATTTTCTCTTTTGTTAGAATTAGCGTAGATGGTAGCATATCTGCCTCACGTTCAAGAGGTGCCGAGTTCGAATCTCGGTTAGGGTGGGTTACCTGGCTAAGGTTTTTTCCGGGGGTTTCCCTTATCCTGAAAGACGAATGTCGGGCATCTCTAAGCTCCGTGGACCCTGGACTCATTTGAGCATCATTTCATCCAATTCATTCACCGTCCGATATGACTTAACGTTGGAGGACGTAAAATTACCAAAAAAAAGTGTGGTTTCTAGTTTAAACTATGTTAATAAAACAAAATCTGGAAGGTTGATGAGCTTTTTTTTAATAGAAGGAGGACGCAGAATGTATAGCCATAACCCCCGCTATATTCCGTTGTTTATAAATACCTTTAAACCTTATATTGTTCCTAAATGTTGGTATAAATGCTGTTGGTATTCAATGAATGCAGGACGGTGCAAAAAGAGACCATTCACCACAAATAATTATTATCGGCAAATGCAGACAGGGAATGTAAATCACATAATTGATGTACAAACTCGCACGCATATAATTAGGTAAATGCAATGCAGACACATTCACAAATGGTTTGTAGGTCAATGATGACAATTTTACAACCTGTGGTTTGTGATAATATTCTGGGAATGCTAAATAATCCCCATGAAGCGAATGCAAGATTAATTTAAACAATCAAGGGAGAAATCCTTGGAAAGACCCTTCTCGTTGGTTATGATGAGGGGCACCCCAAAGTCACGTGAATAGGTTTATTTAGGCAAGAAATCTCCCATCAGCGGTACTCAAGCACATTTACCTCGCTCTCCTTTTAAAGCCACGAAATTCTCATTGAGTCCACGGGAAGTCTGTCCTTGAACAAGGGAACAAGTTTAGTAATAAAGGGAAAAGGAAAAGGACAGACAACGAAATGGAACACCACGCGCACTGCCATCTCCACACAGATTTATTGCGGCTAACACCTCCTCTAGGTGGAAGGGATGAAGTGAGGAAACTATAGGAGGCCACAGATATGTGCGAATTTTCTAACAAATACTAAGAGCTCATCCCGACGCCTGGACCCGCTGCTCAGCCACCAACACTCCGGGTCCGTCTCGACAAATGTCCCCGCCTCACGTGGGGACAGTAGCCACGAGAACGGCATTTGCAATGCGCAAGCGTTCGCACTATGTGCCCGGCAGCGCCACAACCACGAGCCTAAAAGCGCACCTGAAAAATGATAAGGAAACAGAATGAAAGGAAATCGTGGTATGAAAGCAAGCATCCCAGAATTTGTGATTGACCCGCAACCTCCCAAATGCGAGTGGCACCACGACGCCACCTCGCTCTTAGTGAAAACCTCGCTAAGTTTAAAAGCTTTCGTATGTCTGCGTAATGTATTTACTTCAATACATGTTATAATGTGCATAAGCAAAACTGCCCACAGTTTTATAATAAAATATTACTTGAAACTATTGTTACTGGTAATGAGCGACTTAAAATTTCGTAAAACTACTTCTATTTGTGTTCAACAGTCTTACCGAGCGGGATGGCTCCGTCGGTTTCGTCTGTGGCCTGCATTCAGGAGGTCCAGGTTTGATTCCAGTGCTAAGTGATCCGCGAGTTTTTTCGGGGGTTTTGCCGGATCGCCAGGTGAATGCCGGGTAGGTTAATTACATCTGAATTTTCTGTAACTCCATTTCACCACTATTATCATTTCATAAAGTCTGTCATCTGGTGGTCGTTTCAGGGTAGAGGTGTCGGCGGGTGTCTTGGTGCTGCATGGTAGGATGATATACTCCTGGTTGGTTAGTTAATGCCAGAGGTTCTACTCCCATTAGTCCTGGACCGCTAGGACCAAGGACCTGGGCCTCCTTCGACCAGGGAGTTACCGAGCTGTCCCAAAAGAGCACACGACGCGTCTGTGGGGCTTTCCATAGGGCAAGACCTAGAGACTAACAAGCCCCCCCCCCCATCTGGTCCTGTGGACTCAAGACGGGATGGAAGTGGATACGCCACTTACGCGCGCCTACTTCAAAATGGGAAGGCTACCGATATGACCTCGGTGGTGCCGCATGGTGATCTAGCACACCTACTAGCTATGCTGGCTAGTACCGAGAATATTAATGGCTTCCCTCAACCCCGTCCGGAGACGTACCCGGTCTCCCACGGGTATCGAGAACCACGACCCCCTCTAGTCCAACCCAATCCAAACAAAACACCCTCGTTCCCCGGTGGGACACTTTCCGGTCTCCAAGCCTGCATATAGTGGCCCGTTTCAGGAACGCGGTAGGAAGGATGCCGGTTGTGCAAGCCTGCCGGGTGTTCCTAACTTTTGGCATGGTGGCCTCTGGTCTCCGAAACGGTTTGGTGAACTGATTCGGGGTCACGGTAAGAGGTATGCCGCTTGTACTGGACTGTTGGGAACTTTCAAGCTGGTAAATGGCAGTGGCCCAGCCCTCTTCTCTGTGGTGACTCCTTGGGGTCGGCGGCCCTTTGTCTCCTCTCCCCTAATCCTTCCTTCCGGGGAAGGCACAAAAGATCAGTCAGCTAGACGACCCGAATCCCCTCTGTAAAATTCTATCCTATCCTCTTCAATAATCTTCCATCTGAAAAATGTTAGCTACTACAATTGGAACAAATTTTTACTTATATTAGTTCATTTCCCGAAGTTTCTATTATCTGTAGTTTGCTGAGCTTATCTTTGATATATCCAACGATCAATCTTGACGTCGAGGCCTCTCCACAATTTGGTATCACATTTATTGATTTTTGTTGTCTGGAGTAAAGTTGGTTCTCAAAACTGCTTACTTTTCATGTTTTCTTCTTTTTCAATATCACTACCTCTTAATTTCTCCAATTTATCATTTGTTACAAAACTTTCTTGTATCTGCGGTCTCTTGTCTTCCAGCTGTTTGCAATCTCCTCCTATTTATTTGCTCTGATTCATTATCTACTCTCTTATCTTCATCTGGCATCTGTCCAACAGTTGCTTTTAATACAAATTTTTCGTTGTATTTGTTCTTGTAGTCTAATCTTTGTGAAAATCCGGTTCTATCTCCGTGGTGTAGGGGTAACTGCTAGTTGCTGGTTTCCGACGCCGCGGGTTCAACTCCGGCAGAGGGCAATGCACTTTTCGGACGTAAATGTGGACGTAAGCATGGCTCCCTTCGGAAGGGAAGTAGAGCTGGTGGTCCTGTGATATAGATATACGGCAAATAAGGGAACCTCAAGCCTGTAAAAGAGGCCTATGAGCAAAATTACCTGGTCTCTTTTGTCTAATATGGAATGGGACGCTGTGAACCACAGCATTTAAAGAGGGACCATAAAAATGAATTCTTATTTACTTTCGCGAAAACCTTGGAGTTATTTCCTCTATTGATTGTACTCTTCCTTGTTTTCTTATGCGTCGCTTCCACATATTTCCCAATCGTTATTTTGGGTACCATTCCGGTTGTTACTTCAGCTATTTTCTAGTCCTCTTCATTTCTTAAAATTCCAAATAGATTTATTAGAAAGTTTCTCCTTTCCTGTTTGTAATTTATCTTTATATTTTATGCATTCAAATGAAACATGTTTTAAATAATCTTGCTTCCTCCAAAATGTCACCAATACCCTCTTGTTGTCTTCTACTTCTTTTGGAATCACAACTCGTCATATAATGTATAAAACTGTTTCGGCGATGAGGGTTTAATTCTCAGTTTTTCGTGAATATTTGGAATAGTTGTTTTACTTTTCTTCCTTCTTCGATATCACATCATTCCATTTGCCATTAAAATAGATCATTTCTTCATATTTACTGTTTAGTATTACACGTTCTTCAATCATTTCATCAAATTTCTCTAAATTATTTTATTTCAGCTTGGGTGTAATTTGCAATTATATCGGCCATATCCCTGATGGAATTAGCGGCGACACCGTGGCTAAGTGGTTAGACGCTCGAATCTCACCAAGGGGCCCTGGTTCGATCCCAGGCGACAGCAAAGTGAGATTTCTGGCGGGTTTTCTCCGGGATCTCCGATTTCCCCCGTCATTTCATTCCACTTAATAGGACAGAATCGTACGGAGGGGACTCGGCACTGCGACCGGTCTTGGGCTATTGTACCTAAGCCCCAAGTAGGGGAATCCCCGAGAGGAGACAGAGGGCGGCCGACAAAAGGAGTGCAGGGACAGGATCCCTATAATTTACCAATTGAAAACTCCCAGACAGGCCAGTACAACTGGTATCCCACACACCGTGGTTCTGAAATAGCCCACTAGGCCCTCCTGGAGTCCGGAAACCGCCATCATGTAGGAGTATATCATCTTACCATGCAGCGGCAAGACTCACGCCGACACTTCTACCCTGAAAGAGATGATATGGAGATGAAATGGAGGGACAGGGAATTCGGAGGATGTGTTTACCCTACCCAGCTTTCGCCTGACGTCCCGGGAAAGCATCGGAAAGGATCCATGGTAAGAGAATAAAGGTTGATACAATGAGGGGATGAGGCTTTAATTACGGCGATTGCTGCCTCCAAATTTATGTTTAATGTGGTAAACAGCACACATCTCTAAATAAATTTATATTAAAATAAGTGCATAAAGTCATGTGTTTTCTCAATAGAAAATCAGCAAGGATATCTGATATTATGCCATGCTATTTGTAAGACATTTTACACTCCTATCACATTTACACAAAGTTCTGCATCAGTCTAGTAACGATATAGCTATATTTTATTACTGGGGTGTAACTTTCGGTTTTGCAAACTTCCTGCAAGCTAGGTATACAACATTGCAAACGAAATCTGTTTAGGGAATTAATGCGGATTTTGATTAAACGTTTACTATGAAATTTATTTATACTCCTTATATAACGGGAATTTAGTAATAGGCAAGTTTAAATAATTTTTCTACAGAAAATTTCAGTATCCTTAAGGCTTCCTCGATGGTTTTGAAATGTTAACTTCATTTTGGGAGGGTTATTTCATAGTTAGGGATTTTTAGCATGTTAGTGAAGATAGCGCAGGAGTAATACTTATTATTATAGGAAAATTTCCTACAGTACAAGTGTTGAATTTTTCACAAGCATCTGTGGCGTGGTAAATCCAACTATTTAAAGGTATTGAAGTCGGCTATTTATATTTCTTTCGATGCATTTTTTTAGCTATTTCTTAATATACTTCCGAAAATGTTCATATTGTTAGACTTCATGTGACGTCCTTTTTCAAAATATTCACACATGTATATTAATCAAAATGCTTCTTGGGGCTCTCATTATATTATTTGCACTACCCTGAACATGGCATCTAGATTGGTGAAAAACTTTATCACGTACACAATTTTATGAACAGAGACACACAGAAAACGCTTCTCTATAAATTAAAACCGTATTGGACAGGTGGAGTCAGACTGAAAATTTTAATGCCATAGCCGGGATTTGAATACGAACCTCCCGGTCTCCGTCCGGTTGTTCCAGTCGTTTAGCTACCTGGCCAACGTGGCAGTGTGACAATTCTCTAACTAACTCGCATTTTCCCAGGTAAACCACAAGGAATTTCCATATACACCTGAGAAAATTCCTTAATGGCGACTTACAACACGTAAGTACCTTAAATCCCGAGCTTTATAATCCAACCACTATTAGGTCTATTATTGGAAATTAAATTGCTCTTTCAAACTAGTCGTGTGTAGGCCAAATTTTGGACAGGTGGAGTCATACTGAAAAATGCAATTTCAATCTGGTACGTTGGCCATGGTAGCTCAATGGTTAGAGCAACCGGGCGGAGACCGCGAGATCCGTGTTCAAATCCCGGCTATGGCATTGAATTTCTCAGTCTGACTCCACCTGTCCAAAATTTGGCCTACACATGGCTAGTGTGAAAGGAAAATTTAATTTCCATTTAAATTGTATTGTCTGATGTGCTAGTATCAACTTGCACGTGTGGGTTTGAGTCATAAGTTAACTTAATAGTGAATTAAAAAAAAGTCGATGCCATTTGTTCCTCATAGAGCCAAAAATTGCAAAGAGAAGGGACAAAACATAAATTTATTTTGTTTCTGCCAACATGTCAACACACGTTTGTTTTTAACTGAAATCAGGTCCAGAATAATTGCAAAGTACTTCGATTCGTTTTCAACAGCCACTCTCAGTTTGAAATATCCTTGAGTGTTTCTTTGGCATATGAAATCACATCAGAGAAATAGTTTTTAATGTAACATATACCTCTCTGGAACTTCGAAAAACTACACATGGTTGAATGTGATGCCAGTTATTGAGCAAAATAAGGGTAATAGATTTATCAAGCTTCAGATAGTTAGCTTTCATTATTATTTAAATAACATTCCTTTATTAGTATGTAAATGCTTTTGCTCTAATCAAAACTTTCCACACAATGTACTGTTTATTGTTTGATTTAACGTCGTTTATGAAGTTAATAGCTTCATAAAGATCCGTTCTGTTGTATTCAATTAACATGAAATCGTGTTAGAAATGTGGTGTTTTTCTATGTATTCCATTAAAGCAACTTTTTAATTTTGAGGATTGATTTTAAAGTTCGTATGCTTTACGCTATTTGTGTATACAGCATTTGCAAGAAGTAAAAACAGATAGTGCCAAGTATTTTTAAAATGGAAAACGCTCAAATAAGGTCACGAGAAAACAAAATTTAGATTTCGACATAATTACAGATACCAACACAAATGGTAGAATCGACATGAAAAATTCAATGCAACGGCCGGGATTTAAACCACGGATCTACTGTTTTCCGTCCAGTCGCTTTTACGCATTGGGCGGAAACCAGTAGATCAGTGGTTCAAATCCCGGTCGTAGCATTGCATTTTTCATGTCGACTCTATCAATCCAATTAGCCTGTATACGACTAGTGTGAAGAAATGAATTATTTCCATCAATTAACTTAAATAAGAAGAGTTAAATGATGAAGCCTGGGACTCAAGTACTTACAATAGTAAGTCGCCACAAATGATGTATCTCAGATGCGAGAGCCCCTAGTGGTTTACCGGGGAAATATATGAGTCAATTGGAGAATTTAAAATCGCGACGGCAAATTGGCCATGGTAGCTCAATGGGTAAGTGCGACTGGACGAAAACCATTAGATCCGTGGTTCAAATCCCCGCTGTGACATTGAATGTTTCATGTCAACTCTTATCAATCCAATCCCTTAGCCTGTATACGACTAGTGTGAAGAAATGAATAATTTCCATCAATTAACCAACACAATTGTCCATTTAAAGGTCAAGTCATGGGATATTTAAACACGCGTATGCGGAAAGCTACTGTTTTGCTAAATTTTAAAATGTATAGTATTTTGTTATCAATAATTAATAATTGTTATTGTTATGAGTTTTGGTCAAAGGTAATGGATTTAAAATCTATGTCATGTGACCTGGGGTATAACAATAAAAACGGAAGGAAATAAATTCCTGAAGCACAAGAGTCCTGTTGTCATTTATGTGTATATATGCAGTAACCATTTTACATGTAAACATATTACTATTATTAAATAAGTCCTTTAGTCTACAGGTTTAGATAATCCAGCTGTAGAATCCGACAAAAAATGAACTATTATAAAATTCAAATTTTTGCGCTGTCACATTATTTTGAACTTTAAATTTCACAAAAATTCATGGCATTTTACATTTATAGTATTACGTAACAGATATTTCTTCTCACTCGTTGCAAATTTACGAAATTTATGAAATCGATTCGAGGCGATTCAAGCTCTGACCAGCCCGCTTTGGCAGCGTGGTGGTAGAACGTCTGCCTCACGTTCAAGAGGTCCCGAGTTCGAATCTCGGTCAGGGTGAGTTACCTGGATAACGTTTCTTCTGGGATTTTCCCTTATCCTGTAATATGAATGTCGGGTAACTCTAAGCTCCATGGACCCCAGACTCATTTGAGCATCATATCCATTCCATTCATCGTCTGATATGACTTAACGTTGGAGGACGTAAATTAAAATAAAAAATAAATAAATAAAGAAAAAGCTCTGACCAACTCCTGCAGATGCCAAGTGCAGCCTTGGCGAAACGCTGCTATCTTCGATTCCTTGTAGACATCGGTCTACAAATCTGACAAATAAAGAATACATCTATTCATGTTGATATCGGCCGCGAAAACCAACTATATACAAAATTTCCATTATTTGAAGCCTTATAAAAGATCAGTAATTTCGGTTTTACATAGCTTTAATGTAACAATTTTGTTTCAACGGTAGAAAGCTAATGATAAACACAAATGGATACGTAGTTTATTGTGTCATTTAGTATAATAATTGGTCATTATTTTGAAAAAAATATATTATGAAAGTATTTTAATTAGCACCATAAACATATCAAATAAAATAAATATTGGAATTACTATAAAGCCGGAAATTTGAAACCTAGTAAAATTATATTCCTTTGAAATATAAAAAAATATTCACTCCCATCAAATCTATGGTTTAGATTACTTTTTTAATCACCGATGCATCACCTGAAGCTTCAATAAGCCAGTGTTATTTGCTGGCAGATATGTGCCATTATCGATCTTTGCAATGTTTGACGTAACAGCTGACCCAGAGTCTACAACTATGCAGAAAGGGATAATCTAAGCCCTTCGGAAGCAAGCAAGGGCATGGCGTGTTAGCCAACTGTCTATCTTTAAAACAAATGTCACGCGAAGTAATTTCCAAAGAATGCGGTCGGAGCCAAAATATTTAAGGGCATTCTGTCTGGTTAACCTTATTTTTTTCAAGCATTTTGTGATGGCTCCATATAAGTTACCGACTGTCAAAAAGTGTGTTATCTATCTCAATGCGTGGGACTCTACCTACCCCCGCTCTCTCTTCAGAACAACATTAGGGTTGGTTTAGATTAAAGAAATACAAATGTTTACTTCTGAATCCATTTCAGTGAGTACCAGATCTCTCCCAAACAATTTGGCTTAAAATCCCTCTCTAAAATGTTTATAGACAAAAAATATTTAAATCTCTCAAATGCATCTCCTTTATATAATTTCACAATCCTCTCTGTAGGTCATCATGTTTTGGTATTTATCTTCCCAATGAATAATACTTCTTTGCCTCTCAGTTTTTATTGGATTTATTTGTAAATTTGTACAAACGCTAAATTAGGCAATGATTAAAATGGTATGGCCGCGCCGTGGCTGAATGGCCCGGGTTTCATCCCAGGTTGACCGCAAAGTGAGATTCATGGTGGACAATACGGCGCTGATGCGGGTTTTCTCCGGGATTTATAGTGTCTCCCGCAATCTCATTCCACCGGTGCTCCATTTTCATCTCATGTATCATCAGTGTCACCACCTGCGGTGAGGCAAGAAGTAAAAGCGGGCGTTAAACACTACCACGACTATAATGGTAGTAATTAATAGTCCAGTATGTTTATGAAACGCTGTTAGTGTGTTTCTAATGTTCATTTTAGCATCTTATTACTTTTATAGTTATGTTATATATGACTACTTTGGTGGACCGCAATATAATTTGAAAACTTTGATCTTTTACGAGACAAATCTTAACTTCTTAACTGTGTGCAATTGAAAGCTGATTGGATGGCGGCATTGAGTGTTCAGCACATCGATATATCAGCGAATTTCTTAAAATTACGTGTTTTTTAAGAACTGAAAGGGGGGCCACAAAGAAGACGATTTCATGTACAAAGAGAGTAAGTATAGAGACTAATATTACATTTTCTGAACGCGATGCTAGACATATTTAGATTATCTTCACTCTATGTACTGCATATTGCATTTTTCATATTTTTTCCTTGACTTTTGAGGCGATAAACTATTGCAGACATTCAAATCCTGTGTCTCAACTTCCAGCGGTGTTAGGCTTTCTAAATCAGTCTTGTATGCAAAACTCGCGCCTGTCATTTATGACATTCTGACCAGCTGATTTGAAGGTGTTAAAATAGTAGTAAGAAAGTTGCGGGCCCCGCTGAGTAATATCATTATGTGTCGCTGAAGTATTATGGATGTTATTATGTTAACCGTTTCAGTTGCGTCACATGTTTTTGCTTTGCTTTGTTTGTTTACGTTCTCCAACGTTAAGTCATATCGGACGATGAATGATATTAGTGAAATGATGCTCAAATGAGTCCGGAGTCCGTGGAACTTAGTTACCTGACATTTGTCTTTAAGGATAAGGTAAAATCCTGGAAAAAACCTTATCCAGGTAACTCACCCTGTCCGAGATTCGAACTCCGGACACAAACAATTAAATGGCTCATTGCATCTTCATATGAAATCGTAAGAGAACTTAGCGCTATTGCCATCTAGTAGTAGCATTTCTAACCACTTGAAACGCCTTTCACAGGTTGTGCGTCCCTGTTTCCTGCAACTTTCAAACCACTTATTACATTTTTCATGAATTTGGCACTTAGCACATTTCTACTGTGTAGTATTCAATTCTGGCGTAACTTAGAGCAACTTCTTGAGCTCGTCAAAGCCTCTTGGTCCTGGTAGTAAATTACCGAGCGGGATGGTTCAGGTGGTTTTGTCTGTCGTCCGCATTCGGGAGGCCCGGGTTCGATTCCCGTGGCCGACCAACCTGACCCAAGAGTTTATTGGGGTTTTCTCGGATCGCTAGGTGAATGGTGGGTAGGTAAATTATATCCCCCAAATTTCTTTCCCTTCCATTTCATCTCCATTATAATTTCACATCATCTCTCATCTCGTGGTCTCTTTCAGGGTAGAAGTGTCGGCGGGGGTCTCGGCGGTGCCTGGCAGGATGATATGCTCTGAGGTAAACTACTTCCTCCTCTGGTAGGTTGGTTGCTGGTCTCCGTTCCTCTGCTAGGACCATTTCGTGACCGCCAGCCAGGCACCTTTGGGGCTCGGGTCACCTGCCTGGGACTTTTGGGGTCTCGGCTGCGGAGCTCGTCGCCGTCCCGCAGTAGGGGGGCGTGTCCATTGTCCTGGCCTGTTGGGGAAAGTGTCTGAGTAAACTGTAGGAACCCTGCCCTCTGTACTGTCGTGGCTCCTTGGGTCGGCTGCTCTCTGTCTCCTTCGCCTCTACTTCCCCCCGGGGGTGCCCCACTTGGGGCATAGGCACAAGGGCTCAGCATGGTGGCCTACGTACTGAAACCCCTTCGTAGTGAAATCCTAACCCTAATCCTGGCAGTAAATTACCCCTCCTTGTGAGACGCAGCATTCTCTGAACGTTACTTTTCTTTTCCACGGCAAACTAGCATTCACCTCACTGGTCATCGCTCTATTTCATTTTGTATTCAACCAAAAGGTTCTCTAGGTATTCGAGCCCTTAACCTTCACGGCTACAATACGCTATATTGGCTAAACTCTTCCCCAGTTAACAACAAGAATTGCTTTTCTTTGACGTCATGTGAAAGTGGTAATAGTCCGAGAGCGTTTTGACTATCATACTATAGCGAGTTTTGCAACACTAACTCTTGTCAGTGGAGACCATGTTGGTTCATTTAACTATAGAACGTTTTCAACGTCAAATGAATGCTGACTAGAATAGTGATTATATTAGCCATAGCAGGTACCTACCTACTACTACTAAGTTGGGAACGTTGATAATTTTGCAAAACTAAATGTAGCTTGTAAGTTTATACAACTAGGGAAGTTTCTGCAACACTACCTCAATCAGATTCATGTTAGGTAAATTAACTACAACGGGTCTCAGAGTTTAATTTAATGAAGACCATATTGTTTAGTATGACCTCTATAGTTTTGCAAACACAACTTGATAGAAACCACATTTGTTAAATTTGGTATCGCAAATTTTGGGTAATATAATCCAAGGGATAATGCATTCTACTTTATTTATTGCAATCATTGAAACACTACAGTAATGGAGGGAATGATAGTTTAGCTCAAAATCAATGAAGAAAATTTTGGCTAACACTAACTAAATTCAGACGAATTTGACTAACTACAGGAGGTTTGGTAACAATAATCAGTGAACTAAGATTTATGTTAATTTCATTATAGAATCATTGCAACATTAACCGAATTAATATATCTATAAGCGTTTTATGTTACTTCTTAATGGAGATAATGCTGGGTAATTTAACTACAGCATGTTTAGTACTCTAATTCAAAAGGCACCATTAACTTAACTATAGCAGTTCACTAGAGCAGTTAATTATAGTGATATACAATACTAATACAAGTGAGACTATACTGGTTCATTGCTTCTATAGTTGGTTTTGCATCCCTTACTCTAGGTAGAACATGCTAATTAATTTCACTATAACAGATTTTACACTCCAACTCGGTATAAACCGAGTTAATTACCTTTTTGTAGCATGGCGAAAGTGGATCCTGTGATTAACGCGCCGCCTGCTTCTGATCTTCTTTGCGTAAGATGGCTAATGATTTTGATGAAGGTGCTACGCTGTTAGAAGTTTCCTTCTTTTTCTGTTGACCCATCTAGAACACGTCTTATTATTACCCGTCATTTTATTTGTTTTGAAATGTTTATGAAGGCAGGTTGTATATCAAACGGGTTTTACACCTAATTAGCTTTGTGTTTTTAGTTAAATGCTTTTAACCTGACTGATAATTAAATTTTAATAATGAATCTACGAGAAAAAAAGGTGTAGAACCTTACAGTCTCACCTGTAGCTATCCCCTTTACCAATATCTCACGTAAACGCTACGTCTGTCAGAGATACAGCCCGCTAATTGTTTTCTCAGCCTTTGTATAAAGCAGTGTTTCATTATATGCTTCTGATCGAAATAATTTGTTCTATATGGCGTCACTGATAAATATAGGTGGGGCATTTAAATCTCATCATATACCTACGCCTGATTCTGTCTCTTCAACTTACAACTTAAGCATACACCTGAAGTCATCTTGTGGCATTTATAGCTTCGTATATCGTCACTGTGAACGGAGATGAAGGTGTCTTAGGCTCATCATTCTTATCATCCTCAGCATCATTACCACCATCACAACCACTCACACTTTACTAAAATCTGTCTCAAGCAAGTTTAATCCTGCTGTAAACATCTGGGTGGGAAGAGAGACAGAGATATTGGGGCAGAAAGCGGTTAAGCTGTAGATTGGCTTAGCGAAGTTAATGGGCGTTTTCTTTTATTTGCGTGCGTACGATAAAACCCTGCTTTAGATACAGTACTGTAAGTAGTTTTCTGATCACTGCTCTGCGAAAGCTAATTTCGAAGGGAGAAAAGTTTCAATTCTTATAAACGTAATAGCCTCACATTTTACCTTTCTGCTTCACATACCACAAAGATGGGTTCTGGGCTCGTCAGTCCTGAAAGGAATATTTACAACAGATATATATATATATATATATATATATATATATATAGATTACACAGAAGACAGGTTAAATTATTCACACCTTTAACTTATTATGTTAAATTAAGCTGCATTTTATTTAACAATTATATAGTAAAGGACACTGCCATTATATAATATTTTTGCATTAGTATACCAGGCAGCTGTCTCGCAATGATGTCTGTATCGAGTTCAATGCTGATTAAGATGTTATTGTTTATACTGTGGAGTTGCTTCTGATATTCAACACTGTATTTCCTGTATAGTAGCGCTGGTGGAACGGTTATTGTCTCGCTGTTCGAACGGCTACCATGGATTTATCTTTGGTAATAGGTACCTCTCAGATAACGCACTGATTACTCCACGTGGAGTGGACATATATCTGTCACTTCTGATTTCTGCAAATTTCATTGGTTGAAGTGATGCGTTCATGGGTGCTTAGCACACGACGGGGAGGCCCGTCAGTACCCCTCTCACTCTTACAAGAATAATTATAATAGGTGCATTATAAGTTGGTGATTGGCGTTTTGCCTCCACGTGCTGTTCAGCTGCGAAAACAAGGAGAGGAGATAAACACGTCACTGACACGTCATTGCCGTCGCCTAGCAACCAGCAATCCACCAATCAAAAGTAAACTGTTGCCATAGCAACCCGAGCCGCTTATCCTATGTTGCCAACTCTATCGCACTACATCACGTGCTTTATGCATGACGCTATTCTATCGGCATGTTGAGGTTTTCAGTAAACAGACACTGCTCCTATTGTTGCTTCGCTTATGAATCAGCAGTATCACACTGCCGTCGTCGTTCGTTGCCCTTTAGTATGAGACGGAATGCGTTGTTGGAAGGGAACAGGTGTGGATTTAGTTTCAAGGAATATCTTATGACGTTTTCTGGGTCAATGACCAACCTTTACAGTTTAATGACCAACCCTTTCTTAGGGTATTTTTCCCTGTCATCACTGCCAAACTAAGAGTGTACTGCTTCAGGTAGTGAATGTTTTACAGAGTGTAAACAGCTTTACATTTTCGCAATATAATTCGTGTGTTTCAGTGATCAACTTCAGTGTTTCTGTGATCAACTTTAGTGTTTCAGTGCAACTTTAATATTTAGCTAATTATCGTTACTCATGGCTACCGCAAACACTTGTGCTACAGAAACAGACAGAAAGAAACTATCTGCGAAGACCACAAAAATGTTTTTGCGCACGGAATCCCAATTAAAGGACAAGCAAGGGAAATTATATGTTCCGTAAGAAAATCTTTTGAGGATGAAAGAGACAATTGGGGTCCAATAATTCCCGTTTTAAAAGTACTGGACAGAACCTCAGCTGCTGTTGGTGTAAGTAAGAATACTATAGTTAGAGTAGAGAAAGAGAAATACGCTAGTGCAGAAAATCATGCGTGTACATCGCAGTTACAGGGAAGAAGAGGAAGCGATATAACCCGGTCACTAACCTGGATCCATTTCAACAAGATGCCATTCGCTGCCATATTTATGCGTATTATACCAGGAAGCAATATCCTACACTTTAAAAACTGCACTCATCTCTACAAATGGATGATTTTTTACAGGTGGCAAGACCTCACTTCGAAAAATAGTTAAAACCTTAGGATTAGGCTATAAAAACCTAAATGGACGTAAGATCTTACTGGAGAAACCGGACATATGTGCCTGGCGCTGTAGGTTCCTACGAGAAATTATTTCTTGTGATTTTGAGAATATTGTATGGATTGATGAAACCTGGGTGAGCTTCCGAAGATTTCGTATGCTGTACTTAGGTAACTGCTCACTTAAACGTGTAGACAGTCTTACGGCAATCTTACGATTAATACTGCAGTATGCAAATTTCTAGGAATATGTAAGTGTGCATTACTGCAACGGACTGCAACCGAACCTCCACCTCCCCTCTTCCCGTCACCTTCATTGCCTAGTACGTGGAGAGGGACGGTAAAGTGGCAACGGTGCTATCCCCTCTCTTTCCCCACTCCTTCAACTGTCAATCACCAACTTATAATGCACCCATAATAGTGCGATATCTGAGAGGTTTCTATTAATTAAGATAAATCCATGGAAAGCGTTCCAGCAGTGCTGTAATACCTCTCAAACCCAAGGGCACGTATTATACAATTTAAAATCAGTAAGCTTTTTATCATGGAGCAGGCCGGTGCTTCAGCCGAAATGAAACACAGTCGAGGCAAACCTTTAAAAAGTGGCGAAAGGCGAATGATTGCGCATTGTTTTGCGGTGCTTAAAGAAAGAAATCCGGAATCGTCTATAAAAAATTGAGAAAGAAACTGATGATCTCCTTGGTGTTTCTGCACGTAGTGTTAGAATGGAACAGCAAGCATCCGGAACTTTAAGAACACCGAGAAATCGTGTAAATGAAAACAACGCGTGAAGAAATACGACGATTTTACGAAAAGTGCAATACGCAGTAAAGTTTATGATTATTTTTTCAGAAATGAACCGCCGACTTAAGGTTTTACATGCGGTAAATTCTGCCACAGACTTGCCAAATTTCTCACTCTCCATCGGTTGTTGATAGGTATTGGATTGAAATTTCAAAAGCGAGGGCGGAAATCAGTTATAGTAGACAGAGAAGATATTGTGATGTGGAAACTGCGCCAAATCAAAAGTTTTCGTAGGAATCCGATTAAGGGTAATCATTATGTTACTGCATGATTCTATTAATATTCCAACTCACAGATTTAATAAATTAATGTGTAACCCAATAGAAATCAGCGCTGTTATATACACTGCTAGTGTTGCAAGACTTATGTGCGTGCATATAGCGTCTAACACGTGGCGAGTTGAATCAGCTCCGCCCTGTTGTTTACAGCAGGATTAATCTTGCGTGAGACACAGTATACCAACATCACCACGACTACAGTTACCCCATTATCATCAAAATGATCACTACTATCGTCACATCATTACTGTCATCTCCACCAACACCAATATTGCCACAAACACTACCCTTAGTACTAGCAATATTAACTAAGATGATAATATTTCTTCCTTCTTTTTCTTTCCTTCATTATTTCATATTTCTTTCTTTTTTCTTTCTATCCACATTTCATTCCTTTCATTCCAAACTACATATTTCCCAATACTACTTCTTTACTTCTTTCTCCATAGTGCTAGTACGCAATAGAGAATGATGCAACTGATTGTCAGAGGACTCCATTACATTTTACTGCACTTCTTTGTAACATGATTTGGGTATTTCACAAAATTGAAAGGTTGAAATAGAGCTCACTTTCCCTTTAAATAAATTATTTAGAAAGTTGTTTCTATATTCAAAGCTTCTTCTGACTCTTTAGGCGAATTAATTTAAGAGTTATCTCAAATCGACCCTTCAGGAGTCCATTCAAGACCACTTCCACAATTTTCATTGTACTAGTTTCCAAATTCGCAGAAACAGTGTACACTGTTTTTCATCGCTCTACCTGTGCTAGTTCAAGAGTTATTTAATTTTGAATAAAGGTACAAAGTCGGTAATCGATTCTCGGGAATTGCCATTGAAGTTGGCTGCAGCCTTAATTTTTTATGTTAAATGCATCCATCAAACCTTAACAGCACTTCTCGAGGTATTTAGGTTATCAACGAAAAATAAAGGGGCAATTAAAATATCTGGAAAGAAAACAAAGTTGTTTCAACTTGAATTACATACTAACATGAATTATTGTAATGAATACTACGGTTCGCAATTTATCTGAATTCTCTAGGATGGATAAACGTAAAAATCCAATACGTGCCCAAACTCAAACTTGATTTTCTGTATTCAAAGCTCACACTTTATCCATTATCCACAAAAGATGCAGAGATAAGCAATTTTAAAACTTCCAGAGCCAAATTTTGAGTAACAAAATGCGCATTAAGTTGCATCTCAGTAATGATATCAATTGATTGAACTTTACCCATGCCTTATTTACAAAAAATTGGAGATATATTGCATTTATTGGGTGGACGGGAACCTATTAACTTTCTTCAATATATGTTTCATGGAAGTGTTACAAAGAGCTAATAACATTTTGTTCTTTGATCAATCATTTTCAGAAATATAGTTGCTTATGCTCCAAATTAAATCTTTAATTCAACAAGAATGTAAGAAGACGATAGTTTATTACTTGCAATTATTTCTAACGTTGCTTCGATACTATAATAGATAAGACAGAGGTTTTAAATAATGTGTCAGTTAAAGGATATTCTAGGGTCGTTTTCGTAGACAAAATATGGTTAGAACTTGGCAATATTTGAAACCAGTCGTGGAAGATCAAATTCTGAACCGGATTCCAGGCGTAAACAAAGCATATAGCTTAAATAATTTTTCTATCTGAAGTGTGACTCCAAACAACGAAAGATTGATGTAATGTTTTAAAGCGAAATAACAACCACAACTGACAGACTACTAGTTCATACTATAAAGAACAGTTTAAAATCGCAGGAGTGATTTCAGCGTTCAAAAAGGGCTTAACAATGTAGTTTTTGGATAAGTAGAGCCGGACTGAAAAATTCAACGCCATAGCCGGGATTTGAACCAAGGATCTCCCGCTATCCGTGCGGTTGCTCTAAACCACTGAGCTACTATGGCCAACATGCTGAGATGACATTAAATTCTCCAACCGACTCGTATGTTTCCCAGTAGACCACTAGGGGTTTTCATATGCTATGAGACACACATTTTATGGCGACTTACTATGCTGTAGCGGGGGAACCGTGGTTCAAATCCCGGCTATGGTATCGAATTTTTCAGTCTGACTACTCATCCAAACCTTAGCCTACACACGGTTAGCCCGCCTCCGTAGCGTAGATGGTTGCATGTCTGTCTTAGGTTCAGGAGTTCCCGAGTTCGAATCTCGATCAGGGTGAGTAACCTGGATAAGGTTTCTTCCGGGGTTTTCCCTTATCCTGAAAGACGAATGTTGGGTAACTCTAAGCTCTATGGACCGCGGACTCGTTGGAGCATGATTTCACCCATTTCATTCATTGTCCGTTATGATTAAATGTTGGAGGACGTAAATTACCAAAAAAAAAAAAAAAAAAAAAAAAAAAAACACACACACTGCTAGTGTGGAAGAAATGATTGTTTCCATCAATTTACCTAAAAGAAACTTAGTGGTTTAACTATGAAGCCTGGGACTTAAGTACTTACAGAGCGGGAGTTCCGTGGTTCAAATCCCGGCTATGGCATTAACTTTTTCAGTCTGGCTCTATTCATCCAAACCTTATCCTACACACGGCTAGTGTGGAAGAAATGATTATTTCCATCAATTTACCTAAACAAATTAGTTTTTGTTCGTTTGCATGTCAGAAAGATGGTTTAATTAGGTACAATATTTAAGTATCAAAACTTGTATAAACATATTTAAGTTTAAAGTTGAAGGTCCGATAAAAACATCCATATATTGTAAGCTCGGTTGACAAAAAATGTGTCACTGGATGGTTAAAATTAAATTATGAGAAGCTATCAAACACGAAATGTTCGTCAGTTTGCGCTCATGAGACTCACCAATGTGAAATTGAAAGAAAAACATTTTAAGTAGTGTCCAACTGATTTTGAAAGTTAAAGTGATACTCTACTGCCATGGATCAGCAAACTCCACATCATTGTCAGCATGTCTGTTTTACATTCTCGAAAAACCTCCGCAAAAATGGACAGAAGTAAATGGAAGTTATTAAATTTGTTTTAAATAATGGTACCTACAACAGGTTTAAATTAATGTAGTAACTGATCTTCCATCCGGTATAAGTATATAAAAATTAGAGATAAAACACAGTTTATTTACTATCCCTGAGTATATTAGGATGATACATTTTAATTAAAGCAATCAACTCTTGTTTCTTCATGGCTCTTCAATGCATTGAAGAGGTAATCAACTGAACGAGTAATGCATTAAATTTAAACTTTTGCGTTCACCAATACCTTTGACCAACTCAGAATTTTCTGATAGAAATACCTGCTCCGAAAATGCCAATTACTTAGCTCTGTTTGTTTCTCAAATAATTCACTACAAAAGTAGAGCAATTTAATGAGATATAGGGATAGCGAAGTTTTACTCTTTTCGAACTTCCAGTGAGAGTTTGCCCAACCATATCCTACGTCTTTTCAGACCCTAACAGGGAACTTAAATAACAAATTTAATTTGTTACGCGTGAAAAGAAAGCTGAATATTTTAATATAGTTGATACGATGCCCAATTTGATTTTATGAAGCAGTAGGGCATAGTTCTTTCTAATTATGTCAGCGCTTTATTTGGTAACTGATAATGAGTTGGTAACGCTGGTAGTAGACCTTTTCACACTGCGCTCATCAATTGTGTTCCGTGCGTAAGCCTTTACAAAGCGACGAGAGATATTCCTGGAATAGAGCGTATTGGCGTATTAAGCCCTTCCGGTTGCAGTCAAAGTTCTTTCGTACACTGTTGGCGTTTTATACTTCTTTTAACGACTCTACACCAGTAAGAGGAATTCTTCCACATGTTATACTTCTGAATCCACAGCTATACAGGCTTTTCAAACGCAAAGTTCAAATACCTTAAAAAAGAAAGAAAGAAAAATGCAGGCTAAAAGTAAATAAATATTTTACCCGGTTATTTATGTTGCTTTTGCGATCTGAGGAAAAACTGCTTCACTTCTGGTGAAGTTATCTCCGCAATACAAGAGATCCAGCACAGGGTATGGCAGCAAATATTTCACCTCTGCATGAATGCCGGGTGGTATCTCTACTGTATATGAGAACAAGCATCTATTATATGTTTCAAATGGGATAATGTCTGTTCTTGAACGATCGGAGTCCTGCAGTGTTGTCATATTGCATTCCCCGTAAGTGGTGTGTGACGAGCGCCAGCTGAATCCATCTCTAATACATACAATTTACGCTAAGACAAATATTCATATTTTGCAAAAAGTGATTCATGAGGAAGATAGAGAGTAATGTATCTAACATAACAGTAAAGTTCCATATTTTTAGCTCAAATAGTTTTCCTAATTCAAGTAAATGAATTACCAATATACTATAACAATGCATCGTGACGTAAACACTGTAAGGACCATCGTTATCGATTGGTATGTATGCGTGTACGTATATCTGTAATTACTCAGAACTGAAATGTAAACGTTTGATATGACGTGATAAAAGAATTACTTTGAGTAAGTCAAAGTGTTTGTTTAACTCGAGAGAGAGCGCAAACAGTAAACTTCTTGCTGGCCTGTAGGAATGCTGCATGGCAGAACGTGAATCGTCACATTATATGTTTGTTCATAAATGGTTCGTTATCTCTGTTTACTCTAGAGAATTTTAAGCAGTAGTATTCAGTATTTCTTCCGTATAAAAGCCAGGAAAAGTGTATCAGCTGGATGAACTTACAATTGAAATGAGACACGAGGTAATCTGCCTTCCTCCAGTTCCACTGCCATTACAATTCAATTGAGTTAATATGGGCTCAAATTATGTTGCAAACAGAAACAACATTTTTAAACTGTCTGATTTTGAATGACTTATTCACCAAGACATTAACAACGTAACACAAGACTGGGAAAACTGCGTGAGACATGCAGATGTGCTACAAGAAGACGAGGCTTGGAAAGAAATAGCACGTGACGAGAATTTGGAGCCTATCATAAATTTGCAATACTCGTACGATGAAGACAATGGCGATTTGCCTCCTGACGTAAGTGGCATTTACAGCTATATGGATGCGCCACTGGCAGTTTCGTTGGATTAGAAAAATAAGTAATTCATAAACTATAATTGCAATTATAGCATTTAAAGGAGGTGCATAATACGTGAATATTCATGTTGCAATTGTGATTTCAACAACTGCATTGTTGTCAAAGTATGCCAAATTTAGTTTGCGTTCCCTTAGTCTAGAGCCAGGAAGACTGGCACGTGTGCGAGAGAGAGGGAAATATACAAATGGTGGGGGTAAAGAGGTGGCAACGCTGAGTGCGCTAACGCATCTGATTCGCTACAGACCAGAACTCTTCCCATTTGAAACACATAATATTCCGCGTCTCTGCCTCACGTTTAAGAGGTCCTGAGTTTGAACCTTGGTCAAGATGAGTTATATGTATAAGGTCTCTTTCCGGGACTTTTTCTTATCCTGAAAGATGGACGTTAGGTAAGTCTAAGTTTTATGGATATTGGCCTCATTTGAACTTCATTTCACCCATTTCATTCATCATCCAATATGACTGGATGACGTTAATTAGAATAAAGGATACAAGTGTCTGGTATAGCGTCAAAAACTGTGTATAGCGAGTGTATCTCAACTACACAAGAGAATAATCGCCTGGTAGAGCAGCAACTACTTCACTCCTGCTGTATGGTGGGTGGTATCTCAACTGTACATTGGAACAAGTGCTGGATGTAGGATAACCTACTTTATTTTTACTTTATGGCAACTCATATTTCAAAGTAACAATTTGTCATCAGTTTTTGATTTCTTTAATGCATCATTTCCTATTTCACTCAGGCAGTGGTCTATACTTGGAGTCTTAATTTCGCAGAACCTTAAAAACATTATGCGACAATACTGTACCATCGTTATTTATGCTATGCGGACCACGGACCACCTGTGTGCGAATTCCGCGCTCTGCAGTGTCGGCGAACCATGCAAACACGCAGTCGGTGGTATTGCTTTAAAACGATGATATGCTGCTATTATGGAATAATACTATAGGTTTATTCCTGTATCGGAAACATAAATGAATCTAAAACTGTCTTCGCACATGTAGATCCTCGACTACCTGAACTAAGGAGGGGATTAGTTTATTCCGACCCTAATTGCAATTTAGGGCCTAATTGCTACCGATTATTTTCTCTACGTATATAAGTATGTAGTCATTATTTTTTCTGGTTTGAGGGAATACAGCACCGAAATTGGCTAAAAATATGGGGAAAAATGTTCTTTGTTTCTTTTTTGAGCTAATAAAATACTTTGAATCTTATAGTATCATAATCCAACTAAATTTATGAGTTTCAGGCATTTAAATACCCTCATGTGACAATTTAAATGCCCGTGCGCATGTGTATGCCGGCCCTTGGATTCACAGAATTCTGTCATTTGAGTTCGATTGAATGTACTAAATTAATACATATAAAATTAGTAGGAAAAGTTTCTGGTGGAATTTTGTGTGCTGGTATGATGGTTATTTCTTACAATGTGTGGCACCATGGAAACAAAACACTGGCTACAAACATTGAAAGCAAATATTAATGTTTATATTTATGCTTTTGTGTGAGTTTCGAACGGTCGGGATTTTCTTGTGTTTCTCGTTAAACTACATACTGTTTATATATAATTGATGTATTTAGCGTGCCATTTAACATTTATAAAGGTGTTTTATACATCAAAACGTGCATATAACTGTAATATAGGTTATAGGTAAAACATTCTTTGAAACAACTGACCTTCTGTTGACTGTGTACATAGTTAGGATCATGAATAGGCTAAACGATACATGGAAGAAACACCTAAACATAATACAACAATGGGAAAATACTTGAGGCCTAATGTGGTAAGAAAACTAATGCCTGTGTACCAAAGTCTGGCATCAGATGAAATCCTAAGGAGATGTACATTGGGTAAGACACAAAATGCAAATGAAAGTTTACATAACACGATATGACATAATTGCCCAAAAGAAATATTTGTTTCAAAGAAGAGACTTCAGGTTTATATGACATCAACCATCAGTGAATTAAATTTTGGTTGTTCTGCCTCACTCAAGCTGTAGTCAGACATAATGGACACAGATTTTATCAGAATCTCTAAAAATTAGCCAAGGGAAGGACCAATTACGCTTACTTCATTCAGCAATTTCTGCAAAGGCAACTTCTAAAATATCCACAAGGAAACTGAAATTGAAGAACAGTGCTGCAGAAGAGAGAAGGAAGAGTCAAGAGGGTCCAAATTATCTATCTGGAGGATTTTAGTCTACTTCAAGGCTGAGAAGGAAAATGTTTTGGATTTTAAAATTTGATTTACTCAGTTATAGTTCTTTCAACATTTCTGTCATTCAGAATGCTCCACACGATGCAGTTTTGATTCAGTCCCTCTAAAATTTTCAACACATGTTCTTAGAAAGCAAACAAAGGCTTTTATCATATAAATTTTTAATATTCATTATATTTTTAAAGTTATTGATATAAAAAGTCAAAGGTTTAATCATTTTTTGGCTTTTTTGTTTGCTCCATACCTAATTTTTTTCCTCTGGAACTAAAGGCAGTATAAGAAATTCATACGACAGATATTTTCTTCATATATATCTGAATATTTTTAGAAATAGAAAAATTAAAATTTTGAAAATTTTTATCACGTGGAGCGGTTTGAATATTGCCCAAATTTTGAATTTCACAAATTAATTAACCAAACACTATTGAAGATATAAAGGCAAAATTTTGAATTCTCTGTTCAATATGCATCAGAATTAAGTGGTAAAAATTTCAGCAAGATTGGTTGAAAATTGCTGGATTTGGGGTTTTCGGTGCTGCATCCCCTTAAGTAATTGATAGTGTTCCTGGAGAAAACTTAAATGTGACGATAGGTTATTTCAGGGACATACGGTCCTCCCGTTTGCCTGGTTTTCGTAAATAGATATACTATTTATTTTAGTTAATTGATGGAAATTAATCATTTCTCCACACTAGCCGTATATAGGCTAAGATATTTGATGGATAGAGTCAACATGAAAAATTCAATGCCATGACCAGGATTTGAACCACGGATCTCCTGGTTTCCGTCCAGTCACTCTTAACCTTTGAGCTACCATGGCCAACGCACCGTCCTGACATCAAATTCTCCAGTTGACTCATATATTTCCCCGGTAGACCACTAGGGGCTCTCGCATCCGAGATACACCGTTTGTGGCGACTTACTATTGTAAGTACTTAAGTCCCAGGCTTCATCATTTAACTCTTATTATTTTAGTTAATTGATGGAAATTAATCATGAGTCAACTGGAGAATTTGATGTCATGACGGTGCGTTGGCCATGGTAGCTCAAAGGTTAAGAGCGACTGGACGGAAACCAGGAGATCCGTGGTTCAAATCCCGGTCATGGCATTGAATTTTTCATGTTGACTCTTTCCATCAAATATCTTAGCCTATATACGGCTAGTGAGGAGAAATGATTAATTTCCATCAATTAACTAAAATAATAAGAGTTAAATGATGAAGCCTGGGACTTAAGTACTTACAATAGTAAGTCGCCACAAACGGCGTGTCTCGGATGCGAGAGCCTAGTGGTCTACCGGGGAAATATATGAGTCAACTGGAGAATTTGATGTCAGGACGGTGAGTTGGCCATGGTAGCTCAAAGGTTAAGAGCGACTGGACGGAAACCAGGAGATCCGTGGTTCAAATCCCGGTCATGGCATTGAATTTTTCATGTTGACTCTATCCATCAGATATACTATTTAT
>CM060948.1:158101536-158179036 GCA_030765055.1 Mantis religiosa | reverse complement strand
GGAAAAACAAAAATAACATGGCAAATAAACATGCACAATTAAAATAAAACAGTAAAAACTATAAAAGCAATTAATAAAACGCCCAAAGGCATTAAAAACCGTTTCTTTAAGAAATGACAGAACAGCTTGAGGTAGAGGCTTTTTAACCTAGCTGCCCAACGGTGGTCGAATCAATCTGTTCCTTTTCTTTGGAGTTGGGCTAGCATTTACACCAGATTTATCCTGTCATTCTTTTACTGTTCTGGCAATGAGAGCAGACTCTTCCTGTTCCATATCCTCTCTGGAAGAGGACTGCTTTCCAGCTAATAATTTTGGGTCCAGAGGCTCGAACAAATCGGAGATCGCGATCGACGAAGATGAAAGTCGCCAATCGGAGTCCTCTCCAGATGATTCCTCAGATGATGTTGACGGAGCAGGCGGTCGCAGACTTTTATGCTCACTAGCTTTCCTTTTACTGCGCTTACTATTTTCCCTAAGGAAGTCAGTTCTGTAATATGGGGTCTTGAATTTCCTTGGCAATACATTAAATATTACCGGTTCACATGTTGTTCTTGAAGTAGATGGTTTCGGCGGTGACATGGCTGAATCCTTCTTAGGACTGGATTTTGTAGGCGCGCTCACTGTTGATAGTTCTGGCGTCTGTTGCTTTGGCTGTGATCTTACTGTAATTGTTTCGTCCGCAATTAATGCCACATTTAAGTCGCTAGTTTGTGTTGCGATTTCACATTTAGCTACCAGCTTAGATGAAACTACACTATAAGTAACGGTCCTAGGGACAGAAGGCTAACGAATGGGCAAGAGCTTCCGGGCTTCCAACTAAGACAACCTCTCTCTTACCCGAATCTCTTGGTTTGCCTTTTCCTCCATATAACGGGGACATTATCTGGATCTTGATGAATGATTACCACTGCAGTTAACACATGTTGCAGGTGAAGTACATGTATCGTCATGCTTGACTTCCCCACAGACTTCGCAGGTAGCAACTCCTATACAAGAAGCACTCGTGTGGCCAAAGCGCTGGCATTTATAACACCTCAGTGGATTAGATATATACTGCCTCACTTCAATAGCTTCGTACCCTGCCTTAATCCTTTGCGGGAGATCTACCCGATCAAAGGTAAGAAACAGGGTACGAGTGGGCACTAGTTCACCTCGTTCTTCGCGGTGGACTCGATATACCTTGGTCACACCTTGTTCCGCCAAGTTTTCCTGAACATCCTCATAGAATATTCCGTCCAATGCGCTGCTGTTTACAACACTACGCGAGGAGTTCAGAGTCCTATGCAATTAAACGCGCACTGGACAGCTCGCAAGCATATTGGCTTTCAAAATTTTAACAGCTTGCGTCGTTGAAACAGCTTCGACTAGGAGCGTGCCATTGCGAGAATACAGGACTTAACAGGATCAGCAATATTATCTAAACGCTTCTGGATAATAAATGGGTTCACGGTAGTAAATTATCGACCTTCCTCAGATTTAGTAGCAACCAAATAGCGAGGAACACAATACTTAACATTTCTTAACTTTTATTAACATTTTTTTGTTGCATTTTATCAGTTCCCATAGCGACAAAGTCCTCCACCATTGCAAACGTATCCGAAGACGTGCTCACATCCTGGGCGCCTACCCAGCGTAGATGAGAGTCTTGTCCTGTACCTTGCTCACTTCAGGGTCACATCTTCCAGTGCTAAGACAGAGGGACCCAATCGCCTTCAGGAGTGTAACAGCTGATGCAATGGCCACTCCCAGGGACTGACCCAGCGGATACGAACACAGTCCTACATGATAACCAGGGGCTGGGAATTACGCGTTACCCAGTCATCCCCTGCGCTTCCCACTCCGCTAACCCGCGCTAGGTTATCCGTCAGACGTGTGTTCAGGGAGGAAAAATAAAATAACAAATAAAGAAATAAATGGGGTCAAACACAGAAGTGGACTATGGTTTCGGCGTTTGAAAGAACACTCTCACCTCGCGGAGGAACCCAATCGAGAGATTTGGCTCGGGTCTCCGGGAGCGCCAATCCCGTACCTAGCATATTAGACCCCTAGGGGCAGAACAGTTCCAGTATATGTATACATTTGCTGCAATGAAAGTAAGTGTACAATATGTGTGACTGTAAGTGCAAAACGAAAATAAATTAAAAATGGAAACATAATATAAAGGCGTACATATATCTCGAGGCGCTATCAGCGGCGTACTGTCCCAAATTTACTTCGGCGTATTGCACAAAACCATGTGCTCTGAGACCATAAGGGTTCTGTCTCGAACTGTTCCCCTAACTTCCCTCTATAGCCCCTTAAAGTGGTTCGGTCGACTTCTAAAATGTAATCACATGTTTAAAGGTTTTCAAAGGCGTATTCTGAACTTAAATTTAAAATGTATAGCACTCACATTTGTTCTCATTTTATTAAACTATTTATAGTCAAATTATATAATAAGTAGTTAATCATTTGTTTCATTGGTGTTTGTAAACTTAGCACTATTTGAGCACAGCGCCAAAAATGTTGAAATTCGTTCTCGGAACAATAAAGACTGGCAAAGAGCGCTAGGAAGCGCATCTTTCTGAAGCTTTATATTACTAAGAAGTGAAAACCGTGTAGACAGAGGAACTACCATTTCATCTGTCATGGAAAGATCTGACTTTCAGCGACGTTTCAACTCTTTGAGGCAATCGGATTATCGCACGCTTTGGCTGACTGTCCCTCTAAAAGCAAATGCTTCAAGGTTTGAATAGCAAAGTAACTGTTTGCACATCACAGGCGTCTTTACTGCTCAACAAACATGTTTGTTTTGGAAAGCTCCAAAAAATAAAGTGCATCAAATGCACTGCTATCGTGAACTCTTTGGAATGGATAATAGAGGACCCTAGAACGTGTGCAAAATTGTTCCTTTTGATGTATTAAGTAAAAGCAAACGACAGGGACCACCAAAAAATGTGCACTACCTTAAAAGTTTTATACAAAATAAAATACCAGCACATAAAAGTACTCTAGATGTTCGCAAATGCATGATAAGAAGCTTTTGCAGATGATCAATCAATGTTTCTGATGACAATAATGAAGCAGTCAATATACCTATTGGAAATATTACTTATAAAGGTAAACCTAGATGCCAACTTAATAATTTTGCTTTAAATACTAATAAAACTGAAGAAAAATATATTAGAATAGAGCTATTCTAATTGATGATAGCCCTGTGAGATTCCTAGGCTTCTATCTCGAATCTGGGCAAGATTTGTTAACTCATATTAACTATAATTTAAAGAAATTTAGCAGTGGTACTTTGTTTAGAGTTCTTAGGAAATATATAAAAAATAATCCCCCCATGATGTTGTACTTTACCTCATATAATTGCTTAAATTATAGTATTTTTATAGGGAGACCACACTACAGTTCAGTTAACTTGAGGTGGCAGCTAAGTAAAGATGCGCACTAAAAAAATTAGTCTGATACTAAATCTGAAAGAAGACTGAAGGTGATTTAGGACATGTGCAGCAGTTGATACATGCAGCATCAATAGCTCCACACGAATAGAATCATCCTGTCTCCTTTCAGGATTAGCAAAATACTATTTTTTTAGTGCGCATCTTTCCTCAGCTGCCACCTCAAGTTAATTTGCAGCACAACACACATTTTTAAAGAAAGAGCTGTGAGGCAAATTTATAACATCTTAAACAGACACATTGTAAACTGCTTTTGTCAAATCCAATATACTTACAGTATCTTCAGTCTTAATTCGGATTACCCGTTGTGTTTAAAAATATTCTATATTAACTAGTCAGTATACATATATCAAAGCAGAGGAAAATGTTCATATTATTTAAATCAATCTATTTCATTACGCTTTTTAAGTGAAACGTATATCAATATTTAAAGCTAGTGTGAGAACTTCATTGTTGATGTGGTATTGCAGTGTTGTTAACTCTTATATTTTTCTGTGATCTGGCTTTGTAATGACATTGCTTGTGCTTACTTCTATATAATTTTCATGATAAATCTAATATACTCAGAAACATTTGTTTTTACGTAGCTACTAGGTAAAAAGACATTTGAGGGTGTTACCAATCAAACGCACTGCTTAAAACTGCATAAAATGAAACCTTAAAACAGAAGCCTAATAAGAAGGTCTATATGAGTACTACATATAGCGGTTATTGTACCAGAAGTTAATACCTCAAATGTTGAGAGATTACAAGTAATATTTGTAGCAGTTCTGTCCTTACAGCAAAGACCAACACTATAAACATCACCTGCTTCAAATGTTCTTAAGCATGTTAATAAAGCTAAAATGAGTATGTTAACTGCGGTGAATAAAAGAAAGCATATTCGAAGAAGCTTAATTTTTGAAACTTTCATTCAGTACCGTTTAATGTTATACCGGTAGAGTAAAAAGTATGTAACAATGTCTGTAACCGCGATGTTGCAAATCTATGAAGTGATATTTTTTAGAAAATCTGTAAGATATCAACATATCTGCACATTACTATGATTACAAATAAAGGGCGAGCGTTTTTTAATGGCAACATTTCTCTTTTCTGCATTCCTCCAGTCCTCAAGTCTCAAACAAATACCCTTCTAAACCGCAACTTAAATTTATTAGGAACTTACTGCATGTGTACTGAGCAAAGGAAAACACACCATTACTTCAAACTGAGTAGTTTTGAATTAAACAATACAACAGGCTACTTCAATATGTGGCTTTGGATTCTATAAATACAGACAAAAGCTAAGCTAATAAGGACAACAATGCTTACTTCATTGTAAAAACTTCCTGAAAGTAATTATTCATGGCACAACTTATAGAAACACTACGAATTGAAATACTAATGATGATCGGATATGGTGATAGGAGGAGGTCCTAAGAACAGATTGTGTCTTGTTTAATAAAATTCATCCAGAATGTCATTCTACGGTAGGCAAAATTTTTAAAATTTCAGTGAAACTGGAAGTGTTAAAAATAAGGCAAAGTCTGGAAGGCCAAAACGAGTTACAGATGGTGATAAAGCTCTAGATGTTTTATTATCCGTGGAAGAAATTATCTAATCACCACCTTGCAATGAATTTCCAGGAGGATGGATTGGCAGAAGAGGAAGTACTAAATGGCCGCCAAGATCTCCTGACCTGAACCACTGGGAACTTTTTTTTGGAGATATTTGAAGTGGAGGGTTTACAAGGACTGACCAAGAGGTCTTGAAGAATGAAAGTGAAGAATTGAACAAGAAGTGCAGCTGATCAGGCGAACAGTGTTGCTGGAAGTATTAACGAGTTTCAAAGAGAGACTTTGGCACTGCTTGGCAATAAATGGAGGCCATTTTGAGAAACTTTAGAAATGAATTCATCATGTGGTACAACACAGCACCACTAATTTTGTTGTGAATGTGTTTTCTTGGTTTAAATTCTTCCTTTAAATTAAAGTTCAAAAAAGCATCAACCTGTACGTGCCAACACCTGAGGACAAAAAATGAAGAGAAAATGTTTCAATTAAAAGGAAATCACGCCCTATTGTGCCGTTTGTTTTTTCCCGGCACTCATTTCCTGGTCTTCCCGATTCGAAGCTGTTTACGCGTGGGATCGCTTCGGATTCCCGCCGCTTCTCTCTTTGAGCGCTGCGGGTTTCTAACGGGATTGTTTCGGGTCTTGTCTGGTGTCGGACGAATTAAGTTCTGGGGTAAATGCTCCAGTTTCGCTGATGGCTTTAAAAGTTCTATCTTGGTGGTCTTTCTGATCGCCTCTTCGGGAGCTTTGCTTCGGTTTCAAAAGGGCTAAACTCTGTCAGTACTGGGACCAGTTTTCAAGTTCTGGTCCTATAGGTGTGGCTGCTTGCTTGCGTTTTTGTTAAATGTAAATGTTTTCCGGGGTCCTAGTTAACTTGGTTAAATTCCCGTTTCAGCAAAATTGTTTGTGTTTTCTAGAGCAGCTTTGTTAATGATCGTGATGCTCTTTGCTTTCCTGTGTTGCTTTAAGGGAACACATATTGTTGAATATTCAGTTATTTATAACATTTTAAAGTATTGGCCTAAAGTTTGAATTGTTAAATGGGGCAACTGTGAGTCAGTTCATTGTCTGGATCTCTGTTACGCCTGTAAGTGTTGTAGGCCTAAACCAACATATACCAGTTTAACCAGCGTTAGATGTGAAGTGCGCGGCCTGTGCCTGCCGGCACACTATTCACAATCATAGTAATATGAAAACATGTTTATATCTTACAGCTTTTCTAAAATATATCACTCCAAAAAATTATAACACAAAATTTAAAAGCAATGTTCCATACAATTTACTCCCCGCGTAATATATATTCTCGGATTGTCAAGTCTAAGTTAAAAGTCCTTCAAAGCTATCTAGTTCACAAATAAGTGCTTTGTATAAGCATATTAAAGAAATACTCTTTTAAAATACTATTAGTGAAGTAATTTCTGTTTTCATTTACTTCCTCCATCGTTAAGTTATGTCGGACGATGAATAAAATTAATTAAATAATACTCAATTACACGTTAATGTCAGAGGTTCTACTCCCATTAGTCATGGACACGTAGGACCAAGGACCTGGGCCTCCTTCGATCAGGTAGTTACCGAGCTGTCCCAAAAGGGCGCCCGGTGCCTCAATGGGGCTTTCCATAGGGTAAGACCTAGAGACTAACAAGCCCCCGCCAATCTGGTCCTTTGGACTCAAGACGGGATGGAAGTGGATACGCCACTTACGCGCGCCAACTCCAAAATGGGAAGGCTACCGATATGACCTCGGTAGGGCCGCCTGGTGATCTAGCACACCTTCTACTAGCTATACTGGCTAGTACGCGGGAATATTAATGGCTTTCCTCAACCCCGTCCGGGGACGTACCCGATCTCTCACGGGTATCGGGAACCACTGCCCCCTTGAGTCCAACCCAATCCGAGCAACTCCCTAAAGGGAGGTGCTCGAATGTTCGGCCCGAGGTTCCTCTAGTAACGTCAGAGGTACCACGAGTGCTAGGGGTCCGCAGCGTCCGCACCACAGCAGCTGAAGGGGACGGATCCCCTCCCCTACGGGAAAATATACTCAAATACACCCGGGTCCATAGAACTAGTTCCCAGATATTCATCTTTCAGGATAAGGGAAACCCACGAAAGAAAACGCTATCCAGGTAACTCACGCTGACCAAGATTCGAACTCGGCACCCCTTGAACGTGAGGCAGATACGCTACCGCGATGGGTAATTATTCCGCTGATTTACACCAGTTTTGCACACAAAGTTTCTGAATATCTATGACACTCAAATCATTGATTTGAAGGTGTTTTTCCTCCAATAAGAACGTGATGAGGTAAAATTACCACCAAAACTGAATATTAATACAAAACAGTATATTTATAATTTAAGCTTTACATATTTTTGTATCATAGAAATTAACGTTGGTTATTTTGATGACAGTAGAATATAAATTTCAGTATTTAATTTATAAGTTTTAAATAAGCCTTTAAACACGTTTTGATGTAGGTATGTTAATAGTTCTCAATGGATTAACTGTATTATCCTTTGTTAAATTAGTATTTCTTCTGAGGCACGGGTTCAGCATTGTCTTCTTCATCTTGTTCTATAGAGACAATATCTGCCAGAGCCAGGGATGCGTTTATTAAGGTGAGACTGTAAGCAAAAGTTGGGAAAATATCTTTTTTTACGCAGGTAAGTAGTTCACACTTTTTTTTTGCACATTTTGGTAAAGAATATAGCCATGTACTACAATTATAAGTGTACTTAAACGAAGTTTAAGAATATTAGCTTACTGTGAACCTATTTAGGAAATTTGGAATAAGTCCAGAAATGTTTCATTTAGGAGCCTGCGAATGAACTTGTTTTTTTTAGATTAACTTTTGCTGCGTATGTTGACATGGATATCGTCTTCTTTATTCTATTATCCTTAGAACTAATGATTCTCTAGTTTTGTTATCCTGTGGCTGTGACTCGAGTTTTGTTTGTAAGCAACTGTCCCTTTTGTATTTATCTAACTGGAAGTGTAGTTGTGAAAGAAGATGACAAAACCTAAAGGCGTTTTCAGAAACGTAAGAACAAAGGCAGAAGGTTCTACACGACGGTATCCCTGCCTGTAGAAGTCAATGAGAATGATACCCAACCATGTGGCAGTCGACCATGTGCAACTCCTCCAAGTGCTTCTAAAAGGAAGTTACAAACAAATGTAAATATTAATATAAATATAAACTGTGTTGAACACTGTACTCAATCTAATATTGTGATATATTTAGGCATTTTAAGACGAGTGCTAGAAGAAACTGTGTCATGTAGAATATGTGGTGGTGAGGTTAGGTTACAAGAAGAATTGAGTGCAAGAACTGGTATAGGGAATACATTTAAAATTGTATGCCTGAATTGAAATTCTGAGACGTCAGTTTGTTCTTCACAACAGTGCGTTAATAGTGACATCTATAAAAACTATGTGAGACTTATTTATGGAATAAGATGCATTTGCAAGGAACTTGGAGCTGGTAAAATATTGTGTGGTTTTATGAACTTACCAAATTCCCCTACAAGCTGTTTCAAATATACAATACTTTGGCGAAATAATCTGCAAAATGTTGCAGCCAAAGAAGCTGTTTTACTAAATAAAAATAATAAAGATGATTTAATCAATCTCCAGAGTAAATTGTAAGCTATAGTTCTTATTGGAAACTTTAAGGCTTTTTTTTCTCAAAATTAAGCTTTTTGAAGTATTTACCCCATTTTCTCAGAAACTATTGGAGGTATATACATATAAAATTTACAGATTATAAAAGGAGCTTCAGAAATTCTGTGGATCTACAAACATAGTAATCTTTTTAATAAGCTCCATGTTATGGTGTTTTAATGCTAAAAAGTCAAGAAAAAATAATGAAACAGAAAAAAATGTGTATAAATGGCTAGAAACTGTAAATACAAGCACGGCCACCTCGGTAGCGTGGTGATAGCGTGTCTGCCTCACGTTCAAGAGGTCCCGAGTTCGAATCTCGGCCAGGGTGAGTTACAGTATAAGGTTTTCCCTTATACTGAAGAACGAATGTCGGTAACTCTAAGCTCTGTGGACCCCTGACTCATTTGAACATCATTTCACCCATTTCATTTATCGTCCGATATCACTTAACGCTGGAGGACGTAAATTACAAAAAAAAAAGGCTCCATTGTAGATCAGTAGCTTCTCTAAGGACCACATAATATGTTATAAAATGTTCATGTATGTGCTGCTAATAGTTTCAGAAAAAACGGGTCATCAAATTGTATACCGTCATCTTGGGCGACTTTGTGCCACTTTTTTGAATTTTTTGGGAATATCTTCTTCGAATTTAACGCTAATAAATAAACGCTTACTATTTATAACATAGCAGCAGAAACATCAACCTTGTACTGCAATCGAGTTATTCCTTGATGTTAATTAATACTCAAAAGAGCTATTCATACATGGCCCAATGTCACTCCATTAGGTGGGGTGCCAACTGTAAATTCATTACTATTCAAAGTGAGAAGCTTGTCTGGCCCAATGTCACTCCACTTCATTTTTTTGTTCGAAAAAAAATAAAATATAACATTTTTATGTCCAATTATTGCTCTTTATGGTTGCAAAAACCTTTGAACTGCACGTTACTTGAATTTTAAAAATGTTACATTTTTTACCAAACTTTTTTGCATTTCAGGAACGTCATACAACTCACGCTTGGACACTTTTACAGATGGCTCAATTTTCTTGACTACATCTTTTATTCATGGACTATTTCGTCTTTCTGATCAGGCCACATCTACAGACGTCCACTTCTTTGCACGACAATAACTCTCCCATCCTGTTCATCCATTGTTACAACCCTCCCTGGAAAGAACTCCCCCTCATACTGCACAAAGACGAAATCATCAACCAACAAGTTTCTCAGATTTCTCGGATTCAGTGCTGATGCTCTTTTCTGGTTTACCGGAGATGGAGGATGTTCACTGTCATCAAAGGAAAATGGCCTGTTGGAACTCTCCTGATAATGTATGGTGGCATCATCACTGCTGCTGTCAAGATCTGAAATTTTGGCTTTCTTGTTTTTTCTTTTTGTTGTAGACTGATGTTGATGGTCCATATGGTGAGGCGGAATGCTTATTCCGCAATTTTGACATCAGTGTGTTCCTATGAACACTGTGCTCTTTATGCAGCAGAGCGTATTGACATAGTTTTTTATCTAATTTCTTTTACAGCGTTTTCTAATATAGATTCGCTGCAATTGCGGCATGGCCGGTTTCCTGGCTCTCTTCGGTGTTTTCTTGGCTCTTTGTCTATGGCAATTTACTATCGGTATCTGTAATGAAAGTAAGGCAGTCTGTAGTAAAATACTAAAGCTATATTCAATTATGGACACTGGGAGGTGGATGGGCTTCAAAAGATCGATTTTTTTGTTTTTAGTGTTAAAAGTATATAATCCTTCAGCTTTTAAATGATATATATATATAAACATAGGCTGTAAGTTGGTATTAAGGCCCTTTAATCCATCAAATTAAAAATGGCGGCGCAATGACACGCCCACTTTCTGATGTATCAGGGGAAAGATTCTTCCAGAAGGCAAACCACTTGCAGGTCGTGGAAGACTAACAGACAATGAGATTGACCTCCTCCAGCAGTATTATGGACTAGCTATCAGGAGTAATAGAGGTAAAACAATTGCAGAAATGAAACAAGCTATTTGGGCCTTTTATTTTCATAAATTATCCACAGTTAGTAATCCACAGCATGGTTTGTGTTCTAAAGGTGCAGATTCTTGGTGTGGCTTTCAAAGAGCTCAGATTAGGAAAGAAATGTGTAAACATAAACACTCTCTTCCAGAAGAGGTTCTTTTGGCAATTAAACCAATATTTAGGGAAATTTCTCAAGTTGAATTACTGAGACAGTGCTTGCATGGTCGAACCCAAATGAAAGTTTTCATTATATATTATGGGAAAGAATTTCAAAAACTGTGCATGTTGGGCCAAAAAATTTAAAAATTGGTGTATATGATAGTGTTATTTGTTATAATGAAGGGTGCAGTGGTAGGCATAAAGTAATGACAAAATGGGTATAAAAGTTGGTGAAAATATGATGGCAGCATGTCTAGAAAAAGATGTGCGTCGACTCTCAGAGGCAAAAAGAACAGCTCAGTTGATTGAAAGTAGAACTAGAAGTAAGAAAAGGAAAAGAAAATACGAGGAAGACCTAACTGAGCAGGATTATAGAGCAGGCATGTTCTGAGAGTATGTATAATTTAAAAAGAATGGTACTTAATCTTTGACCGTGATTTCCCAAAACCTTGATTTTTCATACTTTAGGTGCATGTTTCTCAAAAACTATAAAAGATATTACTACAAAATTTGTAGTGCTTATGTTTTAATGTTTCCTGAACACATTAATATAACTTTTATATTCATATGATTTATAAAATGGAGGGAAAATAAAATTCAGTCATTAAAATATTATCTTATTGTTTAACACAACTAAATAATTTTTCATGTGCATAGATTAAACTATGTATGCTTTTTATTTACTTTAGATTATAAAACTGTGCCTTATGTTATTTAAGATAAAGATTGGTGCCTATAGCTTTAAATTCCTACAAGGAACCTAGACCTGAAGTGTAAGGTGTAATACTTCTTTTCAGGATACACAGGGTGCCTATGTCCCTTTTACAAGGAGCTGTATGAACTTAATATACATAATATACGGTCGTTAAATGCACACATCATTATACTATAATCATACCAAATTTAAATTTCTTGCAATGTTTAGTTTTTGTATATTTATATTTTAATATTGTTAAAAACTAGCCCTGTCTGGGTAAAAATAACCTCCCAGCGCCCTTAAAATGAACATAGCCACACAATTTAAAATACAAAGTAAGACAGTATTTGCTTGCATGTGAGTAAAATGCAATGATTTGTGGTGGCACAAAGTTACCCGCCATTTTCCTATTTTTAAGTTTGCACCTCATTCAAAGGAATGCCATATCTGCCACAGAGCTTCTATTTTCCTAATCAGCAGCCAAAAATAGTCTAAGCAAACAAACCTGCCTTTAATTTGAAACAGAAAATTCTCCACCTCGATCGAACTGAAATTAAGAAGACTTCACGAAAAACATGTGCAGACACGTTTCCACAAATCTTCACAATGCACCCAACTTTAGAAGAGTAAGCAGTTTATAACACAGTTCCAGGTAGTGTCAACACTTATGCAAGTGTAAAGAGTTACTACAATCTTACGGCATGTTCAAATACCATTAGTCACTGCTATCTTATTAAGCGCATGGCTGGCACAAAGTCACCCCCAGGCACAAAGTAACTCCAGTTGACGTTATTTTAACATAGGCGAGATAGGACGTACCGTCTCACCTTAAAGTATTCGTCGTGCACTGACATGCAAAAAGTCAATCAAGTTCGATTCGAAGTCAGCATGCAAGTACACCTTCCCTGACAAATATCTAAGTAGGTTTGTTTGGTGACTTTATTGGGTGGCAAATTAGACAATTTAAAGGCACATGTTTATTTATCATTAATTTGTAAACCATGTGGTTACGTTCCTATATAGATAGCCGCATCCACCGATCTTTCAACCACTGTACTTTATTGTGAATTAATTGTTCTTTCACACTGGCCGTGTGTAGGCTAAAGTATGGAAAGATATGGATGTCATGTCAGCACGTTGGCCATAGTAGCTCAAGGGTTAGAGTGGCTGGATGGCAACCAGAAGATCCGTGTTGCAAATCCCGATTATGGCATTAAATTTTTCAGTCTGACTCTATCTTTCCATACTTTAGCCTACACACGGCCAGTGTGAAAGAACAATTAATTCACATTAATTGATCTAATAGTAGTTCACTATAAAGCCCGGGCCTTAAAGTACTGTTGCGGCGCTGGGCATAAATGTGTCGGCACAAATCGATAATAGACGGCGGATAATGTTTCAGGAGCTTGCATAAACAATTAACGATAGCGCCGATAAACATTTGCTAAATTTACTTACCACCCCTGGGCCACAAAAAAGTTCCAAAAAATATTCAAGAAATACAATATAACATTGGCACCAAAAACAATTACAACATTAAAAACCTACTTCACAGTAATAATACTGATAAGATAAAACCAGAGGAAAAGACAGGCATTTACAAGATTAAGTGTAAAGACTGTGAAAAAATTTACATAGGGAGGACAAAAAGAAACATAGGCACTAGAAAGAAAGAACACTTCAGGCACTTAAGATACAAAAATATTGATAAGTCCGCAATAGCAGCTCATTTCTGGTCTGAAAATCATGAAATTGAAGATAGCACAGAATTACTAAAATACTTACAAAAACATAGTGAACTCGTCATATGGGAGAGGATATACATAGAAAAACATAAAAACCAACTAATTAACTTTGAAATCCCGCCAGAAGAGAATCCCACATTTAAGTTCATCACTAAATCAACAGATGGCACCAGCAACCCCAGAATTACCCACACCGCTGGATCAAGCTTCAGTCGCATAAGAGCCGTAGATGCAAACGATGATTTGCGAAACATGTCCTCAAAATAGGTACGAAAGTGAAGCAGATGTGTAAAAAATACGACTCATTTAAAATTTAATAAGAGATGGATAGTTTATCAAAGAGGTGAAAGACTTGCCGGCACCTATATAGTTACATTCTAGAACATTCGTGTTTTATCTGGTGACATTTTAGAGTAAAGTCGAGAACAATCTAGAATGATCGATTAGGTGTATAAAAAGAAGCCATGGCTAGTGATGAGTCAGTTGAGAAGCAGGAGTTGTGAAACAGAGTGAGCTGTGTTGTTGTAACGAGAACTAACGTAATCAGCTGTCACGGTTTGTTATTGTCATCGACCCTGGAAGATTGTGTGATGTAATGTTGTTGCGTGAGTATTGAACAGTGTATTGCTACGGAAATAAAGGAGATTTTTAATTTCTGCAACTCGGTCTTTTAATGCTACGAACCCACAAAGTTACAGTACTTACACGTGGTAAGTCGCCATTAAGGTAGTCTCATGTGTTTATGAGAACTCCTAGTGATTTACCGGCAAAAATACGAGTCAGTTGGAGAATTTAATGTCATTTCGGCACGTTGGCCATAGTAGCTGAAGGGTTAGAGCGGCTGGACGGCAACCAGAAAATCCGTGGTTCAAATCCCGACTATGGCATTGCATTTTTCAGTCTGACTTTATCTTTCCAATGTACTTCAGTTTCTGCATGATTATTACTTTTGCTAATAACGCTTTTTCAAGCAACATGGTAGACATACCTAATTCCGTTCCGATGATCTCATGAACCCTGAATTTATTGTTATTTCCACCTCGGTAGCGTGGTGGTAGAGTGTCTGCCTCACGTTCAAGAGCCCCCGAGTTCGAATCTATGTCAGGGTGAGCTGCCTAGATAAGACTTTTTCCGGGGTTTTCACTTATCCTGAAAGACGAATGCCGGGTAACTCTAAGCTCTATGGACCCTGGCTCATTTGAGCATCATTTCGCCCATTCCATTGATCGTCCGATATGACTTAACGTTGGAGGACGTAAAATTACAACAACAACAAAAAACAGCTGAACTGAAGGTATGGTACCGGTCAGAATATAATTATTGTATTTTACCCGGTTTGCTTTGTTTGCCCCGTCCCACATGCGTCTTTACGTCCAGGCATTTTACAAAGCCTCAAACGTGTGCATTTTGTAAGTCTCCAATGTTCCAAAAGGACGGAAATATATTTCATGTATCACGGTTGCTTATTTTCGTACTGATGGGACCTGGGCGATTTTAGCTGTGATTCTTCTCATTTTTTTAAAATCTTACCTCACCTGGTTTTCTTTTCAACGTTTTACGATTTCTTTTCTAATCACTTTCATTTCCTGTTTCTTTATTTGGAAGGGGTGGCTTAGTTCCACCATTATTAATATTACTTACAGGACATGAAATAAAAAATAAAGAAATAAAGGTACGAGCATAAGTAAAATTGGACTTCAATCAAAGGTAGTGGGTAAACGTAGCTAAAGTCAAAGTGGTTATGAGCTCCTGAAATTATGTACCTGTGCATAAGGACTAAGTATTGTGAAGTAACGAAATGGATCCTATTATCCCTTAAAATTACACAAATCCCAAAGTACTAGTTTTCTAAATATAAAATAGATTGTGTTTACACTGTTCTTAAAGTGTTTATAAAACCTCACCTAGCAACATACAGATTTGAAGAAAATAGGGCAATTTATGAAACAAACGCTTTGTTGTCTATATCCTCACTATAACAAATAAACCAGACCCAAAAATTTCGGTAAGGGTAGATGTTGGTTAGGCACTGGCCTACTGATCCCAAGATCGCGGGTTGATTTTAAGTGTGTTTAAAAATGACAGCCACATGTCAGTAAATAGACTGGTACGTGAAAAAGCATCTGCAGGACGAAATTCCAGGTCTGGTGACGCTATCAGCAATCCCGCAATTCGTAATAATTTTTAATATTACTAAACGTAATATTTTAGACTTTAAATAGTTTTGAAATTCAAAAATAATTCTACAAACATAATCAACCCCAGTGTGTTACATCACAGTCGCACATATTTATTTGAGTTATCTATTTATTGGCTACATCTGAACTGTGCTGTTCTCTGGTGGAAAAATATGAAAGTTTGATTCGCATCACCTATAAGAATGATGGAACAATGTTAGAGATAAACTGCGGTATATATAACTCAAATTTGTCAATGAATTACTTACGCCTCTTTGTTATCAAACGCATCATATACCTACTGGTCCGTTCTATAATCCTTATTTATCGAGCGAATTGGTTCAGGCGAGTTCATCTGCACCCTCCTTCGGGACATCCGGGTTCAATTCCGGTGGCGACCTACTTTAGCCATGAGTTTTTCGGGGTTTTCCCGGGTCGCCAGGCGAATGCTGGACAGGTTAATTGTATCCCCCAAATGTTCTCTCTCTCCATTTCATCTCCATCATCATTTTACATCATCTCTCCGCTGGTGGTCTCGTTCAGGGTAAAAGTGTCGGCGGAAGTCTCGGCGAAGCATCTCAGGATAATATGCTCCTGGTAAATATTTCCTCCTTCGGTATGACGGTTTCCGGGCTCCGGGCCGACGTGGTGGTCCGTTTCCGAATCACGGCGGGTGCGATGTTGGCTATGTTGGCTTGCCGGGAGTTTCCAACTGGTAAATTTTAGGGACCCTGCCATCTGCACTGTTGTAACTCTTTGGGATGACCACTCTCTGTCTCCTGTCACCTCATCCTTCCTCCCGGGGATGCTGCACTTAGGACATAGGTTACAATAGATCAAAACTGGTCGCCATTTCAAATCCCTCCGAATCCAATCCAATAATCCTTCTTTCATACTTAATATCCTCATATTAAATTTCCTTAAAGGAAAGAAAATCTGAAATAATAAAATATGTTTCTTTATCAATTTATTATATTTTAATAGTAGAATGCAAATAATTCAGATTAAAGGCAGGTATTTAAAAAAAGGATGCTATATGATTGTTTCACTTTTATAACATGTTGCTTTTAAAGAAGGTCTTTGCAAGCAACTGTTTACATGATGTGTAAAGAGAATAAAAATTTGGATAGCCATGCGGAAGCCGTTTCTGGGAATTTAGGTTAAAATACTTATTTTGATCATCCTGTTTAGTTGTTCAGTTTTTCCCTACCCACGGGGTCAAATAAAGCTTCTATGCATTGTTATTTCAACGGTTAAGTTATATGTTCAGTTAATTTAAGTTTCATAGCATACAGACCTCTAGAAATGCTATTCGAGGTTAACAAACTTACGTTCATCTACAGGATAATATATTGTCACCCAATTATCGGAAGGCACGAGCAACTGGAGCTGGGTAGGGGAAAGGAGTCATTCAGACCACGCACACCCATTTATCTTGTAGCGCTAACATAGGGGATGGTTAGGAAAGTGTCACTAGGCACTTTACCGTCCCTTTCCCCTCCCCCTGACGTCTGGAACAGTCGAGATGATGTTCTGAGCCGCGAAGGTTCCAGAAACAGCGATCTTCCTATATAAGGGCTGCAGTGGACGAGTCAGTTGAGTTCTTGGCGAGCAGCCGTGAAGAGCGCAGGGCTAGTAAACGGACTGGAAGACTGCGTACGTGTATCAGAGGAGTTGTATGTAATTGTGAGTGTGGAGTGGACCTGTGACAGACGAACTGGTGGATTGTAATTGTGTCCGCTACGTAATTCTATGTAATCGGCAAGTGTTCCAAGTGTAATTCGGTGGAAATAAAGAACATTTTGAGTTTGTGCAACTGGACTTTTAATTCTACGAACCCACAAAGTCACAATGTTTACTTCCCTTTATATTTAAACCTCTAGAAAAAGGGTGTTAAAATCCTCTTGAAATTACTCAGAGATATTGAACACTTAAGGTTGCAATAAATTTGCTTCCGAGGTAAATATAACACTACTTATTTTATGTAACTAATTAAATTATTCTCGAGCTAGGAATTGAGAATAAACATCCCAGAATTTGCTTCGATGTAAGGCAGCATTCCGGTACCGTTAATTACGATATTGTCGTAAATGAATTTAATACGCTAGGAAACAATAAGATTATCATGAAGCTACAGAGTTCTTCATTTAAAACCTAACGGAGCACCCGGCATTTCACCTCTGCCGTGACTTTGCTGGATTCCGGGTGGCTGCCAGCAGTATGTACGCTAGGGCTTGCGATGTGCATTATACTCGACAGTATTGCACCGGCCACCTACATGAACAGGCGCTTGACTCTAAGGTTCATCTGGTTTAATTTGAAACATGAAATACTTAGCACTACCCTTCCCTATGACAAGGGAGGGGTGAAAAGATTTGTAAACATATTGTCACTGCCATCCACGACTGACTAGTCTCCGTCAGACACCGACAGGTGCTGCACCCAGGGCAGGGATCGCTTATTAACAAACAGTGCTCTATATTGGCAACAAAATATGGTAATAATGGAAATATGGTATAAAAACCGCTGTTGTACTAGGTAATTAATAGAAACAAAGATAAGTTCAAACCGTAAACAATCAACTCCATAGAAAGGACATACCTTACCTTAGTGTCATTGTGATACGAGTGCTAAAGAGCTAATATGGGGACACATCAACGAAGGACTTAGAAAAATGTAATGGGGAAAAGACGGAATAATTGTTACGTAGAACAATTTCAATGTAAATTTAGAAGAAAATGACTCTCCAAAACATTCCCTATGGACGGTATAAATACTATATATAGTATAAATATATATACTACCGCCATCTATCAGTGGTCCTTAAAGCGCTGTGACTGAAAGTGTTAAAGGGACAGCTACAATATAATCACGCAGAATCAATCGGAATATTGCATGGAAGTAATACGATGTGCGATTAAGCAGTCATGGGTTACCTATACGGGCAATAATGCGTTCTCTCTCCCGCCCATCTCTCTCTCACTATCTCTCTCTCTCTCCTTAATTCTCTTGTTTCAAGATAAACCAGACAAACTGTACATAGAAGTGATGTGGGATTAGGCAGTCATGGGTTACCTACAACAGTGCGGAAATACTACTCTCTCTCTCTCTCCCTCTAATTCCCGTGTTTCAACGTAAACCAAAATGTACATAGAAGTGATGCGATGCGGGATTAGGCAAACATGGGTTACCTACAACAACGCTAACAATAGTGCCCTCTCTCCCTAATTCCTGTGTTACAAGATAAACCAAACTGTACATAGAAGTGGTGCGATGTGGGATTAGCCGGTCATCAGTCCCCTACAACAGCGTGGGCAATAGTGCCCTCTCTCCTTAATTCCTGTGTTACAAGATAAACTAAACGGTGCATAGAAGTAATGCGATGTGGGATTAGCCGGTCATGGGTCCCCTACAACAGCGTGGGCAATAGTGCACTCTGACTCTCCCTAATTTCCGTGTTTCAAGATAAGCCAAACTGTACATAAAAGTGATGCGATGTGGGATTAGGCAGTCATGAGTTACCTACAACAGTGCGAGTAGTAGTGCGCTCTCTGTCTCTCTAATTCCCGTGTTTCAAGATAAGCCAAACTGTACATAGAAGTGATGCGATGTGGGATTAGCCGGTCATCAGTCCCCTACAACAGCGTGGGCAATAGTGCACTCTGACTCTCCCTAATTCCCGTGTTTCAAGATAAGCCAAACTGTACATAGAAGTGATGCGTTGTGGGATTAGCCGGTCATCAGTCCCCTACAACAGCGTGGGCAATAGTGCACTCTGACTCTCCCTAATTCCCGTGTTTCAAGATAAGCCAAAGTGTACATAGAAGTGATGCGATGTGGGATTAGCCGGTCATCAGTCCCCTACAACAGCGTGGGCAACAGTGCACTCTGACTCTCCCTAATTCCCGTGTTTCAAGATAAGCCAAACTGTACACAGACGTAATGCGATGTGGGATTAGCCGGTCATCAGTCCCCTACAACAGCGTGGGCAATAGTGCACTCTGACTCTCCCTAATTCCCGTGTTTCAAGATAAGCCAAACTGTATATAGAAGTGATGCGTTGTGGGATTAGCCGGTCATCAGTCCCCTACAACAGCGTGGGCAATAGTGCACTCTGACTCTCCCTAATTCCCGTGTTTCAAGATAAGCCAAACTGTATATAGAAGTGATGCGATGTGGGATTAGCCGGTCATCAGTCCCCTACAACAGCGTGGGCAACAGTGCACTCTGACTCTCCCTAATTCCCGTGTTTCAAGATAAGCCAAAGTGTACATAGAAGTAATGCGATGTGGGATTAGCCGGTCATCAGTCCCCTACAACAGCGTGGGCAATAGTGCACTCTGACTCTCCCTAATTCCCGTGTTTCAAGATAAGCCAAACTGTATATAGAAGTGATGCGTTGTGGGATTAGCCGGTCATCAGTCCCCTACAACAGCGTGGGCAATAGTGCACTCTGACTCTCCCTAATTCCCGTGTTTCAAGATAAGCCAAACTGTACATAGAAGTGGTGCGATGTGGGATTAGCCGGTCATCAGTCCCCTACAACAGCGTGGGCAATAGTGCACTCTGACTCTCCCTAATTCCCGTGTTTGAAGATAAGCCAAACTGTACATAGAAGTGATGCGATGTGGGATTAGCCGGTCATCAGTCCCCTACAACAGCGCGAGTAGTAGTGCGCTCTGACTCTCCCTAATTCCCGTGTTTCAAGATAAGCCAAACTGTACATAGAAGTGATGCGATGTGGGATTAGCCGGTCATCAGTCCCCTACAACAGCGCGAGTAGTAGTGCGCTCTGACTCTCCCTAATTCCCGTGTTTCAAGATATGCCAAACTGTACATAGAAGTGATGCGATGTGGGATTAGCCGGTCATGGGTCCCCTACAACAGCGTGGGCAATAGTGCACTCTGACTCTCCCTAATTCCCGTGTTTCAAGATAAGCCAAACTGTACATAGAAGTGATGCGATGTGGGATTAGCCGGTCATCAGTCCCCTACAACAGCGTGGGCAATAGTGCACCTTGACTCTCCCTAATTCCCGTGTTTCAAGATAAGCCAAACTGTACATAGAAGTGATGCGTTGTGGGATTAGCCGGTCATCAGTCCCCTACAACAGCGTGGGCAATAGTGCACTCTGACTCTCCCTAATTCCCGTGTTTCAAGATAAGCCAAACTGTACATAGAAGTGATGCGATGTGGGATTAGCCGGTCATCAGTCCCCTACAACAGCGCGAGTAATAGTGCGCTCTGACTCTCCCTAATTCCCGTGTTTCAAGATAAGCCAAACTGTACATAGAAGTGATGCGATGTGGGATTAGGCAGTCATGAGTTACCTACAACAGTGCGAGTAGTAGTGCGCTCTCTGTCTCTCTAATTCCCGTGTTTCAAGATAAGCCAAACTGTACATAGAAGTGATGCGTTGTGGGATTAGCCGGTCATCAGTCCCCTACAACAGCGTGGGCAATAGTGCACTCTGACTCTCCCTAATTCCCGTGTTTCACGATAAGCCAAACTGTACATAGAAGTGATGCGTTGTGGGATTAGCCGGTCATCAGTCCCCTACAACAGCGTGGGCAATAGTGCACTCTGACTCTCCCTAATTCCCGTGTTTCAAGATAAGCCAAAGTGTACATAGAAGTGATGCGTTGTGGGATTAGCCGGGCATCAGTCCCCTACAACAGCGTGGGCAATAGTGCACTCTGACTCTCCCTAATTCCCGTGTTTCAAAATAAGCCAAACTGCACATAGAAGTGGTGCGATGTGGGATTAGCCGGTCATCAGTCCCCTACAACAGCGTGGGCAATAGTGCACTCTGACTCTCCCTAATTCCCGTGTTTCAAGATAAGCCAAACTGTACATAGAAGTGATGCGTTGTGGGATTAGCCGGTCATCAGTCCCCTACAACAGCGTGGGCAATAGTGCACTCTGACTCTCCCTAATTCCCGTGTTTCACGATAAGCCAAACTGTACATAGAAGTGATGCGTTGTGGGACTAGCCGGTCATCAGTCCCCTACAACAGCGTGGGCAATAGTGCACTCTGACTCTCCCTAATTCCCGTGTTTCAAGATAAGCCAAAGTGTACATAGAAGTGATGCGTTGTGGGATTAGCCGGTCATCAGTCCCCTACAACAGCGTGGGCAATAGTGCACTCTGACTCTCCCTAATTCCCGTGTTTCAAGATAAGCCAAACTGTACATAGAAGTGATGCGTTGTGGGATTAGCCGGTCATCAGTCCCCTACAACAGCGTGGGCAATAGTGCACTCTGACACTCCCTAATTCCCGTGTTTCAAGATAAGCCAAACTGTACATAGAAGTAATGCGATGTGGGATTAGCCGGTCATCAGTCCCCTACAACAGCGTGGGCAATAGTGCACTCTGACTCTCCCTAATTCCCGTGTTTCAAGATAAGCCAAACTGTACATAGAAGTGGTGCGATGTGGGATTAGCCGGTCATCAGTCCCCTACAACAGCGTGGGCAATAGTGCACTCTGACTCTCCCTGATTCCCGTGTTTCAAGATAAGCCAAACTGTACATAGAAGTAATGCGATGTGGGATTAGGCAGTCAGAGGTTACCTACAACAGCGTGGGCAATAGTGCACTCTGACTCTCCCTAATTCCCGTGTTTCAAGATAAGCCAAACTGTACATAGAAGTAATGCGGTGTGGGATTAGCCGGTCATCAGTCCCCTACAACAGCGTGGGCAATAGTGCGCACTCTGACTCTCCCTAATTCCCGTGTTTCAAGATAAGCCAAACTGTACATAGAAGTGGTGCGATGTGGGATTAGCCGGTCATCAGTCCCCTACAACAGCGTAGGAAATAGTGCACTCTGACTCTCCCGAATTCCCGTGTTTCAAGATAAGCCAAACTGTACATAGAAGTGGTGCGATGTGGGATTAGCCGGTCATCAGTCCCCTACAACAGCGTGGGCAATAGTGCACTCTGACTCTCCCTAATTCCCGTGTTTCAAGATAAGCCAAACTGTACATAGAAGTAATGCGATGTGGGATTAGCCGGTCATCAGTCCCCTACAACAGCGTGGGCAATAGTGCACTCTGACTCTCCCTAATTCCCGTGTTTCAAGATAAGCCAAACTGTACATAGAAGTGGTGCGATGTGGGATTAGCCGGTCATCAGTCCCCTACAACAGCGTGGGCAATAGTGCCCTCTCTCCTTAATTCCTGTGTTACAAGATAAACTAAACGGTGCATAGAAGTAATGCGATGTGGGATTAGCCGGTCATGGGTCCCCTACAACAGCGTGGGCAATAGTGCACTCTGACTCTCCCTAATTTCCGTGTTTCAAGATAAGCCAAACTGTACATAAAAGTGATGCGATGTGGGATTAGGCAGTCATGAGTTACCTACAACAGTGCGAGTAGTAGTGCGCTCTCTGTCTGTCTAATTCCCGTGTTTCAAGATAAGCCAAACTGTACATAGAAGTGATGCGATGTGGGATTAGCCGGTCATCAGTCCCCTACAACAGCGTGGGCAATAGTGCACTCTGACTCTCCCTAATTCCCGTGTTTCAAGATAAGCCAAACTGTACATAGAAGTGATGCGTTGTGGGATTAGCCGGTCATCAGTCCCCTACGACAGCGTGGGCAATAGTGCACTCTGACTCTCCCTAATTCCCGTGTTTCACGATAAGCCAAACTGTACATAGAAGTGATGCGTTGTGGGACTAGCCGGTCATCAGTCCCCTACAACAGCGTGGGCAATAGTGCACTCTGACTCTCCCTAATTCCCATGTTTCAAGATAAGCCAAAGTGTACATAGAAGTGATGCGTTGTGGGATTAGCCGGTCATCAGTCCCCTACAACAGCGTGGGCAATAGTGCATTCTGACTCTCCCTAATTCCCGTGTTTCAAGATAAGCCAAACTGTACATAGAAGTGATGCGTTGTGGGATTAGCCGGTCATCAGTCCCCTACAACAGCGTGGGCAATAGTGCACTCTGACACTCCCTAATTCCCGTGTTTCAAGATAAGCCAAACTGTACATAGAAGTAATGCGATGTGGGATTAGCCGGTCATCAGTCCCCTACAACAGCGTGGGCAATAGTGCACTCTGACTCTCCCTAATTTCCGTGTTTCAAGATAAGCCATACTGTACATAGAACTGGTGCGATGTGGGATTAGCCGGTCATCAGTCCCCTACAACAGCGTGGGCAATAGTGCACTCTGACTCTCCCTGATTCCCGTGTTTCAAGATAAGCCAAACTGTACATAGAAGTAATGCGATGTGGGATTAGGCAGTCAGAGGTTACCTACAACAGCGTGGGCAATAGTGCACTCTGACTCTCCCTAATTCCCGTGTTTCAAGATAAGCCAAACTGTACATAGAAGTAATGCGATGTGGGATTAGCCGGTCATCAGTCCCCTACAACAGCCTGGGCAATAGTGCGCACTCTGACTCTCCCTAATTCCCGTGTTTCAAGATAAGCCAAACTGTACATAGAAGTGGTGCGATGTGGGATTAGCCGGTCATCAGTCCCCTACAACAGCGTAGGAAATAGTGCACTCTGACTCTCCCTAATTCCCGTGTTTCAAGATAAGCCAAACTGTACATAGAAGTGGTGCGATGTGGGATTAGCCGGTCATCAGTCCCCTACAACAGCGTGGGCAATAGTGCACTCTGACTGTCCCTAATTCCCGTGTTTCAAGATAAGCCAAACTGTACATAGAAGTGATGCGTTGTGGGATTAGCCGGTCATCAGTCCCCTACAACAGCGTGGGCAATAGTGCACTCTGACTCTCCCTAATTCCCGTGTTTCAAGATAAGCCAAACTGTACATAGAACTGATGCGTTGTGGGATTAGCCGGTCATCAGTCCCCTACAACAGCGTGGGCAATAGTGCACTCTGACTCTCCCTAATTCCCGTGTTTCAAGATAAGCCAAACTGTACATAGAAGTGATGCGATGTGGGATTAGGCAGTCATGAGTTACCTACAACAGTGCGAGTAGTAGTGCGCTCTCTGTCTCTCTAATTCCCGTGTTTCAAGATAAGCCAAACTGTACATAGAAGTGATGCGTTGTGGGATTAGCCGGTCATCAGTCCCCTACAACAGCGTGGGCAATAGTGCACTCTGACTCTCCCTAATTCCCGTGTTTCACGATAAGCCAAACTGTACATAGAAGTGATGCGTTGTGGGATTAGCCGGTCATCAGTCCCCTACAACAGCGTGGGCAATAGTGCACTCTGACTCTCCCTAATTCCCGTGTTTCAAGATAAGCCAAAGTGTACATAGAAGTGATGCGTTGTGGGATTAGCCGGTCATCAGTCCCCTACAACAGCGTGGGCAATAGTGCACTCTGACTCTCCCAAATTCCCGTGTTTCTGGATAAGACAAACTGTACATAGAAGTGGTGCGATGTGGGATTAGCCGGTCATCAGTCCCCTACAACAGCGTAGGAAATAGTGCACTCTGACTCTCCCTAATTCCCGTGTTTCAAGATAAGCCAAACTGTACATAGAAGTGGTGCGATGTGGGATTAGCCGGTCATCAGTCCCCTACAACAGCGTGGGCAATAGTGCACTCTGACTCTCCCTAATTCCCGTGTTTCAAGATAAGCCAAACTGTACATAGAAGTAATGCGATGTGGGATTAGCCGGTCATCAGTCCCCTACAACAGCGTGGGCAATAGTGCACTCTGACTCTCCCTAATTCCCGTGTTTCAAGATAAGCCAAACTGTACATAGAAGTGGTGCGATGTGGGATTAGCCGGTCATCAGTCCCCTACAACAGCGTGGGCAATAGTGCCCTCTCTCCTTAATTCCTGTGTTACAAGATAAACTAAACGGTGCATAGAAGTAATGCGATGTGGGATTAGCCGGTCATGGGTCCCCTACAACAGCGTGGGCAATAGTGCACTCTGACTCTCCCTAATTTCCGTGTTTCAAGATAAGCCAAACTGTACATAAAAGTGATGCGATGTGGGATTAGGCAGTCATGAGTTACCTACAACAGTGCGAGTAGTAGTGCGCTCTCTGTCTGTCTAATTCCCGTGTTTCAAGATAAGCCAAACTGTACATAGAAGTGATGCGATGTGGGATTAGCCGGTCATCAGTCCCCTACAACAGCGTGGGCAATAGTGCACTCTGACTCTCCCTAATTCCCGTGTTTCAAGATAAGCCAAACTGTACATAGAAGTGATGCGTTGTGGGATTAGCCGGTCATCAGTCCCCTACAACAGCGTGGGCAATAGTGCACTCTGACTCTCCCTAATTCCCGTGTTTCAAGATAAGCCAAAGTGTACATAGAAGTAATGCGATGTGGGATTAGCCGGTCATCAGTCCCCTACAACAGCGTGGGCAACAGTGCACTCTGACTCTCCCTAATTCCCGTGTTTCAAGATAAGCCAAACTGTACACAGAAGTAATGCGATGTGGGATTAGCCGGTCATCAGTCCCCTACAACAGCGTGGGCAATAGTGCACTCTGACTCTCCCTAATTCCCGTGTTTCAAGATAAGCCAAACTGTATATAGAAGTGATGCGTTGTGGGATTAGCCGGTCATCAGTCCCCTACAACAGCGTGGGCAATAGTGCACTCTGACTCTCCCTAATTCCCGTGTTTCAAGATAAGCCAAACTGTACATAGAAGTGGTGCGATGTGGGATTAGCCGGTCATCATTCCCCTACAACAGCGTGGGCAATAGTGCACTCTGACTCTCCCTAATTCCCGTGTTTCAAGATAAGCCAAACTGTACATAGAAGTGATGCGATGTGGGATTAGCCGGTCATCAGTCCCCTACAACAGCGCGAGTAGTAGTGCGCTCTGACTCTCCCTAATTCCCGTGTTTCAAGATAAGCCAAACTGTACATAGAAGTGATGCGAAGTGGGATTAGCCGGTCATCAGTCCCCTACAACAGCGCGAGTAGTAGTGCGCTCTGACTCTCCCTAATTCCCGTGTTTCAAGATATGCCAAACTGTACATAGAAGTGATGCGATGTGGGATTAGCCGGTCATGGGTCCCCTACAACAGCGTGGGCAATAGTGCACTCTGACTCTCCCAAATTCCCGTGTTTCAAGATAAGCCAAACTGTACATAGAAGTGATGCGATGTGGGATTAGCCGGTCATCAGTCCCCTACAACAGCGCGAGTAGTAGTGCGCTCTGACTCTCCCTAATTCCCGTGTTTCAAGATAAGCCAAACTGTACATAGAAGTGATGCATTGTGGGATTAGCCGGTCATCAGTCCCCTACAACAGCGTGGGCAATAGTGCACTCTGACTCTCCCTAATTCCCGTGTTTCAAGATAAGCCAAACTGTACATAGAAGTGGTGCGATGTGGGATTAGCCGGTCATCAGTCCCCTACAACAGCGTGGGCAATAGTGCACTCTGACTCTCCCTAATTCCCGTGTTTCAAGATAAGCCAAACTGTACATAGAAGTGATGCGATGTGGGATTAGCCGGTCATCAGTCCCCTACAACAGCGTGGGCAATAGTGCACTCTGACTCTCCCTAATTCCCGTGTTTCAAAATAAGCCAAACTGTACATAGAAGTGGTGCGATGTGGGATTAGCCGGTCATCAGTCCCCTACAACAGCGTGGGCAATAGTGCACTCTGACTCTCCCTAATTCCCGTGTTTCAAGATAAGCCAAACTGTACATAGAAGTGATGCGTTGTGGGATTAGCCGGTCATCAGTCCCCTACAACAGCGTGGGCAATAGTGCACTCTGACTCTCCCTAATTCCCGTGTTTCACGATAAGCCAAACTGTACATAGAAGTGATGCGTTGTGGGACTAGCCGGTCATCAGTCCCCTACAACAGCGTGGGCAATAGTGCACTCTGACTCTCCCTAATTCCCGTGTTTCAAGATAAGCCAAAGTGTACATAGAAGTGATGCGTTGTGGGATTAGCCGGTCATCAGTCCCCTACAACAGCGTGGGCAATAGTGCATTCTGACTCTCCCTAATTCCCGTGTTTCAAGATAAGCCAAACTGTACATAGAAGTGATGCGTTGTGGGATTAGCCGGTCATCATTCCCCTACAACAGCGTGGGCAATAGTGCACTCTGACACTCCCTAATTCCCGTGTTTCAAGATAAGCCAAACTGTACATAGAAGTAATGCGATGTGGGATTAGCCGGTCATCAGTCCCCTACAACAGCGTGGGCAATAGTGCACTCTGACTCTCGCTAATTTCCGTGTTTCAAGATAAGCCATACTGTACATAGAACTGGTGCGATGTGGGATTAGCCGGTCATCAGTCCCCTACAACAGCGTGGGCAATAGTGCACTCTGACTCTCCCTGATTCCCGTGTTTCAAGATAAGCCAAACTGTACATAGAAGTAATGCGATGTGGGATTAGGCAGTCAGAGGTTACCTACAACAGCGTGGGCAATAGTGCACTCTGACTCTCCCTAATTCCCGTGTTTCAAGATAAGCCAAACTGTACATAGAAGTAATGCGATGTGGGATTAGCCGGTCATCAGTCCCCTACAACAGCGTGCGCAATAGTGCGCACTCTGACTCTCCCTAATTCCCGTGTTTCAAGATAAGCCAAACTGTACATAGAAGTGGTGCGATGTGGGATTAGCCGGTCATCAGTCCCCTACAACAGCGTAGGAAATAGTGCACTCTGACTCTCCCTAATTCCCGTGTTTCAAGATAAGCCAAACTGTACATAGAAGTGGTGCGATGTGGGATTAGCCGGTCATCAGTCCCCTACAACAGCGTGGGCAATAGTGCACTCTGACTCTCCCTAATTCCCGTGTTTCAAGATAAGCCAAACTGTACATAGAAGTGATGCGTTGTGGGATTAGCCGGTCATCAGTCCCCTACAACAGCGTGGGCAATAGTGCACTCTGACTCTCCCTAATTCCCGTGTTTCAAGATAAGCCAAACTGTACATAGAACTGATGCGTTGTGGGATTAGCCGGTCATCAGTCCCCTACAACAGCGTGGGCAATAGTGCACTCTGACTCTCCCTAATTCCCGTGTTTCAAGATAAGCCAAACTGTACATAGAAGTGATGCGATGTGGGATTAGGCAGTCATGAGTTACCTACAACAGTGCGAGTAGTAGTGCGCTCTCTGTCTCTCTAATTCCCGTGTTTCAAGATAAGCCAAACTGTACATAGAAGTGATGCGTTGTGGGATTAGCCGGTCATCAGTCCCCTACAACAGCGTGGGCGATAGTGCACTCTGACTCTCCCTAATTCCCGTGTTTCACGATAAGCCAAACTGTACATAGAAGTGATGCGTTGTGGGATTAGCCGGTCATCAGTCCCCTACAACAGCGTGGGCAATAGTGCACTCTGACTCTCCCTAATTCCCGTGTTTCAAGATAAGCCAAAGTGTACATAGAAGTGATGCGTTGTGGGATTAGCCGGTCATCAGTCCCCTACAACAGCGTGGGCAATAGTGCACTCTGACTCTCCCAAATTCCCGTGTTTCAAGATAAGCCAAACTGTACATAGAAGTGGTGCGATGTGGGATTAGCCGGTCATCAGTCCCCTACAACAGCGTGGGCAATAGTGCATTCTGACTCTCCCTAATTCCCGTGTTTCAAGATAAGCCAAACTGTACATAGAAGTAATGCGATGTGGGATTAGCCGGTCATCAGTCCCCTACAAGAGCGTGGGCAATAGTGCACTCTGACTCTCCCAAATTCCCGTGTTTCAAGATAAGCCAAACTGTACATAGAACTGATGCGATGTGGGATTAGCCGGTCATCAGTCCCCTACAACAGCGCGAGTAGTAGTGCGCTCTCTGTCTCTCTAATTCCCGTGTTTCAAGATAAGCCAAACTGTACATAGAAGTGATGCGTTGTGGGATTAGCCGGTCATCAGTCCCCTACAACAGCGTGGGCAATAGTGCACTCTGACTCTCCCTAATTCCCGTGTTTCAAGATAAGCCAAACTGTACATAGAACTGATGCGTTGTGGGATTAGCCGGTCATCAGTCCCCTACAACAGCGTGGGCAATAGTGCACTCTGACTCTCCCTAATTCCCGTGTTTCAAGATAAGCCAAACTGTACATAGAAGTGATGCGTTGTGGGATTAGCCGGTCATCAGTCCCCTACAACAGCGTGAGCGATAGTGCACTCTGACTCTCCCTAATTCCCGTGTTTCAAGATAAGCCAAACTGTACATAGAAGTGATGCGTTGTGGGATTAGCCGGTCATCAGTCCCCTACAACAGCGTGGGCAATAGTGCACTCTGACTCTCCCTAATTCCCGTGTTTCAAGATAAGCCAAACTGTACATAGAAGTGATGCGATGTGGGATTAGCCGATCATTAGTCCCCTACAACAGCGTGGGCAATAGTGCACTCTGACTCTCCCTAATTCCCGTGTTTCAAAATAAGCCAAACTGCACATAGAAGTGGTGCGATGTGGGATTAGCCGGTCATCAGTCCCCTACAACAGCGTGGGCAATAGTGCACTCTGACTCTCCCTAATTCCCGTGTTTCAAGATAAGCCAAACTGTACATAGAAGTGATGCGTTGTGGGATTAGCCGGTCATCAGTCCCCTACAACAGCGTGGGCAATAGTGCAATCTGACTCTCCCTAATTCCCGTGTTTCACGATAAGCCAAACTGTACATAGAAGTGATGCGTTGTGGGACTAGCCGGTCATCAGTCCCCTACAACAGCGTGGGCAATAGTGCACTCTGACTCTCCCTAATTCCCGTGTTTCAAGATAAGCCAAAGTGTACATAGAAGTGATGCGTTGTGGGATTAGCCGGTCATCAGTCCCCTACAACAGCGTGGGCAATAGTGCACTCTGACTCTCCCTAATTCCCGTGTTTCAAGATAAGCCAAACTGTACATAGAAGTGATGCGTTGTGGGATTAGCCGGTCATCAGTCCCCTACAACAGCGTGGGCAATAGTGCACTCTGACACTCCCTAATTCCCGTGTTTCAAGATAAGCCAAACTGTACATAGAAGTAATGCGATGTGGGATTAGCCGGTTATCAGTCCCCTACAACAGCGTGGGCAATAGTGCACTCTGACTCTCCCTAATTCCCGTGTTTCAAGATAAGCCAAACTGTACATAGAAGTGGTGCGATGTGGGATTAGCCGGTCATCAGTCCCCTACAACAGCGTGGGCAATAGTGCACTCTGACTCTCCCTGATTCCCGTGTTTCAAGATAAGCCAAACTGTACATAGAAGTAATGCGATGTGGGATTAGGCAGTCAGAGGTTACCTACAACAGCGTGGGCAATAGTGCACTCTGACTCTCCCTAATTCCCGTGTTTCAAGATAAGCCAAACTGTACATAGAAGTAATGCGGTGTGGGATTAGCCGGTCATCAGTCCCCTACAACAGCGTGGGCAATAGTGCGCACTCTGACTCTCCCTAATTCCCGTGTTTCAAGATAAGCCAAACTGTACATAGAAGTGGTGCGATGTGGGATTAGCCGGTCATCAGTCCCCTACAACAGCGTAGGAAATAGTGCACTCTGACTCTCCCTAATTCCCGTGTTTCAAGATAAGCCAAACTGTACATAGAAGTGGTGCGATGTGGGATTAGCCGGTCATCAGTCCCCTACAACAGCGTGGGCAATAGTGCACTCTGACTCTCCCTAATTCCCGTGTTTCAAGATAAGCCAAACTGTACATAGAAGTAATGCGATGTGGGATTAGCCGGTCATCAGTCCCCTACAACAGCGTGGGCAATAGTGCACTCTGACTCTCCCTAATTCCCGTGTTTCAAGATAAGCCAAACTGTACATAGAAGTGGTGCGATGTGGGATTAGCCGGTCATCAGTCCCCTACAACAGCGTGGGCAATAGTGCCCTCTCTCCTTAATTCCTGTGTTACAAGATAAACTAAACGGTGCATAGAAGTAATGCGATGTGGGATTAGCCGGTCATGGGTCCCCTACAACAGCGTGGGCAATAGTGCACTCTGACTCTCCCTAATTTCCGTGTTTCAAGATAAGCCAAACTGTACATAAAAGTGATGCGATGTGGGATTAGGCAGTCATGAGTTACCTACAACAGTGCGAGTAGTAGTGCGCTCTCTGTCTGTCTAATTCCCGTGTTTCAAGATAAGCCAAACTGTACATAGAAGTGATGCGATGTGGGATTAGCCGGTCATCAGTCCCCTACAACAGCGTGGGCGACAGTGCACTCTGACTCTCCCTAATTCCCGTGTTTCAAGATAAGCCAAACTGTACACAGAAGTAATGCGATGTGGGATTAGCCGGTCATCAGTCCCCTACAACAGCGTGGGCAATAGTGCACTCTGACTCTCCCTAATTCCCGTGTTTCAAGATAAGCCAAACTGTATATAGAAGTGATGCGTTGTGGGATTAGCCGGTCATCAGTCCCCTACAACAGCGTGGGCAATAGTGCACTCTGACTCTCCCTAATTCCCGTGTTTCAAGATAAGCCAAACTGTACATAGAAGTGGTGCGATGTGGGATTAGCCGGTCATCAGTCCCCTACAACAGCGTGGGCAATAGTGCACTCTGACTCTCCCTAATTCCCGTGTTTCAAGATAAGCCAAACGGTACATAGAAGTGATGCGATGTGGGATTAGCCGGTCATCAGTCCCCTACAACAGCGCGAGTAGTAGTGCGCTCTGACTCTCCCTAATTCCCGTGTTTCAAGATAAGCCAAACTGTACATAGAAGTGATGCGATGTGGGATTAGCCGGTCATCAGTCCCCTACAACAGCGCGAGTAGTAGTGCGCTCTGACTCTCCCTAATTCCCGTGTTTCAAGATATGCCAAACTGTACATAGAAGTGATGCGATGTGGGATTAGCCGGTCATGGGTCCCCTACAACAGCGTGGGCAATAGTGCACTCTGACTCTCCCAAATTCCCGTGTTTCAAGATAAGCCAAACTGTACATAGAAGCGATGCGATGTGGGATTAGCCGGTCATCAGTCCCCTACAACAGCGCGAGTAGTAGTGCGCTCTGACTCTCCCTAATTCCCGTGTTTCAAGATAAGCCAAACTGTACATAGAAGTGATGCGTTGTGGGATTAGCCGGTCATCAGTCCCCTACAACAGCGTGGGCAATAGTGCACTCTGACTCTCCCTAATTCCCGTGTTTCAAGATAAGCCAAACTGTACATAGAAGTGGTGCGATGTGGGATTAGCCGGTCATCAGTCCCCTACAACAGCGTGGGCAATAGTGCACTCTGACTCTCCCTAATTCCCGTGTTTCAAGATAAGCCAAACTGTACATAGAAGTGATGCGATGTGGGATTAGCCGGTCATCAGTCCCCTACAACAGCGTGGGCAATAGTGCACTCTGACTCTCCCTAATTCCCGTGTTTCAAAATAAGCCAAACTGTACATAGAAGTGGTGCGATGTGGGATTAGCCGGTCATCAGTCCCCTACAACAGCGTGGGCAATAGTGCACTCTGACTCTCCCTAATTCCCGTGTTTCAAGATAAGCCAAACTGTACATAGAAGTGATGCGTTGTGGGATTAGCCGGTCATCAGTCTCCTACAACAGCGTGGGCAATAGTGCACTCTGACTCTCCCTAATTCCCGTGTTTCACGATAAGCCAAACTGTACATAGAAGTGATGCGTTGTGGGACTAGCCGGTCATCAGTCCCCTACAACAGCGTGGGCAATAGTGCACTCTGACTCTCCCTAATTCCCGTGTTTTAAGATAAGCCAAAGTGTACATAGAAGTGAGGCGTTGTGGGATTAGCCGGTCATCAGTCCCCTACAACAGCGTGGGCAATAGTGCACTCTGACTCTCCCTAATTCCCGTGTTTCAAGATAAGCCAAACTGTACATAGAAGTGATGCGTTGTGGGATTAGCCGGTCATCAGTCCCCTACAACAGCGTGGGCAATAGTGCACTCTGACACTCCCTAATTCCCGTGTTTCAAGATAAGCCAAACTGTACATAGAAGTAATGCGATGTGGGATTAGCCGGTCATCAGTCCCCTACAACAGCGTGGGCAATAGTGCACTCTGACTCTCCCTAATTCCCGTGTTTCAAGATAAGCCATACTGTACATAGAACTGGTGCGATGTGGGATTAGCCGGTCATCAGTCCCCTACAACAGCGTGGGCAATAGTGCACTCTGACTCTCCCTGATTCCCGTGTTTCAAGATAAGCCAAACTGTACATAGAAGTAATGCGATGTGGGATTAGGCAGTCAGAGGTTACCTACAACAGCGTGGGCAATAGTGCACTCTGACTCTCCCTAATTCCCGTGTTTCAAGATAAGCCAAACTGTACATAGAAGTAATGCGATGTGGGATTAGCCGGTCATCAGTCCCCTACAACAGCGTGGGCAATAGTGCGCACTCTGACTCTCCCTAATTCCCGTGTTTCAAGATAAGCCAAACTGTACATAGAAGTGGTGCGATGTGGGATTAGCCGGTCATCAGTCCCCTACAACAGCGTAGGAAATAGTGCACTCTGACTCTCCCTAATTCCCGTGTTTCAAGATAAGCCAAACTGTACATAGAAGTGGTGCGATGTGGGATTAGCCGGTCATCAGTCCCCTACAACAGCGTGGGCAATAGTGCACTCTGACTCTCCCTAATTCCCGTGTTTCAAGATAAGCCAAACTGTACATAGAAGTGATGCGTTGTAGGATTAGCCGGTCATCAGTCCCCTACAACAGCGTGGGCAATAGTGCACTCTGACTCTCCCTAATTCCCGTGTTTCAAGATAAGCCAAACTGTACATAGAACTGATGCGTTGTGGGATTAGCCGGTCATCAGTCCCCTACAACAGCGTGGGCAATAGTGCACTCTGACTCTCCCTAATTCCCGTGTTTCAAGATAAGCCAAACTGTACATAGAGGTGATGCGATGTGGGATTAGGCAGTCATGAGTTACCTACAACAGTGCGAGTAGTAGTGCGCTCTCTGTCTCTCTAATTCCCGTGTTTCAAGATAAGCCAAACTGTACATAGAAGTGATGCGTTGTGGGATTAGCCGGTCATCAGTCCCCTACAACAGCGTGGGCAATAGTGCACTCTGACTCTCCCTAATTCCCGTGTTTCACGATAAGCCAAACTGTACATAGAAGTGATGCGTTGTGGGATTAGCCGGTCATCAGTCCCCTACAACAGCGTGGGCAATAGTGCACTATGACTCTCCCTAATTCCCGTGTTTCAAGATAAGCCAAAGTGTACATAGAAGTGATGCGTTGTGGGATTAGCCGGTCATCAGTCCCCTACAACAGCGTGGGCAATAGTGCACTCTGACTCTCCCAAATTCCCGTGTTTCAAGATAAGCCAAACTGTACATAGAAGTGGTGCGATGTGGGATTAGCCGGTCATCAGTCCCCTACAACAGCGTGGGCAATAGTGCACTCTGACTCTCCCTAATTCCCGTGTTTCAAGATAAGCCAAACTGTACATAGAAGTAATGCGATGTGGGGTTAGCCGGTCATCAGTCCCCTACAAGAGCGTGGGCAATAGTGCACTCTGACTCTCCCAAATTCCCGTGTTTCAAGATAAGCCAAACTGTACATAGAACTGATGCGATGTGGGATTAGCCGGTCATCAGTCCCCTACAACAGCGCGAGTAGTAGTGCGCTCTCTGTCTCTCTCATTCCCGTGTTTCAAGATAAGCCAAATGTACATAGAAGTGATGCGTTGTGGGATTAGCCGGGCATCAGCCCCTACAACAGCGTGGGCAATAGTGCACTCTGACTCTCCCTAATTCCCGTGTTTCAAGATAAGCCAAACTGTACATAGAACTGATGCGTTGTGGGATTAGCCGGTCATCAGTCCCCTACAACAGCGCGAGTAGTAGTGCGCTCTCTGTCTCTCTAATTCCCGTGTTTCAAGATAAGCCAAACTGTACATAGAAGTGATGCGTTGTGGGATTAGCCGGTCATCAGTCCCCTACAACAGCGTGGGCAATAGTGCACTCTGACTCTCCCTAATTCCCGTGTTTCAAGATAAGCCAAACTGTACATAGAACTGATGCGTTGTGGGATTAGCCGGTCATCAGTCCCCTACAACAGCGTGGGCAATAGTGCACTCTGACTCTCCCAAATTCCCGTGTTTCAAGATAAGCCAAACTGTACATAGAACTGATGCGATGTGGGATTAGCCGGTCATCAGTCCCCTACAACAGCGCGAGTAGTAGTGCGCTCTCTGTCTCTCTAATTCCCGTGTTTCAAGATAAGCCAAACTGTACATAGAAGTGATGCGTTGTGGGATTAGCCGGTCATCAGTCCCCTACAACAGCGTGGGCAATAGTGCACTCTGATTCTCCCTAATTCCCGTGTTTCAAGATAAGCCAAACTGTACATAGAACTGATGCGTTGTGGGATTAGCCGGTCATCAGTCCCCTACAACAGCGTGGGCAATAGTGCACTCTGACTCTCCCTAATTCCCGTGTTTCAAGATAAGCCAAACTGTACATAGAAGTGATGCGTTGTGGGATTAGCCGGTCATCAGTCCCCTACAACAGCGTGGGCGATAGTGCACTCTGACTCTCCCTAATTCCCGTGTTTCAAGATAAGCCAAACTGTACATAGAAGTGATGCGTTGTGGGATTAGCCGGTCATCAGTCCCCTACAACAGCGTGGGCGATAGTGCACTCTGACTCTCCCTAATTCCCGTGTTTCAAGATAAGCCAAACTGTACATAGAAGTGATGCGTTGTGGGATTAGCCGGTCATCAGTCCCCTACAACAGCGTGGGCAATAGTGCACTCTGACTCTCCCTAATTCCCGTGTTTCAAGATAAGCCAAACTGTACATAGAAGTGATGCGATGTGGGATTAGCCGATCATCAGTCCCCTACAACAGCGTGGGCAATAGTGCACTCTGACTCTCCCTAATTCCCGTGTTTCAAAATAAGCCAAACTGCACATAGAAGTGGTGCGATGTGGGATTAGCCGGTCATCAGTCCCCTACAACAGCGTGGGCAATAGTGCACTCTGACTCTCCCTAATTCCCGTGTTTCAAGATAAGCCAAACTGTACATAGAAGTGATGCGTTGTGGGATTAGCCGGTCATCAGTCCCCTACAACAGCGTGGGCAATAGTGCAATCTGACTCTCCCTAATTCCCGTGTTTCACGATAAGCCAAACTGTACATAGAAGTGATGCGTTGTGGGACTAGCCGGTCATCAGTCCCCTACAACAGCGTGGGCAATAGTGCACTCTGACTCTCCCTAATTCCCGTGTTTCAAGATAAGCCAAAGTGTACATAGAAGTGATGCGTTGTGGGATTAGCCGGTCATCAGTCCCCTACAACAGCGTGGGCAATAGTGCACTCTGACTCTCCCTAATTCCCGTGTTTCAAGATAAGCCAAACTGTACATAGAAGTGATGCGTTGTGGGATTAGCCGGTCATCAGTCCCCTACAACAGCGTGGGCAATAGTGCACTCTGACACTCCCTAATTCCCGTGTTTCAAGATAAGCCAAACTGTACATAGAAGTAATGCGATGTGGGATTAGCCGGTCATCAGTCCCCTACAACAGCGTGGGCAATAGTGCACTCTGACTCTCCCTAATTCCCGTGTTTCAAGATAAGCCAAACTGTACATAGAAGTGGTGCGATGTGGGATTAGCCGGTCATCAGTCCCCTACAACAGCGTGGGCAATAGTGCACTCTGACTCTCCCTGATTCCCGTGTTTCAAGATAAGCCAAACTGTACATAGAAGTAATGCGATGTGGGATTAGGCAGTCAGAGGTTACCTACAACAGCGTGGGCAATAGTGCACTCTGACTCTCCCTAATTCCCGTGTTTCAAGATAAGCCAAACTGTACATAGAAGTAATGCGGTGTGGGATTAGCCGGTCATCAGTCCCCTACAACAGCGTGGGCAATAGTGCGCACTCTGACTCTCCCTAATTCCCGTGTTTCAAGATAAGCCAAACTGTACATAGAAGTGGTGCGATGTGGGATTAGCCGGTCATCAGTCCCCTACAACAGCGTAGGAAATAGTGCACTCTGACTCTCCCTAATTCCCGTGTTTCAAGATAAGCCAAACTGTACATAGAAGTGGTGCGATGTGGGATTAGCCGGTCATCAGTCCCCTACAACAGCGTGGGCAATAGTACACTCTGACTCTCCCTAATTCCCGTGTTTCAAGATAAGCCAAACTGTACATAGAAGTAATGCGATGTGGGATTAGCCGGTCATCAGTCCCCTACAACAGCGTGGGCAATAGTGCACTCTGACTCTCCCTAATTCCCGTGTTTCAAGATAAGCCAAACTGTACATAGAAGTAATGCGATGTGGGATTAGGCAGTCAGAGGTTACCTACAACAGCGTGGGCAATAGTGCACTCTGACTCTCCCTAATTCCCGTGTTTCAAGATAAGCCAAACTGTACATAGAAGTAATGCGGTGTGGGATTAGCCGGTCATCAGTCCCCTACAACAGCGTGGGCAATAGTGCGCACTCTGACTCTCCCTAATTCCCGTGTTTCAAGATAAGCCAAACTGTACATAGAAGTGGTGCGATGTGGGATTAGCCGGTCATCAGTCCCCTACAACAGCGTAGGAAATAGTGCACTCTGACTCTCCCTAATTCCCGTGTTTCAAGATAAGCCAAACTGTACATAGAAGTGGTGCGATGTGGGATTAGCCGGTCATCAGTCCCCTACAACAGCGTGGGCAATAGTACACTCTGACTCTCCCTAATTCCCGTGTTTCAAGATAAGCCAAACTGTACATAGAAGTGATGCGATGTGGGATTAGCCGGTCATCAGTCCCCTACAACAGCGCGAGTAGTAGTGCGCTCTGACTCTCCCTAATTCCCGTGTTTCAAGATATGCCAAACTGTACATAGAAGTGATGCGATGTGGGATTAGCCGGTCATGGGTCCCCTACAACAGCGTGGGCAATAGTGCACTCTGACTCTCCCAAATTCCCGTGTTTCAAGATAAGCCAAACTGTACATAGAAGCGATGCGATGTGGGATTAGCCGGTCATCAGTCCCCTACAACAGCGCGAGTAGTAGTGCGCTCTGACTCTCCCTAATTCCCGTGTTTCAAGATAAGCCAAACTGTACATAGAAGTGATGCGTTGTGGGATTAGCCGGTCATCAGTCCCCTACAACAGCGTGGGCAATAGTGCACTCTGACTCTCCCTAATTCCCGTGTTTCAAGATAAGCCAAACTGTACATAGAAGTGGTGCGATGTGGGATTAGCCGGTCATCAGTCCCCTACAACAGCGTGGGCAATAGTGCACTCTGACTCTCCCTAATTCCCGTGTTTCAAGATAAGCCAAACTGTACATAGAAGTGATGCGATGTGGGATTAGCCGGTCATCAGTCCCCTACAACAGCGTGGGCAATAGTGCACTCTGACTCTCCCTAATTCCCGTGTTTCAAAATAAGCCAAACTGTACATAGAAGTGGTGCGATGTGGGATTAGCCGGTCATCAGTCCCCTACAACAGCGTGGGCAATAGTGCACTCTGACTCTCCCTAATTCCCGTGTTTCAAGATAAGCCAAACTGTACATAGAAGTGATGCGTTGTGGGATTAGCCGGTCATCAGTCTCCTACAACAGCGTGGGCAATAGTGCACTCTGACTCTCCCTAATTCCCGTGTTTCACGATAAGCCAAACTGTACATAGAAGTGATGCGTTGTGGGACTAGCCGGTCATCAGTCCCCTACAACAGCGTGGGCAATAGTGCACTCTGACTCTCCCTAATTCCCGTGTTTTAAGATAAGCCAAAGTGTACATAGAAGTGAGGCGTTGTGGGATTAGCCGGTCATCAGTCCCCTACAACAGCGTGGGCAATAGTGCACTCTGACTCTCCCTAATTCCCGTGTTTCAAGATAAGCCAAACTGTACATAGAAGTGATGCGTTGTGGGATTAGCCGGTCATCAGTCCCCTACAACAGCGTGGGCAATAGTGCACTCTGACACTCCCTAATTCCCGTGTTTCAAGATAAGCCAAACTGTACATAGAAGTAATGCGATGTGGGATTAGCCGGTCATCAGTCCCCTACAACAGCGTGGGCAATAGTGCACTCTGACTCTCCCTAATTCCCGTGTTTCAAGATAAGCCATACTGTACATAGAACTGGTGCGATGTGGGATTAGCCGGTCATCAGTCCCCTACAACAGCGTGGGCAATAGTGCACTCTGACTCTCCCTGATTCCCGTGTTTCAAGATAAGCCAAACTGTACATAGAAGTAATGCGATGTGGGATTAGGCAGTCAGAGGTTACCTACAACAGCGTGGGCAATAGTGCACTCTGACTCTCCCTAATTCCCGTGTTTCAAGATAAGCCAAACTGTACATAGAAGTAATGCGATGTGGGATTAGCCGGTCATCAGTCCCCTACAACAGCGTGGGCAATAGTGCGCACTCTGACTCTCCCTAATTCCCGTGTTTCAAGATAAGCCAAACTGTACATAGAAGTGGTGCGATGTGGGATTAGCCGGTCATCAGTCCCCTACAACAGCGTAGGAAATAGTGCACTCTGACTCTCCCTAATTCCCGTGTTTCAAGATAAGCCAAACTGTACATAGAAGTGGTGCGATGTGGGATTAGCCGGTCATCAGTCCCCTACAACAGCGTGGGCAATAGTGCACTCTGACTCTCCCTAATTCCCGTGTTTCAAGATAAGCCAAACTGTACATAGAAGTGATGCGTTGTAGGATTAGCCGGTCATCAGTCCCCTACAACAGCGTGGGCAATAGTGCACTCTGACTCTCCCTAATTCCCGTGTTTCAAGATAAGCCAAACTGTACATAGAACTGATGCGTTGTGGGATTAGCCGGTCATCAGTCCCCTACAACAGCGTGGGCAATAGTGCACTCTGACTCTCCCTAATTCCCGTGTTTCAAGATAAGCCAAACTGTACATAGAGGTGATGCGATGTGGGATTAGGCAGTCATGAGTTACCTACAACAGTGCGAGTAGTAGTGCGCTCTCTGTCTCTCTAATTCCCGTGTTTCAAGATAAGCCAAACTGTACATAGAAGTGATGCGTTGTGGGATTAGCCGGTCATCAGTCCCCTACAACAGCGTGGGCAATAGTGCACTCTGACTCTCCCTAATTCCCGTGTTTCACGATAAGCCAAACTGTACATAGAAGTGATGCGTTGTGGGATTAGCCGGTCATCAGTCCCCTACAACAGCGTGGGCAATAGTGCACTATGACTCTCCCTAATTCCCGTGTTTCAAGATAAGCCAAAGTGTACATAGAAGTGATGCGTTGTGGGATTAGCCGGTCATCAGTCCCCTACAACAGCGTGGGCAATAGTGCACTCTGACTCTCCCAAATTCCCGTGTTTCAAGATAAGCCAAACTGTACATAGAAGTGGTGCGATGTGGGATTAGCCGGTCATCAGTCCCCTACAACAGCGTGGGCAATAGTGCACTCTGACTCTCCCTAATTCCCGTGTTTCAAGATAAGCCAAACTGTACATAGAAGTAATGCGATGTGGGGTTAGCCGGTCATCAGTCCCCTACAAGAGCGTGGGCAATAGTGCACTCTGACTCTCCCAAATTCCCGTGTTTCAAGATAAGCCAAACTGTACATAGAACTGATGCGATGTGGGATTAGCCGGTCATCAGTCCCCTACAACAGCGCGAGTAGTAGTGCGCTCTCTGTCTCTCTCATTCCCGTGTTTCAAGATAAGCCAAATGTACATAGAAGTGATGCGTTGTGGGATTAGCCGGGCATCAGCCCCTACAACAGCGTGGGCAATAGTGCACTCTGACTCTCCCTAATTCCCGTGTTTCAAGATAAGCCAAACTGTACATAGAACTGATGCGTTGTGGGATTAGCCGGTCATCAGTCCCCTACAACAGCGCGAGTAGTAGTGCGCTCTCTGTCTCTCTAATTCCCGTGTTTCAAGATAAGCCAAACTGTACATAGAAGTGATGCGTTGTGGGATTAGCCGGTCATCAGTCCCCTACAACAGCGTGGGCAATAGTGCACTCTGACTCTCCCTAATTCCCGTGTTTCAAGATAAGCCAAACTGTACATAGAACTGATGCGTTGTGGGATTAGCCGGTCATCAGTCCCCTACAACAGCGTGGGCAATAGTGCACTCTGACTCTCCCAAATTCCCGTGTTTCAAGATAAGCCAAACTGTACATAGAACTGATGCGATGTGGGATTAGCCGGTCATCAGTCCCCTACAACAGCGCGAGTAGTAGTGCGCTCTCTGTCTCTCTAATTCCCGTGTTTCAAGATAAGCCAAACTGTACATAGAAGTGATGCGTTGTGGGATTAGCCGGTCATCAGTCCCCTACAACAGCGTGGGCAATAGTGCACTCTGATTCTCCCTAATTCCCGTGTTTCAAGATAAGCCAAACTGTACATAGAACTGATGCGTTGTGGGATTAGCCGGTCATCAGTCCCCTACAACAGCGTGGGCAATAGTGCACTCTGACTCTCCCTAATTCCCGTGTTTCAAGATAAGCCAAACTGTACATAGAAGTGATGCGTTGTGGGATTAGCCGGTCATCAGTCCCCTACAACAGCGTGGGCGATAGTGCACTCTGACTCTCCCTAATTCCCGTGTTTCAAGATAAGCCAAACTGTACATAGAAGTGATGCGTTGTGGGATTAGCCGGTCATCAGTCCCCTACAACAGCGTGGGCGATAGTGCACTCTGACTCTCCCTAATTCCCGTGTTTCAAGATAAGCCAAACTGTACATAGAAGTGATGCGTTGTGGGATTAGCCGGTCATCAGTCCCCTACAACAGCGTGGGCAATAGTGCACTCTGACTCTCCCTAATTCCCGTGTTTCAAGATAAGCCAAACTGTACATAGAAGTGATGCGATGTGGGATTAGCCGATCATCAGTCCCCTACAACAGCGTGGGCAATAGTGCACTCTGACTCTCCCTAATTCCCGTGTTTCAAAATAAGCCAAACTGCACATAGAAGTGGTGCGATGTGGGATTAGCCGGTCATCAGTCCCCTACAACAGCGTGGGCAATAGTGCACTCTGACTCTCCCTAATTCCCGTGTTTCAAGATAAGCCAAACTGTACATAGAAGTGATGCGTTGTGGGATTAGCCGGTCATCAGTCCCCTACAACAGCGTGGGCAATAGTGCAATCTGACTCTCCCTAATTCCCGTGTTTCACGATAAGCCAAACTGTACATAGAAGTGATGCGTTGTGGGACTAGCCGGTCATCAGTCCCCTACAACAGCGTGGGCAATAGTGCACTCTGACTCTCCCTAATTCCCGTGTTTCAAGATAAGCCAAAGTGTACATAGAAGTGATGCGTTGTGGGATTAGCCGGTCATCAGTCCCCTACAACAGCGTGGGCAATAGTGCACTCTGACTCTCCCTAATTCCCGTGTTTCAAGATAAGCCAAACTGTACATAGAAGTGATGCGTTGTGGGATTAGCCGGTCATCAGTCCCCTACAACAGCGTGGGCAATAGTGCACTCTGACACTCCCTAATTCCCGTGTTTCAAGATAAGCCAAACTGTACATAGAAGTAATGCGATGTGGGATTAGCCGGTCATCAGTCCCCTACAACAGCGTGGGCAATAGTGCACTCTGACTCTCCCTAATTCCCGTGTTTCAAGATAAGCCAAACTGTACATAGAAGTGGTGCGATGTGGGATTAGCCGGTCATCAGTCCCCTACAACAGCGTGGGCAATAGTGCACTCTGACTCTCCCTGATTCCCGTGTTTCAAGATAAGCCAAACTGTACATAGAAGTAATGCGATGTGGGATTAGGCAGTCAGAGGTTACCTACAACAGCGTGGGCAATAGTGCACTCTGACTCTCCCTAATTCCCGTGTTTCAAGATAAGCCAAACTGTACATAGAAGTAATGCGGTGTGGGATTAGCCGGTCATCAGTCCCCTACAACAGCGTGGGCAATAGTGCGCACTCTGACTCTCCCTAATTCCCGTGTTTCAAGATAAGCCAAACTGTACATAGAAGTGGTGCGATGTGGGATTAGCCGGTCATCAGTCCCCTACAACAGCGTAGGAAATAGTGCACTCTGACTCTCCCTAATTCCCGTGTTTCAAGATAAGCCAAACTGTACATAGAAGTGGTGCGATGTGGGATTAGCCGGTCATCAGTCCCCTACAACAGCGTGGGCAATAGTACACTCTGACTCTCCCTAATTCCCGTGTTTCAAGATAAGCCAAACTGTACATAGAAGTAATGCGATGTGGGATTAGCCGGTCATCAGTCCCCTACAACAGCGTGGGCAATAGTGCACTCTGACTCTCCCTAATTCCCGTGTTTCAAGATAAGCCAAACTGTACATAGAAGTGGTGCGATGTGGGATTAGCCGGTCATCAGTCCCCTACAACAGCGTGGGCAATAGTGCCCTCTCTCCTTAATTCCTGTGTTACAAGATAAACTAAACGGTGCATAGAAGTAATGCGATGTGGGATTAGCCGGTCATGGGTCCCCTACAACAGCGTGGGCAATAGTGCACTCTGACTCTCCCTAATTTCCGTGTTTCAAGATAAGCCAAACTGTACATAAAAGTGATGCGATGTGGGATTAGGCAGTCATGAGTTACCTACAACAGTGCGAGTAGTAGTGCGCTCTCTGTCTGTCTAATTCCCGTGTTTCAAGATAAGCCAAACTGTACATAGAAGTGATGCGATGTGGGATTAGCCGGTCATCAGTCCCCTACAACAGCGTGGGCGACAGTGCACTCTGACTCTCCCTAATTCCCGTGTTTCAAGATAAGCCAAACTGTACACAGAAGTAATGCGATGTGGGATTAGCCGGTCATCAGTCCCCTACAACAGCGTGGGCAATAGTGCACTCTGACTCTCCCTAATTCCCGTGTTTCAAGATAAGCCAAACTGTATATAGAAGTGATGCGTTGTGGGATTAGCCGGTCATCAGTCCCCTACAACAGCGTGGGCAATAGTGCACTCTGACTCTCCCTAATTCCCGTGTTTCAAGATAAGCCAAACTGTACATAGAAGTGGTGCGATGTGGGATTAGCCGGTCATCAGTCCCCTACAACAGCGTGGGCAATAGTGCACTCTGACTCTCCCTAATTCCCGTGTTTCAAGATAAGCCAAACTGTACATAGAAGTGATGCGATGTGGGATTAGCCGGTCATCAGTCCCCTACAACAGCGCGAGTAGTAGTGCGCTCTGACTCTCCCTAATTCCCGTGTTTCAAGATAAGCCAAACTGTACATAGAAGTGATGCGATGTGGGATTAGCCGGTCATCAGTCCCCTACAACAGCGCGAGTAGTAGTGCGCTCTGACTCTCCCTAATTCCCGTGTTTCAAGATATGCCAAACTGTACATAGAAGTGATGCGATGTGGGATTAGCCGGTCATGGGTCCCCTACAACAGCGTGGGCAATAGTGCACTCTGACTCTCCCAAATTCCCGTGTTTCAAGATAAGCCAAACTGTACATAGAAGCGATGCGATGTGGGATTAGCCGGTCATCAGTCCCCTACAACAGCGCGAGTAGTAGTGCGCACTGACTCTCCCTAATTCCCGTGTTTCAAGATAAGCCAAACTGTACATAGAAGTGATGCGTTGTGGGATTAGCCGGTCATCAGTCCCCTACAACAGCGTGGGCAATAGTGCACTCTGACTCTCCCTAATTCCCGTGTTTCAAGATAAGCCAAACTGTACATAGAAGTGGTGCGATGTGGGATTAGCCGGTCATCAGTCCCCTACAACAGCGTGGGCAATAGTGCACTCTGACTCTCCCTAATTCCCGTGTTTCAAGATAAGCCAAACTGTACATAGAAGTGATGCGATGTGGGATTAGCCGGTCATCAGTCCCCTACAACAGCGTGGGCAATAGTGCACTCTGACTCTCCCTAATTCCCGTGTTTCAAAATAAGCCAAACTGTACATAGAAGTGGTGCGATGTGGGATTAGCCGGTCATCAGTCCCCTACAACAGCGTGGGCAATAGTGCACTCTGACTCTCCCTAATTCCCGTGTTTCAAGATAAGCCAAACTGTACATAGAAGTGATGCGTTGTGGGATTAGCCGGTCATCAGTCTCCTACAACAGCGTGGGCAATAGTGCACTCTGACTCTCCCTAATTCCCGTGTTTCACGATAAGCCAAACTGTACATAGAAGTGATGCGTTGTGGGACTAGCCGGTCATCAGTCCCCTACAACAGCGTGGGCAATAGTGCACTCTGACTCTCCCTAATTCCCGTGTTTCAAGATAAGCCAAAGTGTACATAGAAGTGAGGCGTTGTGGGATTAGCCGGTCATCAGTCCCCTACAACAGCGTGGGCAATAGTGCACTCTGACTCTCCCTAATTCCCGTGTTTCAAGATAAGCCAAACTGTACATAGAAGTGATGCGTTGTGGGATTAGCCGGTCATCAGTCCCCTACAACAGCGTGGGCAATAGTGCACTCTGACACTCCCTAATTCCCGTGTTTCAAGATAAGCCAAACTGTACATAGAAGTAATGCGATGTGGGATTAGCCGGTCATCAGTCCCCTACAACAGCGTGGGCAATAGTGCACTCTGACTCTCCCTAATTCCCGTGTTTCAAGATAAGCCATACTGTACATAGAACTGGTGCGATGTGGGATTAGCCGGTCATCAGTCCCCTACAACAGCGTGGGCAATAGTGCACTCTGACTCTCCCTGATTCCCGTGTTTCAAGATAAGCCAAACTGTACATAGAAGTAATGCGATGTGGGATTAGGCAGTCAGAGGTTACCTACAACAGCGTGGGCAATAGTGCACTCTGACTCTCCCTAATTCCCGTGTTTCAAGATAAGCCAAACTGTACATAGAAGTAATGCGATGTGGGATTAGCCGGTCATCAGTCCCCTACAACAGCGTGGGCAATAGTGCGCACTCTGACTCTCCCTAATTCCCGTGTTTCAAGATAAGCCAAACTGTACATAGAAGTGGTGCGATGTGGGATTAGCCGGTCATCAGTCCCCTACAACAGCGTAGGAAATAGTGCACTCTGACTCTCCCTAATTCCCGTGTTTCAAGATAAGCCAAACTGTACATAGAAGTGGTGCGATGTGGGATTAGCCGGTCATCAGTCCCCTACAACAGCGTGGGCAATAGTGCACTCTGACTCTCCCTAATTCCCGTGTTTCAAGATAAGCCAAACTGTACATAGAAGTGATGCGTTGTAGGATTAGCCGGTCATCAGTCCCCTACAACAGCGTGGGCAATAGTGCACTCTGACTCTCCCTAATTCCCGTGTTTCAAGATAAGCCAAACTGTACATAGAACTGATGCGTTGTGGGATTAGCCGGTCATCAGTCCCCTACAACAGCGTGGGCAATAGTGCACTCTGACTCTCCCTAATTCCCGTGTTTCAAGATAAGCCAAACTGTACATAGAAGTGATGCGATGTGGGATTAGGCAGTCATGAGTTACCTACAACAGTGCGAGTAGTAGTGCGCTCTCTGTCTCTCTAATTCCCGTGTTTCAAGATAAGCCAAACTGTACATAGAAGTGATGCGTTGTGGGATTAGCCGGTCATCAGTCCCCTACAACAGCGTGGGCAATAGTGCACTCTGACTCTCCCTAATTCCCGTGTTTCACGATAAGCCAAACTGTACATAGAAGTGATGCGTTGTGGGATTAGCCGGTCATCAGTCCCCTACAACAGCGTGGGCAATAGTGCACTATGACTCTCCCTAATTCCCGTGTTTCAAGATAAGCCAAAGTGTACATAGAAGTGATGCGTTGTGGGATTAGCCGGTCATCAGTCCCCTACAACAGCGTGGGCAATAGTGCACTCTGACTCTCCCAAATTCCCGTGTTTCAAGATAAGCCAAACTGTACATAGAAGTGGTGCGATGTGGGATTAGCCGGTCATCAGTCCCCTACAACAGCGTGGGCAATAGTGCACTCTGACTCTCCCTAATTCCCGTGTTTCAAGATAAGCCAAACTGTACATAGAAGTAATGCGATGTGGGGTTAGCCGGTCATCAGTCCCCTACAAGAGCGTGGGCAATAGTGCACTCTGACTCTCCCAAATTCCCGTGTTTCAAGATAAGCCAAACTGTACATAGAACTGATGCGATGTGGGATTAGCCGGTCATCAGTCCCCTACAACAGCGCGAGTAGTAGTGCGCTCTCTGTCTCTCTCATTCCCGTGTTTCAAGATAAGCCAAATGTACATAGAAGTGATGCGTTGTGGGATTAGCCGGGCATCAGCCCCTACAACAGCGTGGGCAATAGTGCACTCTGACTCTCCCTAATTCCCGTGTTTCAAGATAAGCCAAACTGTACATAGAACTGATGCGATGTGGGATTAGCCGGTCATCAGTCCCCTACAACAGCGCGAGTAGTAGTGCGCTCTCTGTCTCTCTAATTCCCGTGTTTCAAGATAAGCCAAACTGTACATAGAAGTGATGCGTTGTGGGATTAGCCGGTCATCAGTCCCCTACAACAGCGTGGGCAATAGTGCACTCTGACTCTCCCTAATTCCCGTGTTTCAAGATAAGCCAAACTGTACATAGAACTGATGCGTTGTGGGATTAGCCGGTCATCAGTCCCCTACAACAGCGTGGGCAATAGTGCACTCTGACTCTCCCAAATTCCCGTGTTTCAAGATAAGCCAAACTGTACATAGAACTGATGCGATGTGGGATTAGCCGGTCATCAGTCCCCTACAACAGCGCGAGTAGTAGTGCGCTCTCTGTCTCTCTAATTCCCGTGTTTCAAGATAAGCCAAACTGTACATAGAAGTGATGCGTTGTGGGATTAGCCGGTCATCAGTCCCCTACAACAGCGTGGGCAATAGTGCACTCTGATTCTCCCTAATTCCCGTGTTTCAAGATAAGCCAAACTGTACATAGAACTGATGCGTTGTGGGATTAGCCGGTCATCAGTCCCCTACAACAGCGTGGGCAATAGTGCACTCTGACTCTCCCTAATTCCCGTGTTTCAAGATAAGCCAAACTGTACATAGAAGTGATGCGTTGTGGGATTAGCCGGTCATCAGTCCCCTACAACAGCGTGGGCAATAGTGCACTCTGACACTCCCTAATTCCCGTGTTTCAAGATAAGCAAACTGTACATAGAAGTAATGCGATGTGGGATTAGCCGGTCATCAGTCCCCTACAACAGCGTGGGCAATAGTGCACTCTGACTCTCCCTAATTCCCGTGTTTCAAGATAAGCCAAACTGTACATAGAAGTGATGCGATGTGGGATTAGCCGGTCATCAGTCCCCTACAACAGCGTGGGCATTAGTGCACTCTGACTCTCCCTAATTCCCGTGTTTCAAAATAAGCCTAACTGTACATAGAAGTAATGCGATGTGGGATTAGCCGGTCATCAGTCCCCTACAACAGCGTGGGCAATAGTGCACTCTGACTCTCCCTAATTCCTGTGTTTCAAGATAAGCCAAACTGTATATAGAAGTGATGCGTTGTGGGATTAGCCGGTCATCAGTCCCCTACAACAGCGTGGGCAATAGTGCACCTTGACTCTCCCTAATTCCCGTGTTTCAAGATAAGCCAAACTGTACATAGAAGTGGTGCGATGTGGGATTAGCCGGTCATCAGTCCCCTACAACAGCGTGGGCAATAGTGCACTCTGACTCTCCCTGATTCCCGTGTTTCAAGATAAGCCAAACTGTACATAGAAGTAATGCGATGTGGGATTAGGCAGTCAGAGGTTACCTACAACAGCGTGGGCAATAGTGCACTCTGAGTCTCCCTAATTCCCGTGTTTCAAGATAAGCCAAACTGTACATAGAAGTAATGCGATGGAGGATTAGCCGGTCATCAGTCCCCTACAACGGCGTGGGCAATAGTGCGCACTCTGACTCTCCCTAATTCCCGTGTTTCAAGATAAGCCAAACTGTACATAGAAGTGGTGCGATGTGGGATTAGCCGGTCATCAGTCCCCTACAACAGCGTAGGAAATAGTGCACTCTGACTCTCCCTAATTCCCGTGTTTCAAGATAAGCCAAACTGTACATAGAAGTGGTGCGATGTGGGATTAGCCGGTCATCAGTCCCCTACAACAGCGTGGGCAATAGTGCCCTCTGACTCTCCCTAATTCCCGTGTTTCAAGATAAGCCAAACTGTACATAGAAGTGATGCGTTGTGGGATTAGCCGGTCATCAGTCCCCTACAACAGCGTGGGCAATAGTGCACTCTGACTCTTCCTAATTCCCGTGTTTCAAGATAAGCCAAACTGTACATAGAACTGATGTGTTGTGGGATTAGCCGGTCATCAGTCCCCTACAACAGCGTGGGCAATAGTGCACTCTGACTCTCCCTAATTCCCGTGTTTCAAGATAAGCCAAACTGTACATAGAAGTGATGCGATGTGGGATTAGGCAGTCATGAGTTACCTACAACAGTGCGAGTAGTAGTGCGCTCTCTGTCTCTCTAATTCCGTGTTTCAAGATAAGCCAAACTGTACATAGAAGTGATGCGTTGTGGGATTAGCCGGTCATCAGCCCCTACAACAGCGTGGGCAATAGTGCACTCTGACTCTCCCAAATTCCCGTGTTTCAAGATAAGCCAAACTGTACATAGAAGTGGTGCGATGTGGGATTAGCCGGTCATCAGTCCCCTACAACAGCGTGGGCAATAGTGCACCCTGACTCTCCCTAATTCCCGTGTTTCAAGATAAGCCAAACTGTACATAGAAGTAATGCGATGTGGGATTAGCCGGTCATCAGTCCCCTACAACAGCGTGGGCAATAGTGCACTCTGACTCTCCCTAATTCCCGTGTTTCAAGATAAGCCAAATTGTACATAGAACTGATGCGTTGTGGGATTAGCCGGTCATCAGTCCCCTACAACAGCGTGGGCAATAGTGCACTCTGACTCTCCCTAATTCCCGTGTTTCAAGATAAGCCAAACTGTACATAGAACTGATGCGTTGTGGGATTAGCCGGTCATCAGTCCCCTACAACAGCGTGGGCAATAGTGCACTCTGACTCTCCCTAATTCCCGTGTTTCAAGATAAGCCAAACTGTACATAGAAGTGATGCGTTGTGGGATTAGCCGGTCATCAGTCCCCTACAACAGCGTGGGCAATAGTGCCCTCTGACTCTCCCTAATTCCCGTGTTTCAAGATAAGCCAAACTGTACATAGAAGTAATGCGATGTGGGATTAGCCGGTCATCATTCCCCTACAACAGCGTGGGCAATAGTGCACTCTGACTCTCCCAAATTCCCGTGTTTCAAGATAAGCCAAACTGTACATAGAACTGATGCGATGTGGGATTAGCCGGTCATCAGTCCCCTACAACAGCGCGAGTAGTAGTGCGCTCTCTGTCGCTCTAATTCCCGTGTTTCAAGATAAGCCAAACTGTACATAGAAGTGATGCGTTGTGGGATTAGCCGGTCATCAGTCCCCTACAACAGCGTGGGCAATAGTGCACTCTGACTCTCCCTAATTCCCGTGTTTCAAGATAAGCCAAACTGTACATAGAACTGATGCGTTGTGGGATTAGCCGGTCATCAGTCCCCTACAACAGCGTGGGCAATATTGCACTCTGACTCTCCCTAATTCCCGTGTTTCAAGATAAGCCAAACTGTACATAGAAGTGATGCGTTGTGGGATTAGCCGGTCATCAGTCCCCTACAACAGCGTGGGCAATAGTGCACTCTGACTCTCCCTAATTCCCGTGTTTCAAGATAAGCCAAACTGTACATAGAAGTGATGCGTTGTGGGATTAGCCGGTCATCAGTCCCCTACAACAGCGTGGGCAATAGTGCACTCTGACTCTCCCTAATTCCCGTGTTTCAAGATAAGCCAAAGTGTACATAGAAGTGATGCGTTGTGGGATTAGCCGGTCATCAGTCCCCTACAACAGCGTGGGCAATAGTGCACTCTGACTCTCCCTAATTCCCGTGTTTCAAGATAAGCCAAACTGTACATAGAAGTGATGCGTTGTGGGATTAGCCGGTCATCAGTCCCCTACAACAGCGTGGGCAATAGTGCACTCTGACACTCCCTAATTCCCGTGTTTCAAGATAAGCCAAACTGTACATAGAAGTAATGCGATGTGGGATTAGCCCTTCATCAGTCCCCTACAACAGCGTGGGCAATAGTGCACTCTGACTCTCCCTAATTCCCGTGTTTCAAGATAAGCCAAACTGTACATAGAAGTGATGCGATGTGGGATTAGCCGGTCATCAGTCCCCTACAACAGCGTGGGCATTAGTGCACTCTGACTCTCCCTAATTCCCGTGTTTCAAGATAAGCCAAACTGTACATAGAAGTAATGCGATGTGGGATTAGCCGGTCATCAGTCCCCTACAACAGCGTGGGCAATAGTGCACTCTGACTCTCCCTAATTCCTGTGTTTCAAGATAAGCCAAACTGTATATAGAAGTGATGCGTTGTGGGATTAGCCGGTCATCAGTCCCCTACAACAGCGTGGGCAATAGTGCACCTTGACTCTCCCTAATTCCCGTGTTTCAAGATAAGCCAAACTGTACATAGAAGTGGTGCGATGTGGGATTAGCCGGTCATCAGTCCCCTACAACAGCGTGGGCAATAGTGCACTCTGACTCTCCCTGATTCCCGTGTTTCAAGATAAGCCAAACTGTACATAGAAGTAATGCGATGTGGGATTAGGCAGTCAGAGGTTACCTACAACAGCGTGGGCAATAGTGCACTCTGACTCTCCCTAATTCCCGTGTTTCAAGATAAGCCAAACTGTACATAGAAGTAATGCGATGTGGGATTAGCCGGTCATCAGTCCCCTACAACAGTGTGGGCAATAGTGCGCACTCTGACTCTCCCTAATTCCCGTGTTTCAAGATAAGCCAAACTGTACATAGAAGTGGTGCGATGTGGGATTAGCCGGTCATCAGTCCCCTACAACAGCGTAGGAAATAGTGCACTCTGACTCTCCCTAATTCCCGTGTTTCAAGATATGCCAAACTGTACATAGAAGTGGTGCGATGTGGGATTAGCCGGTCATCAGTCCCCTACAACAGCGTGGGCAATAGTGCACTCTGACTCTCCCTAATTCCCGTGTTTCAAGATAAGCCAAACTGTACATAGAAGTGATGCGTTGCGGGATTAGCCGGTCATCAGTCCCCTACAACAGCGTGGGCAATAGTGCACTCTGACTCTCCCTAATTCCCGTGTGTCAAGATAAGCCAAACTGTACATAGAACTGATGCGTTGTGGGATTAGCCGGTCATCAGTCCCCTACAACAGCGTGGGCAATAGTGCACTCTGACTCTCCCTAATTCCCGTGTTTCAAGATAAGCCAAACTGTACATAGAAGTGATGCGATGTGGGATTAGGCAGTCATGAGTTACGTACAACAGTGCGAGTAGTAGTGCGCTCTCTGTCTCTCTAATTCCCGTGTTTCAAGATAAGCCAAACTGTACATAGAAGAGATGCGTTGTGGGATTAGCCGGTCATCAGCCCCTACAACAGCGTGGGCAATAGTGCACTCTGACTCTCCCTAATTCCCGTGTTTCACGATAAGCCAAACTGTACATAGAAGTGATGCGTTGTGGGATTAGCCGGTCATCAGTCCCCTACAACAGCGTGGGCAATAGTGCACTCTGACTCTCCCTAATTCCCGTGTTTCAAGATAAGCCAAACTGTACATAGAAGTGATGCGTTGTGGGATTAGCCGGTCATCAGTCCCCTACAACAGCGTGGGCAATAGTGCACTCTGACTCTCCCAAATTCCCGTGTTTCAAGATAAGCCAAAAATGTACATAGAAGTGGTGCGATGTGGGATTAGCCGGTCATCAGTCCCCTACAACAGCGTGGGCAATAGTGCACTCTGATTCTCCCTAATTCCCGTGTTTCAAGATAAGCCAAACTGTACATAGAAGTAATGCGATGTGGGATTAGCCGGTCATCAGTCCCCTACAACAGCGTGGGCAATAGTGCACTCTGACTCTCCCAAATTCCCGTGTTTCAAGATAAGCCAAACTGTACATAGAACTGATGCGATGTGGGATTAGCCGGTCATCAGTCCCCTACAACAGCGCGAGTAGTAGTGCGCTCTCTGTCTCTCTAATTCCCGTGTTTCAAGATAAGCCAAATGTACATAGAAGTGATGCGTTGTGGGATTAGCCGGTCATCAGCCCCTACAACAGCGTGGGCAATAGTGCACTCTGACTCTCCCTAATTCCCGTGTTTCAAGATAAGCCAAACTGTACATAGAACTGATGCGTTGTGGGATTAGCCGGTCATCAGTCCCCTACAACAGCGTGGGCAATAGTGCACTCTGACTCTCCCTAATTCCCGTGTTTCAAGATAAGCCAAACTGTACATAGAAGTGATGCGTTGTGGGATTAGCCGGTCATCAGTCCCCTACAACAGCATGGGCAATAGTGCACTCTGACTCTCCCTAATTCCCGTGTTTCAAGATAAGCCAAACTGTACATAGAAGTAATGCGATGTGGGATTAGCCGGTCATCAGTCCCCTACAACAGCGTGGGCAATAGTGCACTCTGACTCTCCCAAATTCCCGTGTTTCAAGATAAGCCAAACTGTACATAGAACTGATGCGATGTGGGATTAGCCGGTCATCAGTCCCCTACAACAGCGCGAGTAGTAGTGCGCTCTCTGTCTCTCTAATTCCCGTGTTTCAAGATAAGCCAAACTGTACATAGAAGTGATGCGTTGTGGGATTAGCCGGTCATCAGCCCCTACAACAGCGTGGGCAATAGTGCACTCTGACTCTCCCTAATTCCCGTGTTTCAAGATAAGCCAAACTGTACATAGAACTGATGCGTTGTGGGATTAGCCGGTCATCAGTCCCCTACAACAGCGTGGGCAGTAGTGCACTCTGACTCTCCCTAATTCCCGTGTTTCAAGATAAGCCAAACTGTACATAGAAGTGATGCGTTGTGGGATTAGCCGGTCATCAGTCCCCTACAACAGCGTGGGCAATAGTGCACTCTGACTCTCCCTAATTCCCGTGTTTCAAGAGTAGTATAGAATTGAGAGAATCAGCACAGTGTAGATAAGATGTTGAACTCTCCTCTGTGTTAATATATGAGTGATGTAGAATGCTCATTGATTTAGAACTCTCCTATATGAAAATCGAGTTGTAAAAGAAGGGGAGTGTTGGCGTAGTGCCGTTCTCCCCTGTGCAGTGAGATGTTTTTGAGGGTTGGGATGATGATGATGATGATGATGATGATGATGATGATGATGATTGTGTGTGTGTGTGTGTGATGTGTAATGTGTGATGGGTGGGATGGGTAACGGGGGGGGGGGTTCCGGGGATGTTTGAATAAAATGTGAATTCTTTTCGATGTGTGTGTGTGCTTGAACTCTCATGTATGAATATCGAAGTCTAGGGTTCGATATTGTGATGGGGCGGGGTGGGTAACGGGGTTTCCGGGGATGTTTGAATTAAATGTATTGATAGTAATTCTTCGATGACTGTGCTTGAACTCTCATGTATGAATATCGAGTCTAGGGTTTGATATCTATTACGTTCAGTGCTTCGATGTCTGTGCTTGAACTCTCATGTATGAATATCGAGTGTAGGGTTTGATATCTATTACGTTTAGTGTATGATATATGATGTAGTATCGTTAATCTTTAGATAAAAGAATATCGAGAGAATGATTAGGTATGTTTACTGGGAGAGATTTATGAAAATAAATGTAATAAGACATTCTGGTAAGGGGTGTTCCCTATGCAGAATCTCTCCTTGAGCTATTGTATCCAAGAGCGATGTAAAGGTTAAGAAAAGGTTAAATTCCATTCCCACATCGAGGTACGAGAAAATATAAATCTATTCCACATTGATGAAGTATAAGAATGGAAATGTAAATCTATGTGAGAGGGTCGCATGACAAAGAAATGTCCCCTCTAAGCATGATAAAAGTGGTACATAGCAAATGCAAATAAAAATAAAAGCACTACCCATCTCTTTAAGAATGATAAAAAAATATTGAGAGAAAAGTATAAGAATGCAAATGTAAAGCTGTTTGAAAGGGGTTTCATGATAAAGGAACGCACCCTCTAAGCACGATAACTTAAAAAGAATATTCCCTCTAAGCATGATAAAAGTTGAACATAACATCGAAAATAAAATAAAAGCACTAACCATCTATTTAAAAATGATTAAGATAACGAGAGAAACGTATCTCATCTTTAAGTATATATGAGTAATACAAAACTGATCAATCAATATGATAATATATATACGCAACTAGGGATCTATAGTGTAGATATCCTAACTATCCATGGTAAGATATCACCCTCCATATAAAAAATTGTCTAGAAAATCTCCCCTCAGTATTACGAATACTCCACTGAACGTCATCCCTTTTGGTATGTGGGTCAGAGAAAAAAAGAGTTAATCTCTCCAGACTGGTGACAGGGGTGGTCAAAACATTCTTATTGCTGTAGCGAAGTCTAACTTTGTCAAATAACGTTAGGAAAAAAAAGAATATATTTTAAAATTAAACGAATGAATCTATATATTTGTATGAATGATGAAACAATACTATGAATGTGTTAGTATACCAAATGTAAAAAAATCAAATGTTCAGAAAAATATATTTTGTACAAGTATGTGTGTGTAAAGAAATGTGTAATTATATCCCCCCCTCCAAGATGTAGGGAACGAATCACAGTTAGTGTGCGCACGCAACATGGTGTTTGGGAAGGAGAGATACGGTTGGAGGGGGTGTAAAAATGATGAATCTATATAAAGTTTAAACTATGATAATAAAGTTACTAGTATTACCTTCGAACTTATAACGTAGTCACAACTACTTTAAACACATAGCGTAATATGTAGACAGTAACACCTCTCCCGGACGGAGGGGGGGGGCGGAGCATCTGTTAATAAATACCGCGGCACGGATGAGTGAGGAGGCAGTCGATTCTCTGGAAATATGGATCCTACAGGTAAGATAGAAAAGTTGTATATTGTAAGTCATTTTTTATCTCTGTTTACGAAGAATGTTGAAGTAATACTGATTCGTGTGTGCTTATATGTATGTTTCAGATCATGAGATGCTACAGCTAAATCAACTAGCTGAAGGTGGAACACATCTTCCCACAAAGAAACTACGTGAATTAGATCAGTCCGTTCAACACATCATTCGATCCGTCAAAACCGCGAAGACCAGATATGGTGAACGGGTCGTCGTCGAAACATCAGATTTCCAAGTCTTCCTCCCGGAGAGATTCAAACATATGACCGCAGCGCAGAAAGATCTACTAAATCGTGGTGACTGCATACTCCAATACCATGGCGAGGAAACACTAGAAAGTGGTTTCAAACGACATAAATTGTCTTTTTTAAGCAGCCCGTAATGTTGTCAAAAGGTGAGTACAATTATTGAATAAAATTTCATAAAAAAAGTGATAATGTAGTTACTTGCATGTAAATGTGAAATCGTACATGTTGTATTAGAACTTAAAGTGTTAATTATCGCACGTCATGTAGTATTAGTAATTGAATGTAGTTACTTGCATGTACGTACATGTTGTATTAGAACTTAAAGTGTTAATTATCGCACGTCATGTAGTATTAGTAATTGAGAGTGAACGTTGTATGGTTAATTTTCATGTGTAATAATTACGTACATGTGAATATCGTAGTTCAGTTACGTTATTTCACATGCATGTTAGTTACGTTTGTTTGTTACACGTAAAAGTAACGTTGTAGGTGAAAAAAGAACGTTAATTTATATGTGTAAAACGTACATGTGAATATCGTAGTTCAGTTACGGTATTTTACATCTATATGGTTTACGTTGTGTGTTTTTATCATTTATGTAAGGGAGAGAGCATTACGTAAAACAGTTACATACTATCTGAATATTGTAGTTACGTGATGATAGCAATAATTGTAAAATACATAATCATTATGTAACTATTTTCATATGTAAAAGTTACATGCATGTTACGTTCTACGTAAAGTATAGAGTTTACGTAAAATTGAGATTCATACATGTAAAAGTTATTAACATGTATGTTATTTCTGTTACCACCTTACATACATGTAAATCAATGTTCCCGTATGTAAAGTTAATCGAATGTTGTAATTGCTTTTTTCAGAAACGACGACAAGATGCTCCGATACTGCCACTGGACAACCCTCGATTCAGCAAGATGAAACCTGTTCGAACGTGACCCAGGCTGAACGATTACGATGTATTCACAGTGAGTCTGCTTTCAAAAAACGATTAACCACCTACGAAATTCACAACTGTGTTAATATACTTGACCCCGTTATATTCTTAGCAGAATGCAAACCTTTAATTTTGAATGAAATTGATAAGAGCTTAAACATGTATAAATCAGGTCTTAAGATAGGATCCTGTTTATCCTGTCAATATGTCATAATATCACAAGAGAGCGATAATATTCATACATTTAACTTTAACAGTAAACTTGAGGTGATATTGCAATCTACAGATAAATCTATATGGTATGAAGAGAAGATTGTACAACCTATACTAGATCATATGGATAATTTTGAATCGCGTACCAGTTCAAAAGCTTTATACAGTATTGAGAAATTAACAATATATGTGACACAATACGATTCATTGAATGCAGGGATGTATACTGAATTACCCGACTTTATAAAATCGAAGAGAGCTGTTATTAACATTCGTAATACTGATAAATATTGCTTTGCATACTGTCTGTTAGCATCCATATACCCAGTAGAACGTAACAAGAATCGACCCACCTCCTATAAAAGATATGATTTTCGTAACGAATTTAACTTTGAGAATATAACATTCCCCGTATCATTGAAAGATGTAGAAAAATTCGAGAATCAAAATTCAAATATTTCAATAACGATATACGGTGTTGAAAATAAATCGATTATTCTCTTATATCAACCAAGAGAGATAAAATCACATCATGTTAATCTTTTAATGTATAAAAGACATTATTGTCTGATAACAGACTTGTCACGTTTGCTAGGAAAGCAGCTAACTAAACATAATGGGCGAAAATGGTTATGTAACAATTGTAACTTGTATTTCACATCAGAATCACGTTTAAATAGCCATAAAAAGACGTGTATGATGAATCAAATTATCAGAATGCCCGAGGCTGGTAAAACTGATCTCGTTGAATTTAACGCATATTCGAAATGTCTAAAAGTTCCATTCGTGGTTTATGCAGACATAGAATGTATCTTACGTAAGGTAGATTCGTGTCAAGATGTATCGAGTAAAAGCTGGACACGTAGCATTCATAAACATGAAGCGTATGCAATTGCATTACATTTGGTCTGTAGTTATGATAAAAATTTAACACGTTTCAAATCATTTGAAGGTCCATATGCAATTGAAAATTTTCTTAAAGAATTAACGTTAATTGCAAATCAGGTCATTAATATATATGCTAATAAAATTGAAATAAGTATGAGAGATGTGGATGAGCTAGAATATCAAAATGCAACACGATGTCACATATGCAAACGTGAATTTCTTAACTCGTGTATAAAGCTTCGTGATCATTGTCATTTGACTGGAAGTTACGTTGGCACAGCTCATAAGCACTGCAATTTAAATAGGAAAATGCCAGGATTCATACCAATATTCTTTCATTGCTTGTCAAAATACGATGCTCATTTCATAGTAAAGAAACTAGGTTACGATACGGAACCTATCAACTGTATTGCACAAACTTCTGAAAATTACTTATCCTTTAGCAAAAGATATACAAATTCGAATGGAATGAGTATATATCTAAGATTTCTGGATAGCTATCGTTTTTTGGATTCAAAACTTAGTAACCTTTCGGATATGTTAGAAGCAGATGATTTTCATTATACCAATAATATGTACACGAATCCTTTGCATAGACAACTGATGAAACGTAAAGGTGTCTTCCCGTACACGTATGTGGATTCTATAGAAAAATTATGCGAGAATAGTCTACCATCCAAACATCAGTTTGATCATGTAAGCGATGAGGATTATAGTCATGCTAGAACGGTATGGAATGAATTCAATGTTAAAAATCTGGGTGAATATTTAAATATATATCTTAAGTGCGATACATTAATACTAACGGACGTGTTTGAACGCTTCCGTGAATTAAGTATCGGTTTGTACGGACTCGACCCGTGTCAGTATTACACACTTCCCGGGTTAGCCTATGATGCAATGTTAAGAACGACTGGTGTACAGATTTCATTATTAACAGATAAGACTATGCTAGATTTCTTCAAAAAAGGAATACGAGGTGGAATTTGCACTGTGTCCAAACGGTATGCAAAGGCGAATAACAGATACATGACTAGCTATGATAACACTCAACCAACTAATTATTTAATGTACGTTGACTGCAATTCTCTATATAGTTATACAATGGAAAATAATAGCTTACCATACACTGATATAAGGTGGCTAACTGATGCTGAAATTAAATCAATAGATTTTATGTCTATTACAAGTGATTCTGACGTGGGATATGTGTTGGAAGTAGACTTTAAATATCCACAGGAACTTCATGATATACAAAATGATTTGCCATTATGCCCTTTGAATGAAATCGCGCCAGGTGATAAGTATACAAAATTGCTAACAACATTGAATGATAAAAATAAATACGTATTACATTATCTCAATTTTCAACAATGTGTTAAACTTGGTTTGATTCCATCGCGTATACATAGAGTAATAGGTTACAAACAATCTAACTGGATAAATCCTTACATTGAACTCAACGTTCGTAAACGTATTGAAGATAAGACGAAATTTGGTCAAAATCTATGGAAGTTAATGAATAATTGTGTTTATGGAAAATTTATAGAGAATGTAAAACGTTATAATTCATTTCATTTAGCTACCAGCTGGAAACGAGCGCGTAAATTGTTAGCTCGACAGACATGTATAAGGTACGTGATTTTTGATGAAAATTTAATAGGTATAGAATTGGTCAGAGATGAAATATTGATGAATAAGCCAATATACATAGGACAAGCAATCCTGGATCTATCCAAACATAAAATGTATGATTTTTATTATGAAATTCTGAAGAAAAAATTGAAAGATGTAACTTTAATCTATACGGACACGGATGCTTTTCTCTTTGAATCTAGCTGCGATATATATGAATTTATTAAAACCAATATACATTTATTCGATACATCGAATTATCCAATGGATAATGTGTATGGTATTCCGTTAGCAAATAAGAAAATTTCAGGATTATTCAAGGATGAGCTAGCCGGTAGAGTGATGACTGAATATGTAGGGCTGAAATCGAAATTATATAGTTATCGATATGATACTGAAGTGATTAAAAAATCAAAAGGTGTAACAAAAGATTCGATGAGATTCATAACCTTTGAACAATATCTCTCATGTATTACACATCCTGACACTATACATCGAAGCATGCAGACATGTTTCAGAAGTTATAAACATGATGTTCATACTATTGAATCTAATAAGATAGCTTTAAGTGGTATCGATACAAAACGATACATTCCCAATAATTCATTTTCAACATTAGCATGGGGACATTATGCTATAGAAAATTGTCAAGTGTAAATTTCTTTTTCTTTTCTCAATAAAGCATAGATTCAACTGAGTTAAAAGGTATTACTAGGCCACGATAATAACATATTACTGTATTTCAAAAAATAAAATAATTGAGTTTCAAGTATAATTGTAAAGTGTGTTACAACTGAGTTAAAAGGTATTACTAGGCACATGATAATAACATATTACTGTATTTCAAAAAACGAAATAATTGAGTTTCAAGTATATTTGTAAAGTGTGTTACTAATTACATGATAATAACATATTTACTTCATTTGAAAGATAACGTGTTGCTTTTTTTATGTTTATGTTAGGGGTGAAGGAATATTTTTTCCTATTCATGTCGTTTTGAAATGTTAGATAGCAGAAATCAATGAAATGTTAATTCAACTATAATCATGTATGATTTTTTATTAAAATATATTTACTAATTATATCAAAATGTTATTATCATGTCTCCGTTAAGGGGTGAGGGGAGATTTATATATATCAATGTGAACTAACATGTACAAAGGCTCTTATTTCAGCTATAATCATGTATGATGTTTGTTTAACGTATATTACTAATTACTTCAAATTGTAATTATCATGTTTACGTTAAGGGTAGGTGAATTTATATATACTCAATGTGAACTAGCATGTACGTTATGTTAAAATCTCTACAATTAAATGTTAATTCAACTATAATCATGTATGATTTTTTTTTAAAGTATAAAAATGTTATTATCATGTTTAAGTTAAGGAGATGTGAATTAGCAGTTACAGAAGATTTTTAAAAAAGTATAAAAATGTTATTATCATGTTTAAGTTAAGGAGATGTGAATTAGCAGTTACAGAAGATGTCAGGAATCAATGTGAACAAAAAAAAAAAAAAAAAAAAAAAAAAATCAAACACAATATATCATTAAAATTATATTTCTTTATTGAGTTGTGTGTTTTTTTATTTATACAATGTCCACCTCATTAATCCATTCACGGGTAGGAAATCCTAACCATTTCACCAGAATCCTATCACCACGACGTCTGATGATCCTTTCAACTAAATACGTGTCTGGATATTGAGTTTTCTGTAATTCATAACCGTAGAATGCTCCTTCAATCAGTTTACCCTCCAGATCCTCGATGAGATAGGTCAATGAATGTGTCCTTTGCACTGTACGTATCCTAAAGACTTCAACACTCCAATTTGGTAGATAACCTTTCTCCATAACACCTTTATGCTTAGAAATCCTCACGTAGTCACCAACACGATGAAGCCTAGATCTTCGCTTCTCACGCAGACTTCTATCATATTTGTAGACGCTGAGCAGGAGAGAATTATCACGAACTTCTACAGGCTTCATACGAATCGTTCGATGGTAAGTATTATTGTAGGTATGAATAATTCTAGGTAGTATGTTTATCCATTGATATGAGCCTTGAACAATAAATTCCTTATGCAAAATCAGTTTGATCGTTCTTATTAAACGTTCCACTGCAGCAGCCTTAACGTGTGTGAATGTACTGTAATGATTAATATTATTACGATTCATTAGTTCGCGGAAATGTTTATTGTAAAACTCCCTTCCTTTATCAGATTGAACATTCTTCGGAAACGATTCCATTTCATTCAATATCTCCTCCATAGCAGTCGAAACGTTAATACCACTTTTATCACGTAATGGTCGTGCATAAGCCATCTTGGAATAAAAATTGCATGCAAGAAGAATATACTTATAATTCCTATTGTCTCTTGCATAATTAGACATGTCCATAAGATCTATTTGTACTAAATCGTTCATTCCTTTGCTTATGATCTTACGACGTAAAAATCGTCTTCTAGCTGGTGCATGTAACTCGGTTGCAATGCGACGTTTTATCATGCTATAATTTTCGATGTTTTAAGTTCTGTAATAATTTCTTCTATCTCGGGTGAGTGATTCAAATTACCTGCATCCCTCGACGCAACTAATAATCTTAATCTGTTTATTATTTCATTCGGATCGTTCCAGTAGACGTAATCTAATTTTCTCTGCGGTACATGTTCTTTCCAACGTAAACCAAATCCAGTTCGATTACTAACAAGGTCACGAATGATATGACGATACTTGAACCCTCGATTTGCTCTTAAACGTCCATCTCTTGAATAACCGTGTCTGTAAACTTGAGTATTTTGTAAGATTTGCGAATACACGTCTAAATCATCATCTGTGTACGATGTCTTGCGAGGTAAACGTTTAAATAATAATTCATATAAGCCTGCTGTGGGTTCATACGTTTCTGTTCCTATCTGAACACCATCAGATTTAAACACAACTGTCTTGTTACCCAATTTATACTCATTATCCTCGTAACGTATGCCGTAAGTATTGTCCATGTCACTCGAACTGGCAGTTCGAACCTTGTGTAGATACTTTGACACGAGATCAGATCCGTTAGCATCATCTGTAGTTTCGTCGTCGTCGTCGTCGTCGTCGTTGTTGTCTTGGTGTGCTTTCGCTATTACTTTCAATGGTTCGGTTACAGGTTGAAGAACTTCAGACATGACTCGTTGCGTTTCGAATTTCATTCCTTTGAGAGAACGTAACTTTTCTCTTATTGCCCTACTGTGACGGGCAATGGATTCCTTAAGTCTTATAGCTTCAGCATCCATATCGAAATGAATGTATAATTAATCAGCTACTGCTAATTTATATGAAACTATCAGTTCTATACTTAATATATGACCATCTTTAGCACGTCCGACTGGCGCTGTAAACGATAGAATATCGCCAGTTTCAACTCTTACAGGATATCTTTCAACTAATCTTCCGTTTATTGCAAACAATGTATCATTTACAGCATGCGGATGTACCGATGATACGATGGAACACGAGAGTACACTTCCATTTCCAGGAACTTTATAGTATTCGAGTCCCGATGTTAACGTATACCTTAAAGAGGGACCTCGAAACGGACGTGTTTGCAATGAAATTATGAGTTGTGCTTTCAATTGTTGTAACATAGTGTTTACAACATTTCTCATTCGTGTTTTCATAGTATGAATATCATTATTTATAGTGATTAGTTTATTATCAAGTTCCGTTTGTCGTGCGGTTAGTTCTTTCACTTCTTTTTCTACAGCTGTAGTAATAGTCTCGCTAGCGGAGGTGATTGTTCTAGTTAACTGACTTTGTAATTCATTCTGTTTCCGTGTAATAGTATCGACAATGTTTGTTATAGTCTCAGTTAAACCCGTTTGCAATTCATTATGTTTCTGTATAAAGAAATGATTAACATAACTCATGGTGACTGCATCACTATCATCTATCGGGTCGGCTAAATCCTTCAATCTCTTCATTCGAAATGATAGAGTTTCATTAGAGTCGTGAATTGGAATCCTATCATCTACATATTTTTTATTAGGAACGTCGTGTTCGTGAAGGGGGTCCAACAGCGTTTTCATTCTTATACCATCTATAATGACATTTTCGGAATCACGTTTAAATGCATATTTACTTAAGTACTCCATTAAATTGTTGTATTGGATGTCGAGCGATTTTTGTATGTGATCCCTAAGCATAGCTTCAAACTCGCCCATACGCTGATACGAGGTCTGCTCGCTGAAGATCTGCATTCGATTCTCGACGTCAGCCGTATGCGTATCCACATAACGTTTAGTCGATGCATCGTCACCTTCTTCAGGGTCGTGAATATTGCACAACCGCTTTCCCTTGAATCGATAGTTTCCCGATCCATCTCTAGTTATGATATATCGATTGAACACACCCCTAGAGGGTATGATTATTCGGGATCCGAACCTGTCGATACTCATTGCTTAAGTGATGGATTATTCTATTTATTCATTCTGATAAAGCGATCAAAACCGTGACGGTAGCGTCCCTCGTTCAGTGGATATTCTGGTACTATAACAACAAAGGATCGTTCATCACTCTCCCATATATGTTTACACATATTCTTAAATTCATCATAGGACATATCGGTATTTACATAATCTTCGTATATATGTTTTAAATTGAGATTATCCTGTCTAAAGAATATAATCATATTTGCATTATCTCTAATTAAATGTTTAGGTACTTTAGCATATGATTGTGCTAAATATATAGCATCGACATTACGATGTCTACCCATACTGTAATATGAAGCTATCTTACCCTGTTTTTCATTTATCACATCATCAAATACGAATATCGAATTTTCGCTAGCATCCGACGTTTGAATTACTTTATCACCATCATCGAACGTAAATACACCTATATCGGGTATAGTTTTCAGTAACCTGAGTAAATATCGATATTTAGGTTGTTGCAACGATTTCGAGTATATGTAGAGGTTTTCGAATCTCAGACCATTCTCGTGAATAAGCAGGTTGAGTAAAACGTTCGTTTTTCCAGCATTTGAACTGCCAAGTATGAGCGCTCTAACGTTACTCGGAAACAACGTACCGTGTCGTCCTTTGCGAATGTCATCCTCGAAATCTAACACCTGTATGGGTAGCGTACACTTTTGCTTTACTATCTCCATATCACGACTAATACTTATAAAGCATAAGTTTTGTCTTTTATTTCGTTCGTGATAAGGGCAATCTATGTCTTTACTGGATTTAGCCAATCGTCATAGGAATCGTATACTTATAAAGCGCACGTTTTGCCTTTTTTATTTCATAGTGAGACATGCGCTCTACACGTGCACGCAAAGGTTCGGGAATTCTTAATTCCTTGATTAATTCATTACCATTTGAGGCACATTTACCGGGTTATCGTTTCTGCGGTCCCGGAACGAAACTACATAAACGCTTGCAGAGAGGTGACTTACCGGTGAACGGGTTAGATTCAGCGTGTCTCGATCACGATCGGGCTTACGCAGAGAGTACTGATACAGAATCTCGTCGTCTAGCCGATAAGGTGTTGGTAGAGAAAGCTTGGAGACGTGTAAAGTCTGCCAACGCTTCTTTGGGCGAACGACTTGCAGCTCGACATGTGACTACACTTATGAAGGGTAAATTGGCAGCGGGCGCTGGCATGCGTAAACGTCGCAACAAGAGAGGTGGTTTCTTACCTTTGCTACCACTTTTAGCAGCTCTAGGTGCAGCAGGTGGTCTAGCTGGAGGTGCTGCTCAGATTGCTACGGCTGTCAATAAGAAACGTTCGGATGCAAAACAACTTGCGGAATTAACACGTCACAACGAGCGCATGGAATCTTTGGCTCAGGGCAAAGGTCTTCGCCGTAAGAGACGTCGTAAGGGTAGAGGATTATATCTTCGATCAAAAAACTCGGGGCGAGGCCTATATTTATCCCGGAAAAAGCCCTGAGTGCTAACGAGATCGATTCGTATGCACGACGTCTACGCATTCCACATTTTAGAGGTGTCTACATGATCGATAAACTACCTCCACATCCTCGATACTATGAGAGAATAGTAGTGAATCTGGATACATCAAATAACCCTGGTACACATTGGGTTGCTGTACGTAAGGATGGTGACGTTGCCTACTACTTTGACAGTTTCGGCGATCTGAGACCTCCGGAAGAGATAGAAACGTACCTTTCGGGTGTCAAGCTCCTATATAATACGACGAGATTTCAAGAATTCGATTCTGTGATTTGCGGTCACTTGTGCCTTCAGTTTCTCCTCGATGAGTTACACGATCACCGTGAGTGGTAGTGATACCAGCTTCTCTACATTTCTAAATCCACCATTACATCTGGATCCTAACGGACATTACGAGATAGCTCTATTGAATTTTGAGACTTTTTACTCAATTCCGAATGTGGACGAGAGTAATAATCTATTCCATTACGTTCGCGATGGAAAAGTCGAACGTATAGTAATTCCACCGGGTACTTATGAATTGGATGATATCGCCAGATTGATCAAGGATGCTCTCGACATCGGTGACGACTTTATTCTACGTGCTAATAATAACACCATGAAATCAGAAATTCAATCTCCCTATATTATCGACTTTAGTCGTGAGAGATCTATTGCTTCACTTCTCGGTTTCACCTCTAAACAGAGGGTACCGGCAAACGTGCTGACCGAGTCTAATGATTTGGTTAACATATTCAAAGTCAGCATCATACGTATCGAGTGTAGTCTTGCAACGGGATCTTTCATCAATGGTAAAAGTGGTCATTCTCTGTATGAATTTTTCCCATCGGTACCTCCAGGTTATCATATTTCGCAGGAACCATCAAGTCCTATATATTTACCAATCATCGATACGAATCTCATTGATCATCTCGACATTAGAGTGGTAGACCAGAACGGCGATAAGTTAGATTTCAGGAACGAAACCATCACTGTACGATTGCACATACGTCGTAATGGGTATAAGTTTTAAGAGACGATGCTATATTAAAAAACATCTCTCGAGATTGATCTCTACTCGATCATCGACCCGCAAGCTAATCACATCGTCTAATCGACAATTTCTCGCTAACTTAGGCTTCAAGGTTCTATGATGGATGTGTTGGACGTGACCGGGATTCCGACCTTTGATGATAAGATCAGTAAGGAGGAAGAACACGTATTCCTACCGTACAATACGTCAGCTCTCGATGTGAACGATGAAATTAGAATTCCATGTCAAGCTGAAGATTTGTACACGCTTCCTAGTAGAAGTTATCTCTACATTGAGGGGACTCTCACTAAACCCGACGGCACCGTTGCCACATCGAAATTGAGTAACAATGCTATGGCATTCCTATTCGATGAGATTCGTCTGGATATGAATGGAACGACTATTGATAGAACTAGGAATCCGGGCATTTCATCAACGATGCGTAACTATGCTGCACTGAATGAACTGGAATCGAATCGTTTACTAAATGCTGGATGGATCTATCCTGGAGGTGTGGTAGACATCGTGAATACATCGAATGGTATCTTCAATGCTATCGTTCCTCTTTCGATGTTGCTGGGTTTCGCCGACGATCACAAGGAGGTCATACTTAATAGCAAGTTTGAACTTATTCTCATTAGATCTAAGGATTCTAATAATTGTATCATTGGAAACGATCCTACAACCATACAACTAACTAGACTCGAATGGAGGATGCCTGTACTTCGACTTTCAGATTCTGAACGAGTTGATAAACTTAAACTCGTCAAATCGGATAAACCTCTACACGTCGCATTTCGAACCTTGGACCTTCACACTCAACCTGCTGTACCTCAAACTAAAGCGTTCACATGGAACATTGCAACCACGACTAAACTTGAAAAACCACGTTTCGTCATAGTCGGTGCACAAGTGGATAGATTGAATCATCTCGCTAAGGATGCTTCTCTATTTGATAATTGTAATATCACCAATCTGAAACTTTATCTCAACAGTGAATCTTACCCCTATCACGATATGAATTTGGATTTCGCCAATTCGAAATTTGCATCTCTGTATGATCAATATTCCAAATTTCAATCATCCTACTATGGAAAGGAGAATTACCCTCTTTTGAAAAGGAACGACTTTCTGAAATATGCACCGCTACTCGTCATCGATTGCTCTCATCAACCTGAGGATACTGTGACGGGGGCAGTGAATGTCAGATTGGAAGTTCAAGCATCGTCAAATTTTCCTGCACAAACTTCATTATTCTGTTTAATTATTCATGATAAATTATTCACTTATAAACCATTAACTCATGTTGTACAATCTATCATATAGGTGTAATAAATAAAACATTACAAATTCAAATTATCTTTTTATTGACTTTAACATACATCTCCAATATCCTCTTCCTTGCACTCCTGCTTTTTGCATCATATGAACATAATGATTTATGAATATCATACAACTGATATAAATTTCTTTCAATATATGGAATTAGTCTTTTAAGTCCATTGAATGCAGTACTATTCAGATTTATACTGCCCACATTTAAACATGTATTCACAAACGTTATTTCTTGCATCTTATTCATGCATAACATTATATTAAATGCATATATTATATTTTCACTGTACGGTGCACATGGATGCTTACCATCTTTCAGATACGTATCCAAAACACACAAATTTGACATTATTACCTCCCAATCCTCTTTTGTAATATACACAAACGTATCGTCATGTGTGTCTTTAATGTAAAGTGATGGGAGTTCATTGTATAATCCTATGTTCACACGAAAGTCAATGCTGATGGAGATGTCGTTATCGTTCATGCACACACTATTTACCATCACTCGCAACTTCCTCCTCTACTTCTTCTGCGAAGGGTGTGAAGGGTTCGAACATCATTATGATGAAACTGTCTTGATCGAACGTCTTCTTGGCTTTGACGATTCTCGGTTTGCAGTTCGTCTTCTTCTTTTTCTTGTCTCCTTTCTTACCGGATCTGCGGACATACACGAACTGTCTCAACATCGTGAATATTTAATACACTTGTTAACGTAAAACTCTTATTATTTTATACTCACTTTTCTATGACTTCCTCCTCGGGTTTCGATGTACCGATATCCTTAAACGGACGATTATTGTACGGACCGCACACATCTTCACCTTGATCCTGTTCGGACTGGCATGCCACATCTTCACTTTGGGCTTTACTGAAATAAACATATTTATCATTAGTTATCTAACACATAACAACACTTTCACGTTAACACACAATTATAATTCTACTTACCCGAGGTACACTTTACAATTCTTTCCGCATTGAGCATAAGATGTGATCGAATCATGATGGGAAGGATTCTTGCAAATCACTTGATGCATCTTTCCATCACACGTTTCATCGTGGTGCTCAACCCAATGCTTTTGCAAATCTTCGAAATTGCGTAGATTCTCCCAGAATCTGGTATCACTTTCAATGATAGGTGTTGTTGTTCCACTCATCTTGACGTTGCGATGTGAAGTGAGAATGCATTCGTTCCCGAGTGAGCAGATGGGTGATGAAACGTGATCATACCTGTCTCCCCCTCCCCATCCTATCGTCGATTGTACTTAACGGACGGAGGGTTTGTGTGAAGTGAGGACACGTTCGTTCCCGAGCTGGCGGGACAGGGTGAGACCTGTTAATTCGAATTTACTCACATATGCACAAATCTTGAGGAATGACAACACGTCATCACCCTTATACTTCAATGTGGAATAGATTTATATTTTCTCGTACCTCGATGTGGGAATGGAATTTAACCTTTTCTTAACCTTTACATCGCTCTTGGATACAATAGCTCAAGGAGAGATTCTGCATAGGGAACACCCCTTACCAGAATGTCTTATTACATTTATTTTCATAAATCTCTCCCAGTAAACATACCTAATCATTCTCTCGATATTCTTTTATCTAAAGAATAACGATACTACATCATATATCATACACTAAACGTAATAGATATCAAACCCTACACTCGATATTCATACATGAGAGTTCAAGCACAGACATCGAAGCACTGAACGTAATAGATATCAAACCCTAGACTCGATATTCATACATGAGAGTTCAAGCACAGTCATCGAAGAATTACTATCAATACATTTAATTCAAACATCCCCGGAACCCCCGTTACCCACCCCGCCCCATCACAATATCGAACCCTAGACTTCGATATTCATACATGAGAGTTCAAGCACACACACACATCGAAATGAATTCACATTTAATTCAAACATCCCCGGAACCCCCCCCCCCGTTACCCATCCCACCCATCACACATTACACATCACACACACACACACACAATCATCATCATCATCATCATCATCCCAACCCTCAAAAACATCTCACTGCACAGGGGAGAACGGCACTACGCCAACACTCCCCTTCTTTTACAACTCGATTTTCATATAGGAGAGTTCTAAATCAATGAGCATTCTACATCACTCATATATTAACACAGAGGAGAGTTCAACATCTTATCTACACTGTGCTGATTCTCTCAATTCTATACTACTTTCAAGATAAGCCAAACTGTACATAGAAGTGATGCGTTGTGGGATTAGCCGGTCATCAGTCCCCTACAACAGCGTGGGCAATAGTGCACTCTGACTCTCCCTAATTCCCGTGTTTCAAGATAAGCCAAATTGTACATAGAACTGATGCGTTGTGGGATTAGCCGGTCATCAGTCCCCTACAACAGCGTGGGCAATAGTGCACTCTGACTCTCCCTAATTCCCGTGTTTCAAGATAAGCCAAACTGTACATAGAACTGATGCGTTGTGGGATTAGGCAGTCATGGGTTACCTACGACAGTGCGAGTAGTAGTGCGCTCTCTCTCTGTAATTCCCGTGTTTCAAGATAAGCCAAACTGTACATAGAAGTGATTGGTTGTGGGATTAGGCACTCATGGGTTACCTACAACAGCGCGGGCAATAGTGCACTCTGACTCCTCCTAATTTCCGTGTTTCAAGATAAGTCAAACTGTACATAGAAGGAATGCGTTGTGGGATTAGGCAGTCATGGGTTACCTACAACAGTGCGAGTAGTAGTGCGCGCTTTCTCTCTCTCTCTAATTCCCGTGTTTCAAGATAAACCAGACAAACTGTACATAGGAATGATGCGATGTGGGATTAGGGAGTCATAAGTTACCTACAAGGGCGCTGGTGACAGTGTGCTCTCTCTCTTTCTCTCTCTCTGTGTCTGTCTCTCTCTAACTCCCTGTTTCAAGATAAACCGGACTAACTGGAAATAGACTTAATGTGATATGCGATTAGACAGTCAGAATTTACCTACAACAGCGCGCTCCCTCCCTCTCTCTAATTACCGTGTTTGAAGTTAAACCAGGCATACTGTCCATAGAAGTGACGTGATGTGGGAATAGGCAGTCATGGGTTACCTACAACAGCACAGACAATTGTGCACTCTTTCTCGAATTCCCGTGTTTCAAGATAAATTGGACATAGGCATAATGCGATTAGAGATTAGGCAATCATTGATTACCTAAAACACCGCAAGCAATAGAGCCCTCTCTTCCTAATTCCCGTGTTACAAGATGAACTAAACTGTACATAGAAGTGATGTGATGTGGGATTAGGCTGTCATGGGCTAACTACAACAGCGCGGGCAATAGTGCGCTCTGTCTCTACCTGTTTCAAGATAAAAAAGACAAACTGTATATAGGAGTCATGCAATGTGGGATTAGGCAGTCTGGGGTTACCTACAAATGAATGAATGAATGAATGAATGAATGAATGAATGAATGAATGAACACAATCTGAAAATCTAATCACGGTACCTAATTTCTTATACCGGGACATTATTTCCAAATTCTAATTTATTAACTACCAAATAAATACGAAAATGCAATTAAACAATAATTTTTCAGATAATAACAGAAAAAACAAACAATTAAAAAGGATAAATTAAAGCAAATACAAAAGCTACCAATTTAAAAATTTACGATTTAACTAATAAAAGTTTATTGGAATCCAGTATACAACTAACTGGCAACCAGCTACAATTACAAAATAAAACTACAATACCGGAAACCGATACTTAATATACTGGTAACCAGTACATTTAAAACTTATCAATTTACCTTTTCAACTGATAAAAACGTTCTTAAAACATTAAAAACATTTAACCAAAATCTTATATAAAAATAATTCATAAAATTTACATTACAAAAATCCCAAAATTTACAAAATTTTTACTCTAAATTCTTTAAACAAATCAAAATACATCATACCAATTTATATAAACAAACAAATTCAATTATTTTTACTTCTACACAAATCAATATTTTTTTCAAATCTACTTTATATAAAATAAAAATATAAATTTCAAATCTTAACAATTAAAAAAATAATTCATCTATAATAATAACTTTCAAAAATTACAATACAATTCAAAAATATTAAACAAACAATAATTATACATTCAATAATCTTCATATAATTCAAAATTAAACGATTACAATAAACTTCAACTACCAAACCAAACAATTCAATTTAATTTAATTTATTTATAATTTAATTTATTTACCTTATTAACCCAAAAATATCAAATTAACATTATACTAAAACATATTTCAACTATTAAATCTCCTAAATCTTCAACATAATTACATATAAAAATTTCTGTTCTATAATTTCCCAAAACAAACTTTCTAAAAATTTAACTATCCTCAATTTACACCAAATTTAAATTAAATAACAACTAAATAATTTATCAAATCAACTCCTTAAATCCACTTTTCCAAATATCCACTTCTTAAAATAATTCATTCAAATCCTCCTTCATGTTTCACTCAAATTATCCATAATAATAATCCATAACTCAATTCACCAATATCTTTCACTACAAAACAACCATCCAAAAAAACTTCACTCATCCATAACTACACCACGTTATCACTTACAATACTTTTCTCATCATCTTACTCCGGGGAAGGAAAATCCCTCCCTAAACTAAACCACAAATAAACTTCCTCATTCACTTTAAACACCAAGGGGAGGGGCAATAACAATATTTTCTTCATTTCGTGGATTAATACGTCTTTCAGATCTTCTTAACTCAATTGGTGGTTGAATTTATTGAACAGGTATACATTTGGGTAGAATTGATTTCCATGCTAATTCGCTGATGGTATTTGCTAATTTGGCCTAGGTATCATATAACTCTGGGATTCTTATTATGTTCCATAAATTAAATCCTCTTAATATATTTCGTTCTTCAGTAATTAGATGATCATACTTAACGCATTCAAATAAAACATGTTCTGGATTATCTACTTTACTAAATATATTACAAATGGAACTATTTAACTTTTTCACTTTATACCAATATGTACTATGAGGTCCATGGCCAGTCAAAAAATGAATTAGACCTTTTGTGGGTTTTACATGTTTCAATTTCAAGAGTTCGATTATAAATGGAAAGAATTAATGAGTTATTCTACCTTCATTTATACTGTCCCAGTCATTCTGCCAATCATTCAACAGATGTTTCTTGATATCTTGTCTGGTATTACACACTTTTACAACTATAATATTTACTTTATCAAAGTTATTTTTCTTGAACCAGAAGATTGCACCTCTCAATCTAATTAGAAGATCGATGGGCCATATTCCTGTCGTTACAAGGAGTGCTACTGTAGATGGCGTGCAAACAGCACCCGTATGGCGAAGCAGGATCTTCCTCTGTGTACTTCTTAATTTGTTTCTAATATTCAAATTATACAATTTTTGAGCCCAGGTTGCTGCGGCATATGTAACAATTGATCCAAAAATAGTATAATGATAGGTTATAATGTTATTTAAGGATATTTTATATTTTATATTGACAATTGTGGATAATTTATTCATAACTTTTTCAGCCTTCATTCTAACATACTCTACATGATTTATGAAGTTTAAGTTTTCATCCAGCATAACATCTAGGTATTTTATTTCTCTACAACGTTTAATTTTTTCATTATTATACTTAATAATCGGATTTCGTTTTAATTTTCCTTTAAATAAAGTGTATGATGACTTTTGGGGAGCAATTTGCAGTTTGGTCTCATTACACCAATTGGCTAATTTGGATGTTATAAAATTTGCCTTAGTTTCTAGTTGTAATCTGGAATCGTCTGCTATCAGAAAAATTACATCGTCCGCATATGCTATTATATTAACTACATTTACATCACTTTCAAAATTTTCTAACAAGGTTTCCATCACAATGTCCCATAACGTGGGACCCAGAACAGATCCTTGTGGACAACCATTGCTGATACTTTTATAGATCTTCTGGTTGATGCCTTGAATATATACTTTCCTGTTGTCACAATAACTCAAGAGTAATCTATATAGGGGATATGGATAATTAAGCTTTATTAGCCTTTCAAAGAAGAAAGGCCACCATTGACTGTCAAAGGCTCCTGAAATATCAACTGATAATCCAATTACATACTTATTTGTACAGCGAGTCACGGAGTCTATGATATCAATGATAGCGTCCTCAGTAGATCTTCCTTTTCTAAAGCCATACTGCCTATTATTCATTCCTATCATAGTCCTATATTCTATTATCCACTTATTAATTAGATGTTCAAAAATCTTGCCCATTGAGCTTAACAGGCAGATTGGTCTATATGACTTTGGTTTCATCGGATCTTTATCGGAACCTTTCTTGAGGATAACAACCCTAGCCTCTTTCCAACAATCTGGAAAATAACCTCTCCACAGACAGTCGTTAAAAATACTGGTAAGTTGTGGTATTAACGTATCATGGAGGGTTAATAAGACTTCATTAGGTATATTATCCGGAACACAGGACTCCTTCTTCTTCTTTAACATTTTGAAGATTACTTTTACTTCTGATATATCAAAAGGATACGTTAAATTGAAATTGTTGTAATCAAATTTCATATTAAGTCGACATAATGAGTTTTGGAAATTATCCGAGGATATATCGTCATTAGGTAATAGAGTATCCAAAAGTAATTTCATGGTTTCCTCCCAATTTGAGGTCATACTACCATCATGTTTTTCTAAAGTACTCAAAATTTCAGATTTCTTAATATTGTCCATAATGAGTTTATAAGGAATTCCCCAAGTGTTATTATCTAAATGGGTTTCCACAAATGTGATCCACGATTTTTGTCTAGTGTCTAACAATAGCTGTTTAAATTTAAATTTGGCATTTCTATAGCGGTTTAGGTTTGCTTGTCTATCTGATAAAATCACGGATCTTTCATAAATTTTTCTAAGTTTCCTCATTTTTCTCCTTGAAGTTTCCAAGGCATCATTCCAAATATTGTCTGAAAGCTTCTTTATTCTCGAATGAGGTACTGATTGCTTAATAGCATAATCAATATTATAAATTAGATGATTTAGTTAAAAAACACCAAAAAATCTATTTGAAGAATTGAAAATCTCCTTCACTTGGTTCCAATTAACTTGGGAAAATTTTCTATTTCTACTTTTATCGTGACAGGCAAATTGTGAGTTAGTACTTATGGTATAGTAAAAAACTATCATTCTATGATCGATGGAAGTCATATCCTGTGCTACTTTCCATCCATAAATATTTTTTAAACTTTTACTACTGCAGAGCGTCAAATCGATGTTACCTACAACAAAATCGGCAATAGTGCGCTCTCTCCCTAATTCACGTGTTTCACGATAAACAAACTGTACATAGAAGTGGTGTGGGATAAGGCAGTCATAGGTTACCTACAACAGTGAGAGTAGTAGTGCCCTCTCTCTCTAATTGCCGTGTTGGTAGTTAAACCAGACACTGTGTCCATAGAAGCTAAGCGATGTGGGATAAGGCACTCATCGGTTACCAACAACAGCGCGGGTAATAATGCGGTCTCTCCCTAATTCTCGAGTTTCACGACAAAACAAACTGTACACAGAAGTAATGTGATGTGGGATTAGGCAGTCATAGGCTAACTACAACAGCGTGGACAATAGTGCGCTCTGTCTCTAATTCCGTGTTTCACGATAAAACAAACTGTACATAGAAGTGAAGCGATGAGGGATGAGGCAGTCATGGGCTACCTACTACCGCGCGGGCAAATCGGCGCTCTCTGTCACTCAAAGTCCCGCGTTTGAATTTCAACCAAGTTGTACATTGAAGTAATGCGATATGGGATGAGGCAGTCATGGGCTACCCACTACCACGCGGGCAATTAGGCGCTCTCTGTCACTCAAATTCCCGCGTTTGAATTTAAACCAAGTTGTACATTGAAGTAATGCGATGTGGGATGAGGCGGTCATGGGCTACCCACTATCGCGCGGGCAATTAGGCGCTCTCTGTCACTCAAATTCCCGCGTTTCCAGAACACCCCACTGTACATTCAAGTAATGCGATGTGGGATGAGGCAGTCATGGGTTAACCACTACCGCGCGGGCAATAGCACTCTCTCTCTCTCTCTCTCTCTCTCTCTCTCTCTCTCTCTCTCTCTCTCTAATTCCCGTGTTTCAACATAAACAAAACTGAACATAAAACTGATACGGAGCGGGATTAAGAAGTAATGAGTTACCAAAAACAGCGCGGCCAATTGTGCGCTCACACCCTAATTCCCGTGTTTCAAGGTAAACCAAACTGCACATAAAAGCTATGCGATGTGGAATTAGGCAGTCATGGCTTACCTATAACAGCACAGGCATAAGTGCGCTCTCCCTCTCTCTCTCTCTCGCTCTCTCTAATTCCTGTGTTTCAGGATTAACTAAACTGTACATAGAAGTTATGCGTTGTGGGATTAGGCAGTCATGGCTTACCTACAACTGCAAAGGCATAAGTGCGCCCTCTCTCGCACTCTCTCACTCTAATTCCTATGTTTCAGGGTAAACCAAACTGTACATAGAATTTAAGTGTTGTAGGATCAGGCAGTCATGGCTTACCTATTACAGCACAGGCATAAGTGCGCTCTCTCTCACTCTCAGATTCCTGTGTTTCCGGATAATTCAAACTGTACATAGAAGTTATGCGTTGTGGGATTAGGCAGTCATGGGTTACCTACAACAGCGCAGGCATTAGTGCGCTCTCTCTCTCTCTCATTCTCTCTATCTAATTCCCGTGTTTCAAGATAAACCAACTGTACATAGAAGTTATGCGATGTGGGATTACGCAGCCGTGGGTTACCTACAACAGCACAGGAAATAATGCGCACTCTCCCTCTCTCCCTCGCTCTCTAATTCCCGTGTTTTGAAGATAAACCAAACTGTACATAGAAGTTATGCTATGTGGGATTAGGCAGTAAAGGCTTACCTGCAACAGCACAGGCAATAGTGCGCTCTCTCTCTCTCTCCTTCTCTCTAATTCCCGTGTTTCAAGATAAACGATACTGTACACAGAAGTTTTGCGATGTGGGATTAGGTAGACATGGCTCACCTAAAACAGCACAGGCAATAGTGCGCTCT
>CM060948.1:158099072-158100536 GCA_030765055.1 Mantis religiosa | reverse complement strand
TATCTTTTCGAAATGTAATCCTTCATAAACTATAATTGTATATTGTGAAAAGTAGTCCTAAAATTCGTGTAACTCTACAAACCTATCTCCATTAATTAGATAAACAGTGACCCATTTGGAGGTCGTCAACTTTGGAACAAATTTTTCTATCTTTTCCATAACATACCTAACGGTGAACCAAATAAGCGATAGCTATTAACAGGTTATAGGCAAAATATTTTGATTTGCTTTCACTTTTAACGTCTGACTCTTTCATGCTCGCCAATGTAGTTTAAAGTTCTGTTTTGATTCCACTATGTTCGAAACTCATTTCAACGTCATCCAGTTTAACAGATGATGTTCATAAGGTGCACGAGTGTCTTTGGTATAAAAATTAGCGTTAGATTTCACAGATTTCCTATCAAAGCCTTCAATACATCCAAAGATACCTGATTCTTTCTGACAAAACTCAGTCCTCTTAGAGTATCGTGTGACCTCACAATGTTGCTTATTGTCAATCGAAGCATATAATGAGGCTTTACATCACTTAAAATAACATCCAACACTGTTTGTGTACTATTTGTAATAAAAGGACCAGAATTTCATTTTTGAGAGCACGATACATTTGAATATCGTAATGCAGGGACGACTCGTCCATACGTGCAGCACGCTCTTTTCTGTTTTATACATCACATTGTATAAAATTTAAAAGACCATGTAAATAACAATATATTATTGTAAGTATAAGAAATCGAGTACAACCATAATGAACTCATGACGCATAGAAAATACCTGCATAACTAATGGAACGCATCCTCCACTTCAACGTGCTGAGAGCCAACAAGTTCGGTAATCAGTATCGCGCATGCGTACAACCTTCCCCTCTTGCCTCCCTGATGACCTAAGTTCCCTAGATTTTCGCACAAAAGCGTGCTGCAGTCAGGGCAGGCCATTCCCACCTTCCCGCGCAAAACACTGTCACTGCTGACTGAGGGGCGTGATGTCACTGAGAATACAACACAAGATCGCTTAGACGTTAATGTGCGTAATGCAATATTATGATTGCACATTATAAGATAAGATAAGGCGCTGATGCATACAAATTCCATAATCCCTCTGATGAAATAAACGAGATGCAGTTGCTTATGAGCTATTGTAGTTATTGGCTGTGTTTTTTGTCGTAACATTATGAAAACCATTGCGCTGTTGTTGAAAGCAAACATGCTTCGTATAAAACTACGAATGTGATTTTCCATTGTTTGCCTAAAGATCGAGAACTACAGCGCAAGTGGGTTTTACGCTGTAAAAGGGCTGATCCGGTTAATGTCAATAATGCAAGGATTTGTTCCGATCACTTCCTGCCCGAAAACTATGAACGGGATTAAAAAACGAGCTGTTAGGTTTGCCGCTGAAAAGAAAATTAAAGGGCGACGCTGTACCGTCATAGAAAATTCCTAATTGACATGGGGATGTATTTGAGGCGGT